>RPFO01001509.1:0-27090 GCA_009746045.1 Mesostigma viride | reverse complement strand
CTCATTGCGAAGTTATGATGCCCCGGTACCGTTACCGACGACGCTGTTCCGTTGTTCACGTAGATGTCCCAGCTACCAAACCCAGTCACGGGCTTGTCAAATGTGACATCCATTGTGACGGGGCTTGTGGTTGGATATGTCCCTGCAGCTGTAGATAGAGCGACTGTGATAGGTGGAGGGCTCAGTGTGAATGTTAGAGTATTGGATGCGTCGTTTCCACCGTCCACCACATCCACTCCCACGCTAACAGTGGTGGGGGTGTATGCCGTGATGGGAGTGACCGAGAATGTATAAGATGAACCACTGCCTGTCAACGAGGAAGCGGTCCCATTGGTAACTACTATGTCGTCTATGGAAAAACCAGCTATGGACTTACTGAAAGTGGCAGCCACTGCGATAGGGCTCGCAGTAGGATTAGCGCCTGCCGTTGTAGCAAGTGTGACGGTGGTGGAAGGAGGGGTGTAGGTAAATGATAACAGGTTGGATTCGTCGTTATATGCCCCAGAAACCCCTGTTACCTTATTTTCTTTCACGGAAACCGTGGTTGGGATCGAACCTGTGATATTTGTTATATCAAAAAAATACGTCGCCGGTGCACCTAAAAAGAGGTCGACTGCCGTTCCGTTTGTCACGTCAATGTCTGATAGATCAAAACCAGTGACGTCTTCATTAAATGTCGCCATCACGAAAACGGGGACATTCGATGGTGTAAGGTCCACTGTTGATAACCCAACCGTGACCGAGGTACTAGGAACGCGTCGTTTATATAAAAGAGCGGGGCATATACCACTATCCAGCAACATTTGTATAGACTAATCGTCGTTATTTTTTTTGGTTTGGTAGCGGATACTTGAAGGTGGGGAGAAGGGGCAATGCTCGTCTAGCTGGCATTGTCATGGACAGACCAGAATCTGCCATTTCAGGAATGTCAAAAATCAACTTCAACCTGTTAAACGGATTAGCTGTGATGCTAGGGTCTCGAAAGTAGTCCATCGTTTGTCATTACACACGTATATATTTTTTAGAGGTACACGGCTGCCTGCCTGCCTGCAGCGATGTCCATCTTTGATTCGCATTCCGTGAAGATGTAGGAAATGCAGTCCGTTGCTCCCTTCTCGACTCGCAGCGTGACCACCGATGCCGTGCCACGAAGGTCAAGGCCGCTCATGTACTCTGGACCGGCACACGGCATATTAAGGTGACACGCCATCGTGAAGTTGTTGTTTAGCCACGTGGTAGGAGTCATGCCCTCCCGGACACAGGACAAGACATTCCCTGGTCACCGAACGCGGACAACAGATTGATCCACGCCTCGGTTGCGTTCGTACGGTATCCAGGCGCTAGGTTGGATCCGTTGATGTCGTATTGGTAGGAAGTCATACCATCCGCGATGTGATTGAACATCGTATTGCCAGATGCGTTGGTCACGTCCGCGCCGGCAGCAACCTGAATCGCCAGGAGTTTGCTGGCGGACGCGGAAGACAGCGACGCCTTGATGGCATAGGGAGAACGAGTCCCGAGCGACTGTTTGGTAGACTGCCACGTCCGCCACTTGAAGGAGAGAGTTCCACCCTCGGCAAGCCTGGACGAGAAAATCTGGCCCACGATATCTTCTTGGAACCTGTACGTGTCGATGCTAAAGTGGATGTTGCTCAGTTCGAAACCAACCCCCGTTCCTGCGTCAACGGCCACGATGCCACCAGCAGCAGCTGCTTGCGCCACGCTAGGAAGCATCACCCCTCCGTCCATGAGTGTGATTCGGATCTCGATGGGGGGGAAGAGACTCAGATCCACGATCCGAGGCTCGCCACTCAGGAATCCCAAAAAGTGGTCAATGACGCCGTCCACTGCGGTGTTTGCCTTCACGTTGTTTGTGAGAGCGCCAGCCGCATCAGCAATGACGATGTTGTTATTCTTCGACCAACCAGCGGGAGCCTGCGCGAGATTGTACTCGACACCGCCGTGCACCGAGAGCAGCGTATGGAACAGCTGGGAGTAGTCGTTGATGCTGTCGACGGTCTGACCTCCTGCCAGTACCTCGAGGCGCCTGATGATGGAGGACGTGTACGCGGGGAACTTTGCGAACCCCGCCGTGGTCGTGGGGGTCCCCGTGAAAAACATTGCGAAGGAGTGCAAGTCCACGAACCCGGACGTGGGGAGGCGGACCGCGACCACAGACCCTTGTTTGATGCCGTCGCTTGCTGAGAGGGTGCTGAGATGGACTCGTTGAGTCGTGTGCTGACCCAGCGCCTTCACGAGGTATTGCATGGACTTGGGGATAGCGCGCGAGTACCAGGAATTGTCCGAAGCCATAGATTGTGTATACATTCGAATGAGATATTTTTACTGAAGAAGCTGGCCGAGTATGGGATTTTTTACCTTCGCTCCATCAACCCGTCTTTCGAGGTTGGACAAGGCGCTCAGACCAGTGTTTGCGACCGAGTACGCTTTCCCGAGCAGCGTACTCTTCGCGATCATGTTGGATGGGATGTGTCCGAGCGCGGAATCGACAATGCCCGCCGCCTGTTTGGCAGCCCGCGCCCCGTCGCCAATTTTTGAGATGACTTCGCCAGCGACGTGCCCGGCTTTCTTGACAGCTGACACGATGGCCGCCCCGTCGCCGACCCTCTTGATAGCGTTGCCGGCAAACTCTCCCACGCGTCTAGCCACGTTTCCGATTGCTCCAAAATTAACTTTCATCGTCCTCGATAGTACTAGATGGCTGAGAAATAAATCTGGTTTGTGGCTGGACGGTCCTGTCAAGGGCCATATACTTCAAAACGCTCCCGATCTTCCTCGCCTCTATTCCCATCGCCTTCTGAGGGCTTATGCGGAAGGAGAGCTGAAGAGCCCAATCCGAGTAGACAGTTATAGGAGCGTCGTCCTCGTCGAGCAGTCGGATCGTGATGTTGCTGGGAGAGTCCTTGAGATGCTGCCACAAAGGGGTCGCTGCCTGCCAAACAATGGGTTCTAAGAACTGCGACATGTTGGGACAGACGGCCAAAAGGCCTCCATATCCCGTGCCTGTCGACGATGATATCACGTTTCCTCGAACGATGTCGCTGTATACATACACCATTCTCAGTCTCCCATTCGTGCTGGCCGGTTGCTAGCGAGGACGCCTGTGAAAGGATATGATCCTTCCATGAGCCCCAACACCCGGCCCGTGGGCTCATCCACCGCGACAGAGAACTCGGTGGCATTTGTCACGGTAAACAGACTAGTCGCCCTGTTGTACGTGACCGAGAACCCAGGATCTACCGCCTTCAAAGCTTCCTCTATGTTTTTTCGGTTTTCGATAGTCGTGTACGAGCCGAGCGGCAAGGTCACCTTCGTAGGGGACTCGCTGCCAGACAAACGGACAGTGAAGTATCGGTTTCCTTCGCTGATGTGAGTCTGTTCAAACGGGATGGTCATGAGGGTAAGCCCGACGTCGTGATAATCGTCAAGGAGTCCCGCCGGGATGTCCCATACCGGATCCACTAGCGTCCCGCGAGTTCGGTTCTCCGTGCGAAGAGTGAGTGTCAGCGTTTCCTGGATGAACTCTTCATCGGCCACTTCTTCTGACAATAGCTCAGAAGTAATTTCGTTTGTCCCAAAAACCTTGACGACGCCTTCCTCAATTTTCGCCGATGCCCTTTTCATGGCGCGCCTTGTCTTCCCTGTGAGTGGCTTCTTCTACAGTAGAGCATGGCTGCCTCAATGAACTCTCGTGGGACATTTGGATGGAGGGTCATCCATTGAGAGATCTCGAGCATCTCGGCGTCAGTGAACAGCGGGCTGCTCATGTTTACTCTTCTGTGAGATTTTTTTCAGCGCCTTCTTTTGGAATTCCCACGACCGTGTTGTGGACCCTCCTGAGATGCAGCAGGAGGTTTTTTTCGTTTGCGAACGTGCTCTTACACCCGGGTTGTGGGCATTTCCACCTCGCGCCTCCCACCTGGACTCGTTTCCCGACAGGTACACCCGCAGGCTCCGGGGGTGCCGCCACTGCTTCATCGACGACAACCGGTTCGGGAGCCGGCGCGACAGGGGCCGGTTGGGCATACGCGGACAATGGGGGGTACGCGACCGGTCTAGAGTTCGCCATCACTGACGCCATGAGAAGGGCATCCTTGAACCCTCGCGCCTCTGCGACCTTCCCTTTGTTCACCGCTCTTCGGACCGGCGCGCTGTGGATGACAATGGTGTTGGTCGATGAAGCGGTCACCTGCGACTGGGGTGCGACCTTACGCTTCGGTTTTCCCCTTTTACTTGAAGGACGGCGCCGTGCTGATTTCTGACGCCTTGCCATTTCTGCATATAATCATAGATTTTTATAACGTCCAAGTGAGGGTCTTGTTAGTCGACACGGCCATTTTTCCAGCGCGCGACTTGCAAAACGCGTAGACAACGCTATGTTTGTTGACGTGTCAGTGGTGATGCGAGGAATCCGCAATGCGATTTCAAACACCCCGTCATCCTCCTCGTATCCTGAAACAACATTCCAGTTGCTGCCAATTATAACGTTTACCGGCCAGACGGACAGGCCGCTAGCCGTTAAGCGATATGGGTTTGATATGTCGAGAATCGTTGGTGGGTTGTTATCAAATGTTAACCTGACAAGGATATTGGTCAACGCGGTCGGAAGAGTTAGTTCCGATTGCGTGGCCGGGTCGTGGAAAGACATCACGGCCACAGGGGCGCCGTGCCAAAATTGCGGAAGCGGGTAGTCGTATATGGGCTGCCTCAACCGACCAGAGTCTGCTTCCAAATCGTGTGCGATATACGCCTAGTTTCTCGGACATCTTCATACAGGGCCACGTCCATCCCGTGATTGCCGCCAATTGACGACAGGCTTGAACCATAATAGTAGCTTAGGCTAGAAGCAAATAAAAGCGGGCTCGGGCCAGATACTGTTGGATCTAATACCTGGAACGTCACGGTCGCCAAATGGATCATACCAGTAACTGGAGGATCAACCAGTGAAATATGATCACAGGTTATGTCAACGTACGACGAGGATTTTGATATTGTCGTTGTAGAAAAACCGCCAGTCCACGCTTCTCCAACGACTACGTTGATAAGCAACGGATTATTGCTCAACTTGGTGTTTGAAAATCCAAGTCTTACATAAAACTTCCTCACCGACTGACGAGCTGGTAGAATCCCATATATTTTGGCAGTATATTGGTTCATTTGCACGCCGTATTGAACATCTGGACACTTAACAACCGTACGATGACACTCTCATTTGTGAGTGTTAGCTCCTTGAACCAAGTATCCGCCACACCCGGTACGGGTTTTGTGACGCTATATTTGCCAAAAATGCTACAATTCCTCGACGAGGTGGACCTGTGACGCAGCTCCAACACGTCTCCGACGGCTGTGTACGATCCGGATGGGTTGTTGGTTTTTAGAGAGTCGAACTCTATGTCTTGTAGGTCATCTTTGATTGGCCAGACATACGCGCCGTGGTACTCTCCGCTCAAGTGGAAGATTGGTCGGAGGGGCATCGGAATGTACGGGTCAATAATGTCTGTAGGAGTGGTTGTAAATATACCGGACGAGTTTGAGATTTTAGTCATGTCACTAAGTTCTTGAGGAGTTGTTTTGGATATATAACGCTCCACCTTCCCATCCGATTTTCTTCGAAATGCCACCCAGTAGCTGTTTTGTTGTCTCCATGATGAGTTTAACGTGTATCGAACCTTCGACTTCAGATTGTCAAACAGGTCGAGTGCATAGTCACTATGGTGCAGATTGATACCCAGCATACCCCAATGCGTCGTAGCCGCATTTCTCCAATTCTGATGGGCATCTGTCGTGGCCGGGTGATATTTATTCGTCAAAGACATAGTATTTTCTGCAAACGAGACGAAAGCATCGTTGCTGCCCAAATATAGCCGAAAACACAATAGAAATGGGCCGTCGATGAGCTGCTCTGAAAAAACAACACATTTGCTTGGTGCCGGAGTGGCTGTTTTTACAAAAAAGAATTTTTCGGGAGACCCTTCAAAGTAGTATTTCGAAGCTTCTGCTTGCAGCGTGGTCACGGAGTGGCGCGAGAATGATTCTAGAGAATGGAGCGTCGTAGCGGGGCCGTCTATCTCCACGGTCTCTCCTGACAGGTTTGGCGAGTCCTTTACGGTTACGATCCTGTATCTGAGTTCTACATCATCGCCTTCGGATGGATTTTGAAACGTCGTTGTCTTCAACGTCCCATCCAAGGCCCCTTGAGATACTCCGTTCGCCAACAGATGAAAACCGGTGAGAGGAGGCAACGACTTTCCCCACCCCACATCATGGTCTGCGTAGACGCCGTTGATCGCGATTTTTACAGGATTTAGATATGAAATATAGGAACTTGGTGTCCGGATGCCGGAGTGCAGTTGGCTCATTTTTGAAACGCATACCATCACCCCTCCTTTGTGGGTGGTGTAGGAGGTGAGGGTCGAGTCGTTGTAGACGTCTATCTCGTAGTTCATATACTTGTTACTATCTGCCGCGACTGGCGCGGTGATTACGGCGTCTTCCCCGCGCAGTCCCCCGTTTTGCGAGAGGGAGACTCCGCCGATGGTCGGAGTGGTCGGCGTGAGCTGGGTGGAATTCATGTACCACCTGATGGGGAGTTTGCGTTGGTATGCGAAGGGGGTCGTCATCTTTATGCCCTGTTTGAGGGTCGTTCCCTCTACGACCTCCCAATTAGCGGTGGTTGGATTGGTGCTCCAGTAGAGTGCGTTCACAGGGTCAATCGGACCCATTCGCCAGTCCGTCAGTGGCGAGTATGTACGCGTGATGGTGAAGGATCTCCCAGTTAGTGGAAGGCGTCGGTTGTCGTCGCGAATCGTGGCGAAAGACAACAACTCCACGCGGAGAGGGAGGCCGTTAAATCGAGATCCGCCGAGACCATAGAAAGAGTCGGAAAAGTATGGATATCCTACCTCTCCGTCCACAACGCTCTCCCCCGTGCGCGCCTGGGTCGTGTGGTAGTCGCGATAGGTAAACTTACAGATTCCACTCGCGTCGCCATTCGTAACGTTGTAGGGCAGCTGGACTCGCACATCCTGGTCATTGATGACGTTGAACGCGTTTTGGTGCGACACGGTCGTCCCGTCTTCGAGATGGAGGACGAAATCCCCGTTCAAGTTAGCTATCGACGTTTTGCCTACCCCGTGTTGGTCAAAAAGGTAGTCCAATTGCGCGCGGGTCAGGACTCTGCCACCAGGGTCTAGCAACGTATCAGGGCTAAAGTCGAAGACGTGGTACTGGGTTGCTCCCACTTTCGCCGTAAGGTAAGGTTCATTTAGAGTGAGATCGTCGACTAAAGTAGTCCCTGATTTAAAATAGGAATACCCATTCACGACGAGACTGTAAGCAAGTTCCGATGGGTCGCTTGCGGTCTCGTCGTCGTAATTGTCTCCGAGTCGCACATTTGTCGGCTGGCTCGGGTAGAAAATTTTGAATCCGTCGACAACGAGTGACTCATCGAATGGATGTGAAGTGCCAAGAAGTAACGTAACGCTAGCTTGAAGCCCATCTATGTCTGTTTCGATGTTAGAAACACGCTCCTCCATTTCAGGGTCGAGCGTTAACCCGGTGGCGAGATTGGTCGGTCTGCTCAATGTTGTTAGAACGACCATTTATTATCTACCTAGAATATAAACATGGCCTCTGAGGCTTCAGAGACCCCAACGAGCTACCAAGACGAAACCTTCGCCGAGACGCGGGAAGAGCAGGTTGACCTGGTCAAGACAATTCGAAAGGGACAACCGCTGAATGATGAACAGAAAAAAGCCCTTCGCGACAAAATGAGGGTTTACCAGCAACGCGCAAAAGCCGAGAGGGAGAAGAGACGAAACGAGGAAAAGGAGGCAGAGATAACGAAACGAAAGGTCCTTGCAAAGGAATTGGAGATTCAGCGGCAAAGGCTAGTCGAACTCGAGCTGCAAGAAGCCCGCAACAAATCGCGGATTGAACGCCTTCTCGCTGAAGATTCAGTCGCCTCAACCCCCGCCGACACGCCAAAACCAAGACGGGGTCGAAAGCCCAAGGAGACAGAGCCGGACTCTCCGCCACCCCCGATCAAGACCCGACAGCTCCCACCTCCACCACCGCCACCTGTCGCGATGACGCCATACGAGATGCGCATGGCCGCCATCCGCGCGTCTCTCCTTGCTAGTCTGGACGATTAAAATGTCTTCAGAATGATAATGGCTATCATCGAAGAGCGACGAATTCATTCACTTGAGAACAAAGACATCAAGCAACGATACGCCCCACAGCGTCCTGCTCCACCGAATATGCCGAGTCTTCATTTCATCGCAAACTTCTGCGGAGCTCGACGGTCTGGGAAAACTACATCGGCAGTCAACATGGCGAAGGCTTACTTTGCTAAAAACTCATTCGACAAGCTGTACCTCATTTCAGGGAGTGCCCACACGGAGCCAAAATACAATGAGCTCCCGGAACCAGCTATGACGATGGAAGTCTACTCTAACCTGGCATTCGATGGGATGATAGATCATATAAAGTCTGACCTCCACGAATACGAGAGGTACAAGGACGATCTCAAGGTCTGGGAAACGTTCAAACGCGAATACGTGGATGGGAAAAAAAACGCAGAACTCATGGACCTCTCCATGTACCTACGCCTTGATGCAATGAACTGGGATAAACCTGCGACAAGGTTCGAGCACGGTCCTCCTTCGTCGCTCATTCTGATAGACGACATGCAAGGCAGTGCCCTCTATCAGAGCTCTAGCAAAAACGCTGTTGCGGCTTTCGCGTTCAAACACAGACACTTCCTCACGAGCATGATTTTCCTGACACAGGCGTACACAAGCGGTGGCGTACCACGAGCAGTGCGAGCGAATATATCGTTTCTTGCGCTGTTCAGAACGAAGGACCATCGAGCCGCGCGACAGATCGCGGAAGAGAGCGCGGGGGCTGTGGCGCCGGACGAGTTTCTCGCGCTATGGGACCACGCCGTCAAGGACGATCCTCACGACTTCTTCGCTGTCGACTTCGACCAGCGCGACCCGAAAAAAATGTTTCGTCGAAACTTCAATACATTTCTCTCGATAAAATAATTTTCTCTGAACATGATATACTATGGATATTCCGTCCATCAAACGATACGCAGGCGCCGAGAAGGAGTACGTGTTGGACACCCAAGCACTCCTCCGATATTGTTCGGGTTCTCGACTGGGGCAGAAAACTCTAGAACGTGTCGTCAGGATCCTTCAAGAAGCAGGCCACCACGACACGATTCCGTCCACCTGTCACGACATGAGCCCCGAAATCCGATTGGCCATCCTCGCCTTGGTGGGCGATCGCAGGCGTCCACGTGGGCGCTCACCCTCCAAAACGGAAAAACGACACGAACCGAAACGGCCTCGAGGGCGCCCAAGGATCCACCCCGTAGGGTATAAAAAGCCTCGAGCCAAAAAATTGTCTCATGTTCAGTCATCAGATGACGGTGACCGTAGAGGAGCGTCGCGAGCAATGGCGACGGGCCCAGGCGAAGAGGCGAGCAATCGCCCGCGACCAGACGAACTGCATCTCGGCGAAAAGCAAGGTCAAGAAGGGCGTCTGGAATCCCAGTGATCGATGGATCGCAAATAACCCCGAGTGCGCGGAAAAAATCGGCTTGCAGGCGACCTCTCAACCCTCGCCGGAGCCACCGCACCACGAGGAATCGCCTGCGCGAGCTGGAGGAGGGCGGTACTGGACCTTCGACGAGGCCGTCGCCGCAGCGGAAGCGCGACCAGAGCAGCACGAGCGTGGCAGGCCATCGAAGGAGCGCGGGGCGACTCGCAAGACCGCTTTGGGATACATTGGCAGGATGCGGGTCCTGCTCGACAAACTGGGGTGCTCGCAGTACGAGTCCGTTGATTGCCTTGCCGACACAGCTCGTGTTCTTCGCGTGGTGCACGAGACATCAGAACCCAAGCGCAAGACCCAGCACTCGAAGGACGACGCCTGGAGGGAGAATGAGAAGCAGCTCCTCGGGGTCATCAACGGCGTGAACCGAATGATGCCGCCCGAGAAGAGGCTCCCGAGTCACGTTACGGACGCGTACACTGCTCGTGTCAGAGAGCTGAAGGTTGGTGACCTGGACAGACGGTTCGACCGTGCCGAGAACAAGCCGCTGAGGTACACGTACGAACAGCTTCAGAAGATCGCCAAAGCAGAGTACGAAGCCGATCCCACGTCCGACGCCGCGCTCATGGGCTTGATTATCTCTCGGGTGAAGATCTACCACCGACGCGTTACAATCACGACCAGATGCGCATCGTCGACTCGGTCGCTGAGCTAGGACCGCACGAGAACGGCTACATCCCGAGCGAGAGGAGATTCTACATCCAGAATTTCAAAACGCAGCACAGCATGCCAGTTTATGACGTCGTCATCCCGAAGAAGTACGGAAAGCTCATCAAAGCGTTGGATGCCCGTGCTAAGGCTGGACAGAAATTCCTTTTCGAATCAGAGCCTGGCATTCCGATCAAACACGAGCTCTACAGCGCCCGTTACAACCGGATTTACGGAGGCATCGACGCCACGCGACAAGCATACATCACTCGTTTCCTGAAGGGCGCTTCATTTAAGAAACGTAAATGGGCTGGCGACATGATGGGCCATGACGTACTGACAGGAGCCGTTTACGAGAGGCAGGGTGGCGAGACTGGCGGACGTCGGCTGAGGCCGAGGAAAAGGTAGATAGTTTCCCGTGGGAAATTTTCATGAATGTCGAAAAGGGTATTCTAAACTGCATGCATTATACAGGGAATATAAAAGTTCCATGGGAACATTTTTATCGAGGGTCGAGGTTCGAGGGGTTATTCTTTAATCGAAACTTTTTTTTTTCTGAACATACGGTATACAACCTTCCAGAATGGTCTCGAACCTCAACCTGCATGACGACACGGTCGCCCGACACGACGTAACCGACAAGCCGACACGATTCGATTCCTCGTGGGAGATCTCCCACGGGAATAAAGGCGGACTCTCCCACGACAATCCACACTCTTGCGCTCACACAACCTCTAAGATGTCGACCGCCGCGGAATTTGTTCCTCTGTGGTTCGCGTCGAAAGATACGCCTTTCTTTGCTCGGACGCCAGGGGTGATGTACTCGTACGAAGAGGAAAAACCCCAAGACGCTTCGGAGGCGTATGGTCGCTCTCGTGGGATGAAGTACATCATGGCGCTGAACACGTACAAAAAAACGAACATGTATGCCGCTTTCGGGTGCAGGGAGGACTTGATCAAGACCCACGCGGAGTTATCAACAAGCGATCCGCATTTGCTAGAAATTCTATCCCCCGACGTGAGCGTCGTCCCATATTTCGATTTTGACTGGGAAACGGAAGAACCCATCGACTACCAGCTGGAGAAGTACGCAAAAGCGGCCATATCCATGTTCTTCAACGACGTGTACGAGATAAATGTCGAGGAAGAGCGAGATATGCGGGTCCTTATTGGCCATCGCGTCAGGAGCGGCATCTTCAAGCAGTCTGTTCACGTAACGGTGCCGACGATCTACATCCCGACCATGGAGGATCGTGTTAAGATGGGAGAGCTTTTTCAGTCGTTCCTTATGCAGTGCGCGATGGATTTGACTTCAGGATATCAGTCCGAGGTGTGCCAGAGACTCGTCAAGTCCCAGCACTCGAAAGAGGATTGGGAGGACATGCACGCGAACGGGAATCCGATTGTGGAGAAAACAACTGGCGTTTGGGCGCCTAAACACGACATCAAGTTTTGCTATGATAGAACAATCTATTCGAGGTACCGGGCCTTTCGCATGATAGGGATGAAGAAGCGCGGAGACAGCGGTGAGGACGCATACCTCCGTCCAGTCCCAGGGGGTAGTTCCGACGTCGGCGAATATTTGGTGACTGTCTTCAACGAAGAGGGACTGACCCGGCTCCCCCATGTCGATGATGCGGAACTATCCGAAACGAGCCATACAGTGTTTCGAGGGTATGGGAAGACTATCCCACCACCTCGGGGCCTGGACATCTCGCCATCCATCGAAGCAATGAAAAGGTTTTCGCCTGGATGCAAGTATATGCGCACAACCTGTAAAGAATCCGAGCGAGGTGTCGCAACGTTCGTCAAGTACTCCGTCGACTCTGTGGATCCGTTATGCAGGATCTGCCTCAAGATACACGACAACAACGGGCCTTATAACCTGCTACTCCCTAATGGCGCTGTACAGTACAGATGCCACCAGGACTCACAGCACCGATTCATCGAGATCTCCCCGCCCGTGATGAAGCTCGCGGACTCGGACAAAGTTCCGTTCACTAACGAGTACTCGTCCGAAAAAATCAGGCCTTTCAGCTGGGATGCGCTTTTTGGAGGCCCGCACAAGAGCACCATCCTTGTTCAGTCGAATTGTGGGACAGGTAAATCTGAGAGGATTCGTGAACTCGTCAACGAGGCGGTGAGGAAGGATCCAGATATTCGCGTGTGCTGTATCGTGGCTAACATCAGCTTGTCCAAGGAGGAGGATCGCAATTACAGATCTCTGGGCGAGGGTGGGAGGACAGTCGTATGGGAGGACAACGCGTTCCATCTCCTGTACAGTGACCCAAATTTTCGTCACTATCTCAGCGGCTCAAAGGGGATGATTTCTGACGACAGGGTGTTGATAGTCCTGAACAGCATCTTGCGCCTCACGGACCAACCGTTCGACCTCCTCATCCTGGACGAAATTTACAACACCCTCACCGCCCTTTCACAGCGCTACGTGGAGAACCGTCGCGAGGTGTTGAGAAAATTCGTCAGGCTCATCGAAACGTCCAAGGTCGTGATCGCGCTAGACGCTACTGTTACTCGAAAGGTCTACGATTTCATAGCGGCCTATCGCGCGGCGGACACTATGGAGGTGGATTGCAACACCTTCAGGCGCCCTACCAACAGGACTCTGCGATGGGTGGACGTGACCTCAGAGAAGAACTGGCGAAAGGTCTGCGTGGACCGCTTTGTCGCTGAGTGTGAGAGGAGGATAGAGGCCGGAGAGAGGATTTTCTGCCCAATGTCTGGCAAAAAAGAGGCCGCCATGGCGTATGAGGCACTCAAACCCTTCATCGACAAGCGCAAGAACGGGCGTCTCTACACTAGTCTGACGAGCAAGGAGGATCTGGAGGTTGGCGCGAATGCTGCGTGGGCTGACTTGGACTTTTTGATCTTCAGCCCCACGATCACGGTTGGAGTCAGCTACACGGAGCACACGTTCGACAGCATGGTGGGACTCTTCATCAACGGGGACTACTACGCGAGCTACACGACAACCCTCCAGCAAATTTTCAGGGTGCGCCACTTAGTCAAGGGAGAGATGGTCATCTTCTATCGAGACACGACTTCGCTTCTTGACAGGCCTCCAACGGACTACGGCACGATCGTCGAGAACATGATCGCGGGGGACACTGCGCTCATCCAGCTGCTGTTCGACAACGCCGACGTAGTCTGCGACTGGAGCGCGGACAAGTCGCGTATCTATGACAGAAATTGCCCCAAGTTCCGTCTCTTCTGCCGGAACCAGCAAGATCTCGCGGTGTCGAGGTCCCACTACAAGGGAAATCTCATCAAGATACTGACGGAGGACTACGGCGTGGAGGTGTCGGCAGTGGAGGAGTTGGGGGACATCGACGCCCCTCCGCTTCCGGTACTAGAAGATCCAGACAAGGACAGGGAGGTGGTGCTTATGAGCGAGGAGGAGTACAAGGATCTAGAGGGGAGAATCGGCGGCACGGTTCCACTTTCACCGTACGAAATGCGTCTGAAGGCGGTGTACGAACTGGCTCACCGGTTGTACATGATTCCGTATGATCTCATCGACGACGAGCTCCCTCAAATTCTGGACAAGGAGATGGGGAGGAAGGCGTACGCTGGCATTCGGCAATATTCGAAGTTGACGGGACTAGGAACCAAGGAGCATTTCAGAGACAATCTGTTGATTCTGCAGAAGTCAGAGTCCTTGTTTGATTTGAAGGCGTATTCTCGTTTTGGACTAGCACAGTCTCTGGCCATTACGCTCAAGCTACTAGAAGGGACGCCTATCATCGACTTCATCACGACGGCTGATCCGTCCAATCTCACAATGAAGTTGACGCGCGACGAGACGATTGCACTAGGGAATAAAATTGATAGCGAAATTGCCGACAAGGCCTGGTTCATGCGCTCAACATTTGGATACCAACGGCGAGCAGGCGAGGCTGGTAGTTTGTCTTTTGCACAGTGTAGCGGGCTCGTCAACAGATTGTTAAGCCCGACTCTGGGAATTTCTGCCAAGGGGCGAAGGGCAATAGCCGTGGCGGTGGTTACTTGGAAATTTCGAAGGCGGACATGCACGCGTTTCTTGATAGGTATAAACCCTCGTGGTGGGGCGATGAGAAGGATTATTCGATCACGTCGTTGTCTGGCCTGTCGATGGATGAAATCGCTCCTTTCCTGCAGGGAGCGGATAAGTAATTTTAATATTTTAATGAAGCCTGTTTCTGCCATGCATTTCTTTACAACCTCCAAGACGTCGCGCTCAGTGTCGCCTCATCACGAGTAGACGTCGATCCGGTTCGGTCAAACCCCGCCGCGCGGCCCTCGCCGGCTCCCTCACCCTGCGAGGCCATGGCGAAAAATTGGGCGGTCTTTTCTTAAGAGTAAGTACGTGCAATTTTTCGCCACATCCAACAACCACGCCACCTCAGCGCCGGCCAGTGGGGGAAGGTGGCGAAAAATTGGGCGTTCTTTATATAAGAGTAAGTACGTGCAATTTTTCGCCATCACTCTCACACCTTGACAAACACCTCCTATACCCCGCGCCAAGGGGTGGCAGGGTGGCGAAAAATTGGGCGTTCTTTATATAAGAGTAAGTACGTGCAATTTTTCGCCATCACTCTCACACCTTGACAAACACCTCCTATGACCCGCGCCAAGGGGTGGCAGGGTGGCGAAAAATTGGGCGTTCTTTTCTTAAGAGTAAGTACGTGCAATTTTTCGCCATCCTTGTCACACCCCCAACACACCATCACAACTGCCGGGGTGGTGACAGATGCCAGCCTAAATATCACAACCTGGTGAGCAGTGGTGGCAGGGGGGCACTTCTGTTTTTGCAAGTGGTTTAGGGTTTTAGGGTTTAGGGCTTAGGGTGAGACCCATCCTAGGCCGCGGTCACTATAGGGTCACTATAGGGGTGGCAGATGCCAGCATAAGGGTGGTGCACTTCTCCTAGTCGCGATGACGGAATGATGACGGAATGATGATGGAAGCTACTTAATTAATTAATTAGACTCGTGCTCCCGTTGGGGAGTCACGGAGCATTAACCCCGATGGATGGATGGATGGGTGCAAACATTCCTACCGGTCTAATCTATCTACATTGGCTACATACTACATCTATCTAACAACATTCTAACTACAACATCTATCTAGTAGTTAGAATGCTGTTAGGTAGATGTAGTATGTAGCCAATGTAGATAGATTAGACCGGTCGGAATGATTGCACCCATCCATCCATCCGTCCATCGGGGTTAATGCTCCGTGACTCCCCAACGGGAGCACGAGTCTAATTAATTAATTAATTAACACTACAATACGGTTCTTAGGAGACGCGAAATGAGTGAGAATGTTACCCGAGCGGTAACGAGGATTCGCACCGATGATCAACATATATACTAAAATTTGTAAAACGCAGCCCTGGCACAATTTTAGCTAACACTCTTTCGAACGGCTTTCGGCTCCAGCCACTCAGCGGCGCTACTTACAGTCCGCTTGACGAATGAGATGCGCGAAATTTTGTTGCGACCAATCACGAAAAGGTCAAACCACGGCGTCCATATTATCACGGTTTTTGGGCGTTACATCCAGATGAGCCATTTGGCAGAGGTCCGTATGCCCAGATGGCTCCTACTAGAAAACTCTGCGATTTCCTGTGTTCGCGAGCTCCAGATATAACCGTCGCAAACTTTTGGGCTGTTGGACCAAACTTTCTGTTGGCGAAATCCCGTTACAAACGCGCAGGAAGCTCCGTCACACGTGGATTTTCCTCTGCTCCACCGCCTGTAAGCGATTTCAGTCCCCCTGCTGTCTGCGGGTTTGGCGAGGTCACTCATCCCCGCGCGCATCGCGCTCCCGTGCAGGGGTAGCAGTCAATCTGGAGCTTGAACTCCGCAAGTAGTTCGCGAGCTCCGTCCACTGCGCGGTTGCGCAGTTTGTCCCTTTTTAGCAATGTACATATTGTGCAACTTCTGGTTAAACTGGTTACGTAGACTTCAGGCGCCAAGGCACACCTCATCATACGATTAATCGTGACGTAGCGGGTTCGAAACTTCTTAGGCCTTCTATTACATTTCGGATTTTTTTCCTTCACCCTTTTGCCAAACTCCATGAATCTTGTGGTCGAAACTCTAAAGCTAGCGCGCGCTCCTTGGCGGGACTAGTGCCACTTGGCACTCGACGGAGGTACGTGGTGACTCACATCTCCCTAGCCGGGGCTCCCTGGCCGGGGACCGGCCACAAAAAGTACAAGCTCTAATGTCGCGGGCGAAGCCCGCAAAACTTGTTTTAACATATGTTTCTTTTTTTGCGCCATTTGGCGAGCATCGACTGGAGCCTGAACCTAGCGGGGGGAATCATGCGGTGGAATCTTGCGGGGGAATCTTGCGGGGAAAAATTCCGAACGTGAATTTAGCGAAGTCCTACCGACTACATTTTGCTTGGGTACACGGTACTACAGTTTCGTCACTGAAAATTTTCTGTAGTTGCGTTGGTGTTTCGTGCGTTCCGCTGAAATTTTCGTGTTCAGTGCCCAGATCACAATTTGATCCGGGCGCAAAATGATTGGCTGTACGGTACGAACCAAAAACGAAATTTTAGTATCTAAGTTCCGCAGCGCTTGCTGAATTTGCCCCGGAAGCCCGGGGGCACTTTCCCCGCTGAAAAAGGTCTCCGCGGAAGCGTATTATAGTGAATGCGAAGGGGCCAGCCCACAGCCATTTTCGGGGAAATGGGTATATTTTATTAGCCAATTATGGACCAAAGAGGTGAGAGGGGAAATGAGTATCAGCAGATCCTAATGAAGGTGGGCACACACACGTGTGGCGGTGACAGGTGAAAGGCTAATAGGGCGCGTTATTAGACCAGGGAAGCCATTGGACCTGAGTGATGTCGCCATGAGGCATACTGGTGAATACCTGATTACGGCCCAGTAGATCATGAAAAAGCTGGAGCGGGCTGGGCTTGTCGTTATTGGGCCCTGGGTCCCACACCCTGTGTTGTTCCTGAGCTAACAGCCATTTTCACCTGTCTTGTAGGCCAAGTATCGCTCAACTGAAGACGGACCGACTTTCCGGTATCGAAGGTATGATCCATATACGAAGGCAAAATGAAAAAAGTTAAAACGTTAGCCGCCGACAATCTGGAGCGTCCGATGATGGATCCAACGGACGCGATAAACCCGCTAAGTTAGCGGCTCGGGTCGTCCGTACAAATACTAAATCACCAAACAACCAATACAAAACAAGCAAACTACGGAAAACAAACGGCCTTCGGCCCCAACCGCATAGACGCGACGCGAGGAATTGGGGCCGTCGGATGGTGGAGGCGTTGTCCCCAACCCGAGGGGCGACGGGTTGACTGGGGCGCAAGCCACCGGAGGTGGGCGGGGGCGGCCAAGTGCCTGTGGCGCGGTGGAACAAAACTCTCGAGGAGATTTGTCGATTGCGCTACTCAAAATAAAAATCAGATGTGATCTATGAGACCCAGTCTACGATGGTAGACCGGGCTACAGTACCGCCAATAGACCCCTTCTGAAAAAACCTACCCCGACTAAACTACCCCGACTAAATTAGTCGGGGTTTTTGTCGGGGTACACCGGTCGAAACGGCACGTTTCGCCCCTTCTGAAAACACGGACACGGGTCGGACGGCAGCAGGTAGCATATGCACTCTCAGACCGCGTAAGTGGCCTCTGACGCCACTGGACGTATCACTACAATACGCTTCCGCGGACACCTTTTTCAGCGGGGAAAGTGCCCCCGGGCTTCCGGGGCAAATTCAGCAAGCGCTGCGGAACTTAGATACTAAAAATTCGTTTTTGGTTCGTACCGTACAGCCAATCATTTTGCGCCCAGATCAAATTGTGATCTGGGCACTGAACACGAAAATTTCAGCGGAACGTACGAAACACCAACGCAACTACAGAAAATTTTCAGTGACGAAACTGTAGTACCGTGTACCAAGCAAAATGTAGTAGGACTTCGCTAAATTCACGTTCGGAATTTTTCCCCGCAAGATTCCCCCGCAAGATTCCCCCGCACGATTCCCCCCGCTAGGTTCAGGCTCCAGTCGATGCTCGCCAAATGGCGCAAAAAAAGAAACATATTCTGGTTGACTCTTTGATATGTTAAAATCAACGGTGCGAATCCTCGTTACCGCTCGGGTAACATTCTTTTTTTTTTCGGGGAAATGGGTATATTTTATTAGCCAATTATGGACCAAAGAGGTGAGAGGGGAAATGAGTATCAGCGAATCCTAATGATCGGGTAACATTCTCACTCATTTCGCGTCTCCTACGAACCGTATTGTAGTGTATATTTGACCAATGACTAGAGTATTTTTCAGTTCAGTTCAGTTCAGACCAGCAGAGTTGGTGCGCAAATCGGTACAGACGCCAGCAGGTCCCGAGGCGCACCCCGACGAAATTAGTCGGACCCCGACTAATCTACCCCAACTATTTTCCGACTAACGCGAAAATAGTCGGGGTAGATTATTAGTCGTGGTCCGACTAATTTCCCCAAAACGCGCCGCGCCAGGAATTTAGTCGGGGTAAATAGTCGGGGTTGGCGGTCTTCAGAAGGGGTCTAATGCCTTCACGTGAGAAAAGACATGTTGTCCTAGATGCTGTCGGTTGTCCCAAATTTGCAACCATAAGGGTGAGGTTCTTCCGAAAATTGGCTCCGCCGTAGAGTTTCCGGCAACGGGCAAGTTGCAAACACGCACGTTCCGCAGTTTCTTGATAACTGAATAAGGGGCTTTCCAAAGTGCAGAAGGGGTATATTCCCGAACGGCCGAATCCCGAGCCTTATCAGTTATCAGCATCTAGCTCCCGGCTGATCTATCATCTATTAGTGATTTATTTGATACCATACCACAAGTATTTGAAAGCATGGGCGATAGACCTATTGGTTAATAAAAAAATACCCATTTACCCGGAAAGCATGGGCGATAGACCGGTCTACTATCGTAGACTGGGTCTCGAAAATCAAGTTCGACTTCAGTAGTTGAATAGCGCAATCGACAGATCTCCTCGAGAGGATTCTGGATCATATCTTAGATACCGGAAAGTCCGTTTTCAGTTATCCGTTTTCAGTTAAGCGATACTCGGCGTACAAGATAGGTAATAACTGCTGTAAGCTGGCCCCTTAGCCAATAGTTATCAAATGTCAAGACTGGTCAAGTAGGACATTCGGGGGTCCGATCTCAAGTTACAGTACAGTAGCGCAATCGATAGATCTCGATGAGGGCACTCAGAATCTGAACTTTACATACCAGGAATGGTCATTATTTGGACTGCAGGGGTCGAAATCCGTTACCCCCAACCCCAAAAATTTTATTGATTCGTCAACATGTGACGCTATTGGCGAGAACCCGGTCCACGGTAGCAGAAAGGTACCTTTTGGCGAATTAATTATTTTTTGCCCAAAATGTATCGGATTCCGACCGATTTCGACCCCAATCTTCCATTTTGGACCAAGGTTCGGCTTTTTCATGGCAGATCCTGACTCCCCTCACCGAGATCTATCGATTGCGCTACTTAAACTTGAGATCAGACCACCCTACCTCGTACTTGCCATACTCGACTTTGGCTTACTTGGCGTAAGAGAATGACGTCAGAGCCATTTTTGCCAGTCTCGTAACAAGTCTATCACCTGGTCGGAAAAGGACTTTCAACTACCCGAGGGCAGATTTGGAGTTCCCTTGGAGAGATCTGTCGATTGCGCTAGTCAAATTTAATTTTGGGGTCGATCTCCGAGGCCCAGTTTCCTTGCGTGGACCGGGTTCTCGCTACTGTAATAGCGTCATGTACCTCGGTTCTACAGTACGGTGCACCGGTCTATACTCTATCGCCCATGCTTTCATTTGTGGTGCTTGTGTCACGGCAGGGTCTGGCGTGACTGTACCTGCAATCACATTCGCCGTTACCGAGAGTCATTTCCCCCCCCCCGAATTAACACATATTGATGCACCACAACAAGTCAATCAACACGTATCTCAATTTACGTACCAAGATAATTGGTTGATTTGCTTTGGACTGCGATTCGCCTGACAGCCCTGACTTGCTGACATGCTTCATGCTTGGCGGGTCGATCGTTTGTTCAACAAAGATTGACTCGATTGTTCAACAAAGATTGTCTCGATTTGGCGTTAGTTCGTGGCTGCAGCCATGAGCCAGCTGCGCGGCCACGAATTGCTCATATAGGAATAATTCATGAGCTGATTTCGGAGCTGCCTGGCCGTGGAAGAAATATACTACGATCTGGGAGCTGTAAACAGTGCCGCTTTACATTTAATTCATAGCTTTTATGGTTAGTTTCGCCCCAAGATAATGAAAGGCGCGCGGCGGACCGGGACGCAATTGCCAACACCAGTTGTTGCAACTCCGGCTCATAAATCTAATTTGTAACCCGCGGGCCCGGCCCGGATCTGCATGAATATAATAATTCGGAAACATGACGAGCTGCTGAATGCTGGCGGTTTTAAAATGTATATATTCCGCGGTTTGCCAGCTGCCGCTGCATGCATATGCGAAGGCCGCGAACATTATAAGTACTCGCGAGCACTAATAATTGGCGGCATCATGAGCAGCTATATATGAATATTCGATCGGGGAAATTATGCGGGGATATAACATCAATTTTTTCTCGAGACGTGCATAATATATACATTTATCCATGTATAATATGATACGTGCTTATATGCGTCATCGATGGGTATGAGAGCGCAGCCGACGTTCGATTCCCATCGTTGGTGGGTATATTTACGTACCGGTATATATGCCATATTGCAATGTAGCCAGTACGCGTACGTCCGGTACCCGGCCCGCGCTGTTGGAATCATTGTCAAATGTCAGTTGCGGGACATTGCTAGACGTTATATTAATTACGAGTGCCATATATTGCTAGACGTTATATTAATTACGAGTGCCATATATGGATAATTTGTCATGATGATAGGACGCATCATATGGCTTGGTCTCTCTGTATATATAGGCGCTACATGTACATGTGCATACTGTTCATGATTGATCGTACGCGTACGCGTGTTGCCCCTGCTGCCTGTGGATCGCGCAGGGGGCCGGGGCCCTAGTGCGCATATACTATATGAACGCACGTTAAGTGGTTGAACACGTACAACATAATAGACGAAGTCGGTTACGCTCAATCCACATCATGTCCGTAAGTTAATTGCGGACGCTGCCTTGAATCGCCGCTGGCCACATTGCTGGTTAATTGGCCGGGTGATTGGCCGGCCGGCCCTGCAGCATGCCCGGCGCCCCAAAGCTGTTGATCAAATCCATATACATGAGATGCAGCATATATATAACCTTCTTGGCACTGAGATATCACTGTTCCCCACAGTATACTAGTGAAAACCATGGTAGATATTACAGCTTTCTATAAATATATATGGTCCGCGGCCCGTCCAGTTCAACCTGCGCTCTTGATGTTATCGTCTTATCGATGTAGCTATAAGCTGCTCTGGTGGAGGCGCCGCGCCAGTACTCATGAGCAGAGCTAGCTGCATCCAATCCAAGACCCCCAGTGGCAGTATACCGGCATGATGCAGGGGACTTCCGGCTACCCCTTGCTGCTTCCGACTGCACGCAGGGCAGCATGCAGGTCTACTGGCTCAATGGCGGCGCATGCAGTGGCGGTGGAGCTCATGATGATGACGATGATTCTGATTGATTTCGCAGGTACGCACATGCGCGTGGTGTGATGCATCTGCACTATGCTAGCTCTAATGCATTAATGTTGACTTTCCTGCATAGGTGCTGGTGTGCTGCTACAAAATGCCATATACAGTATGAATGCTGGTCACTGGATGCATGGTGCTGTCAGCGGGGCAGGTACAGTAGGTGAGGCATGGCATTTGCACGAGCAAACTGGGCTCACATCTCAGTTACTTGCTTTTATAGTTGGATCTCGATCGTAATGTAAAGCTTGTGCATCTGGTTTCTCCCCATGCAAGCCCATCAACATTACCCCTCCCACGCACAGAGGACATGTATACGTGTATACACACATGTATATGCACACCATACGCATGCACACATGTATATGCACATGAGCACGCACAGTGACCCACGCTACGATATCTCTATTCATTTCATTGTATGCTTGAGTCAAAACCTTCAAATATACTGTAGATTTTTATGGTAAGATTAGTAACATTGACTCATGAACTAGTCATTCTTCCTCTAGAGGTCTAGATTATTATAGCATGCCCCTCGCTCGTGTGTCTCTCATGATGTCGACCATGACAACCGTCTCCCCACGCCCTCATTTTCATACGTGCTCCTCCTCAACGGCGCGCCTCCAACCCGTGCATGCACAGGGCTGGCCCCACATCGGGTCGCTGCAGCCACCACCCAGAGGGTGGCCACCGAGCGCCAGTTTCATGATGCCGTGGCCAACCGCACCATTGATATCATCGACGTTACTTCCTCTTTTGCATTGACGGGGAGCGCGGGAATATTTATAGATCGCTCCCTGAGCATCGCGGGCAGCTGCGACACCCCACCTGGCAAGGGTTGCTGCGCGATCCGGTTGGCTGGGACGGGACCAGCGCAGGCCTTGCAAATCCAGGCGGCTGCTCCAGAGATGCGCCTCGCCATCAAGGGGATATGCTTCTCTGCCACCAATGAACTCACCGATGCAGTGCAGGTGTGTTTGGGGTGTTGGTGGAGGGGGGTTAGGATGGGGTGACAAGGGTGGGGTGGGTTGGTGTGGGGTGGGGTGGGGTGGGGTGGGGTGGGTTGGTGTGGGGTGGGGTGGGGTGGGTTGGTGTGGTGTGGGTTGGTGTGGGGTGGGGTGGGGTGGGTTGGGGTAGGGTGGGGTGGGGTGGGGTGGGGTGGGGTGGGGTGGGGTGGGGTGGGGTGGGGTGGGGTGGGGTGGGGTGGGGTGGGGTGGGGTGGGGTGGGGTGGGTGGGGTGGGGTGGGGTGGGGGGGTGGGGTGGGGTGGGGTGGGTGGGGTGGGGTGGGGTGGTTTGGGGTGGGGTGGGGTGGGGTGGGGTGGGGTGGGTGGGGTGGGTGGGGTGGGGTGGGGTGGGGTGGGGTGGGGTGGGTGGGGTGGGGTGGGGTGGGGTGGTGGGGTGGGGTGGGGTGGGGTGGGGTGGGGTGGGGTGGGTGGGGGGGTGGGGTGGGGTGGGGTGGTTTGGGGTGGGGTGGGGTGGGGTGGGGTGGGGTGGGGTGGGTGGGGTGGGGTGGGGTGGGGTGGGTGGGGTGGGGTGGGGTGGGGTGGGTGGGTGGGGTGGGGTGGGGTGGGGTGGGGTGGGGTGGGGTGGGTGGGGTGGGTGGGGTGGGGTGGGGTGGGGTGGGGTGGGGTGGGGGGGGTGGGGTGGGGTGGGTGGGGTGGGGTGGGTGGGGTGGGGTGGGGTGGGTGGGGTGGGGTGGGGTGGGTGGGGTGGGGTGGGGTGGGGTGGGGTGGGTGGGTGGTGGGTGGGTGGGTGGGGTGGGGTGGGGTGGGGTGCGGTGGTTGGGGGGTGGGGTGGGGTGGGGTGGGTGGGTTTGGGTGGGGTGCGGTGGGTTGGGGTGGGTTGCGCTGGGTGGGTGGGGTGGGGTGGGGGGTGGGGTGGGTGGGTGGGGTGGGGTGGGGTGGGGTGGGGTGGGGTGGGGTGGGGTGGGTGGGGTGGGGTGGGTGGGTGGGGTGGGGTGGGGTGGGTGGGTGGGGTGGGGTGGGGTGGGTGGGGTGGGGTGGTGGGGTGGGGTGGGTGGGGTGGGGTGGGTGGGTGGGTGGGGTGGGGTGGGGTGGGGTGGGGTGGGTGGGGTGGGTGGGGTGCGGTGGTGCGGTGGGGTGCGGTGGGTTGCGGTGGGTTGCGGTGGGTGGGTGGGTGGGGTGGGGTGGGGTGGGGTGGGTGGGGTGGGGTGGGGTGGGTGGGGTGGGGTGGGGTGGGTGGGGTGGGTGGTTTGGGGTGGGTGGGTGGGGTGGGGTGGGGTGGGTGGGTGGGGTGGGTGGGTGGGGTGGGTGGGTGGGGTGGGTGGGGTGGGGTGGGGTGGGGGTGGGGGGGTGGGGTGGGGTGCGGTGGGTTGCGGTGGGTTGCGGTTGGTTGCGGTGGGTTTGGGTGGGGTGCGGTGGGTGGGGTGGGTTGCGCTGGGGGGGGGTGGGTGGGGTGGGTGGGTGGGTGGGGTGGGGTGGGGTGGGGTGGGGTGGGTGGGGTGGGGTGGGTGGGGTGGGTGGGGTGGGGTGGGTGGGGTGGGGTGGGTGGGGTGGGGTGGGGTGGGTGGGGTGGGTGGGGTGGGTGGGGTGGGTGGGGTGGTGGGGTGGGGTGGGGTGGGTGGGGTGGGGTGGGTGGGGTGGGGTGGGGTGGGGTGGGTGTGGGGTGGGGTGGTTTGGGGTGAGGTGGGGGGGTGGGGTGGGGTGGGGTGGGGTGGGTGGGTGGGGTGGGGTGGGGTGGGTGGGGGTGGGGTGGGGTGTGGGTGGGGTGGGGTGGGGGGGGTGGGTGGGGTGGGTGGGGTGGGGTGGGTGGGGTGGGTGGGTGGGTGGGGTGGGTGGGTGGGGTGGGGTGGGTGGGGTGGGGTGGGGTGGGGTGGGGTGGGGTGGGTGGGGTGGGGTGGGGTGGTGGGGTGGGGTGGGTGGTGGGGTGGTGGGGTGGGGTGGGTGGGGTGGGTGGGGTGGGGTGGGTGGTGGGGGGTGGGTGGGGTGGGGTGGGGTGGTGGGGTGGGGTGGGTGGTGGGTGGGGTGGGGTGGGGGTGGGTGGGGGGCGGTGGGGTGGGGGTGGGGTGGGGTGGGGTGGGGGTGGGTGGGGGTGGGGTGGGGTGGGGGTGGGGGTGGGGTGGGTGGGGTGGTGGTGGGTGTGGGGTGGGGTGGGGGTGGGGTGGGGTGGGGGTGGGGGTGGGTGGGTGGGGGTGGGGTGTGGTTGGGTGGGGTGGGTGTGGGGGATTGGTTGGGTTGGTTGGTTGGTTGTGTGTGTGGTGGTGTGTGTGGGGGGGGGGGGGGGGGGGGGGGTGCATGGTGGTGGGGGGGCGGGTGGTGGTGGGGTGGGGTGGGTGGGTGGGTGGGTGGTTGGGGTGGGTGGGGTGGGGGTGGGGTGGGGTGGCGGTGGGGGTGGGGTGGGGTGGGTGGGGTGGGGTGGGGTGGGGCTGGGTGGGGTGGGTGGGGTGGGATGGGGTGGGGTGGGGGGTGGGGTGGGGGTGGGGTGGGTGGTGGGTGGGGGTGGGGTGGGGTGGGGTGGGTGGGGTTGGGGTGGGGTAGGGTGCGGTGGGTGGGGGCGGGGGGTGGGGGGTGGGTGGGGTGGGGTGGGTGGGTGGGGTGCGTGGGTGGGGTGGGTGGGGTGCGGTGGCGGTGGGGTGGGGTGGGTGGGTGGGGTGGGTGGGGTGGGTGGGGTGGGTGGGGTGGGTGGGGTGGGGTGGGTGGGTGGGTGGGTGGGTGGGGTGGGGTGGGGTGGCGGGTGGGTGGGGGTGGGGTGGGGTGGGGGGGGTGGGTGGGTTGGTGGGGTGGGTGGGGTGGGGTGGGGTGGGTGGGGGGTGGGGTGGGGTGGGGTGGTGGTGGTGGGGTGGGGTGGGAGGTGGGTGGGTGGGGTGGGGTGGGGTGGGGGGGGTGGGTGGTGGTGGGTGGGGTGGGGTGGGGGGGTGGGGTGGGGTGGGGTGGGTGGGGTGGGTGGGTGGGGTGGGGTGGGTGGTGGGGTGGGTGGGTGGGGGTGCGGGGTGGGTTGGGTGGGTGCGGTGGGTGGGGTGGGGTGGGTGGGGTGGGTGGGTGGGGTTGGGGTGGGGTGGGGTGGGTGGGGGGGTGGGGTGGGGTGGGGTGGGGGGGTGGGTGGGTGGGGTGGGTAGGGTGGGTGGTGGGGTGGGGTGGGGTGGGGGTGGGTGGGTGGGTGGTTGGGTGGTGTGGTGGTTTGGGGTGGGGTGGGTGGGGGGTGGTTGGTGGGGTGGGTGGGGTGGGGTGGGTGGGTGGGGTGGGTGGGTGGGTGGGTGGGGTGGGGTGGGTGGGGTGGGTGGGGGTGGGTGGGGTGGGGTGTGGGGTGGGTGGGTGGGGTGGGTGGGGTTTGGGGTGAGGTGGGTGGGGTGGGGTGGGTGGGGTGGTGGGTGGGGTGGGGTGGGTGGGGTGGGGTGGGGTGGGTGGGGTGGGGTGGGGGGTGGGTGGGGTGGGGTGGGGGGTGGGTGGGTGGGGTGGGGTGGTGGGTGGGGTGGGGTGGGTGGGGTGGGTGGGTGCGGTGGGTGGGGTGGGGTGGAGGTGGGGTGGGGTGGGGTGGGTGGGTGGGTGGGTGGGGTGGGTGGGTGGGTGGTGGGTGGGGGGGTGGGGTGGGTGGGGTGGGGTGGGGTGGGTGCGGTGGGTTGGGTTGGGTTGGGTGGGTTTGGGGGGGGTGCGGTGGGTTGGGGTGGGGGTGGGGTGGGTGGGGTGGGGTGGGTGGAGTGGGGTGGGTGGGGTGGGTGGGGGTGGGGTGGGTGGGGTGGGTGGGGTGGGGTGGGGTGGGTGGGGTGGGGTGGGGTGGGGTGGGTGGGTGGGGTGGTGGGTGGGGTGGGGTGGGGTGGGTGGGGTGGGGGGGTGGGGTGGGGTGGGGTGGGGTGGGGTGGGTGGGGTGGGTGGGGTGGGGTGGGGTGGGGTGGGGTGGGGTGGGGTGGTGGTTGGGTGGGTGGGTGGGGTGCGGTGGTTTGGGTGGGTGGGTGGTTGGGTGGGTTGGGTGGGGTGGGGTGGGTTGCGGTGGGGGGGTGGTGGGGTGGGGTGGGGGTGGGTGGGGTGGGTGGGGTGGGGTGGGTGGGTGGTTGGTGGGGTGGGGTGGGTGGGGTGGGGTGGCGGTGGGTGGGTGGGTGGGGTGGGTGGGGTGGGGTGGGGTGGGGTGGGTGGGGTGGGGTTGGGTGGGGTGGGGTGGGTGGGGTGGGGTGGG
>RPFO01000956.1:0-27137 GCA_009746045.1 Mesostigma viride | reverse complement strand
TGGTGGGCCTGTGGTGGGGGGCGGTCATGCATGCGGGTGTGTGGGGGGCTGGCATGCACTGCGTGGGTGTGTGGGGGGCTAGCATGCATGGCGTGGGTGTGGGGGTGGCAGGCATGCAATGCGTGTTGTGATGTGGCTAGCCAATGCATGCGTGGGTGTGGGGAGGGGGCTAGCATGCATGCTGGTGTGGGGGGCCGGGGCCGGGAGCTAGCACATGCGTGGGTGTGGGGGGTGGGCTAGCAACTGCATGCGTGTGGATGTGGGGGGCGGCTAGCACGCGCCCACCCCTCCACAATCGCACAGCCCGCCTTGTTGACGCTCTACCACATTAACAAACAAGGCTGTTAGGACGACACGCGTGGTCTGTGTGATGACCAGCATATGTCATGGCCTATTCTCAGGCCTAACTAATGTGTTGATTTTGCTGCCAACAACCAAGTTGTTCCACCCAACAACACATTATAAACCCTCCTTCCAAAATTGGCCCAGAACCAAGCCGGACACGTGGAGGGACCACACACGCCAGTCATATAAAGAGAAAATTTAAGCTTGACCTTTTTATCAGCCAACCTGGGCTAGCTGCCTCTGAGTATAGCATGACAATGCTAACATACTCCAGTGGGGGAAAGGTGAAGAGACCATTGGGACACAGCTACCTGACGCATGTGGCCACCAACCATTGTGTCCCGCAAAAATGCACCACTGCCTCCTTTTCTAACAAGCACGAGCCGCTCTCTTTAGGAGACAGGTGCCAGCTCGTCAGTGTCTGGGGAAAATGAATTGCCGCTGCTTAGGAAGACCGCGTGAATTATCCATCGAAACCACAACTGTCTATAAAGCCTAAAAGAAATTTCAGAGGAAGCCATGGCAAATAAAAGCATTACACCTTCCCGACAGGTTGCGTGCCACGCGCTGCAGAAAGCCAGCCACCGTACACAGACGAACCTTGCTTAAAAACATCCAGGAATCAGCGAATGCAGCGCCATGACCCGCACTTCATGGACTGGCATTTCTGCGGAAGAAGGCAAAAAGCTTACGCTCAAACGAGGTTAAGGGGAAGAAAGCAGGAAAGCGCTATCTTAAGGACGTTTAAACAAAGAACGTTACCATCAACGGGTTATCTGCCCAGGCGCACAAGAAAGGCCACCCTTTTCATGGAGAGTTCGGCGGCATGGCGCAGGGCCTAATGTTATCTTACCGCAAATGACGGGAAAGTAAAGATAGCAGCCGGGAATTTTTACGGCTTTTAGAGAAACAATCATTAAACTTAGCTTCCCATTTAGGACCTTTCAAAACTGGCAACAATCGACAATCACACCTTTGCAAGGCATCAATTATACTTTCATTCATCCCGACAGAAATTTCAGGCCGGACCCCCCCCCTGCCTATGGTAAAGAAAAAAGAGCCCGCGACATATATAGATCGCAAAACTATCCCACCATAAATTAGAATCAGTAAACTAATTTCTCCAAGAATCGAGCCATTTTTTCCTGCTTTTTCGCGAGCCAGGATTTGTCACGTTTTCGTCCTAAAAAGCAGTTTCATTCCCCTCCCCCTTCTTTCTCGCATGCATGCTAGCCCACCCCCACACCCACGCATGCATGCTAGCCCCCCCACACACCCACGCATGGATGCCAGCCCCCACACACACCCACGCATGCATGACAGCCCCCCACACACCACGCATGCATGCTAGCCCCCCACACACACCCACGCATGCATGCCAGCCCCCATACACACCCACGCATGCATGCCAGCCCCCCCCCACACTTACGCATGCATGCTAGCCCCCCACACACACCCACGCATGCATGCCAGCCCCCCCCACACCACGCATGCATGCCAGCCCCCCCCACACTTACGCATGCATGCTAGCCCCCCCACACACCCACGCATGCATGCCAGCCCCCCCCACACCCACGCATGCAGGCTAGCCCAACCCCACACCCACGCATGCATGCCAGCCCACCCCCACACCCACACGTGCATGCCAGCCCACCCCCACACCCACGCATGCATGCCAGCCCACCCCCACACCCACGCGTGCATGCCAGCCCACCCCTAGCTTGAGCGTGCTTGTAAAGTTTTTGCATGGTTTATTAAAATGAGTGGAATATGTATTTATTGCATTAAATGTTAATTTTATTGATCATGAATGAAAATGGTCAACATTGCCGAAGTGCCCCTAAATTGCTCAATATTGTGTGCTCAAGAATTCAATGAGGATTGTCATCATGGAAACCCGCACAAATTCACGATTCCGGGCATGCATGTGAAAGTATCAAGAACAATTTTCAATTAAGAATGGTATCTCATTGTTCCATGAATCAATATGACTCCATGTACGTAGACAAGCCATGATGACCCCATGGGAGCCTAAATCCTCATCATTAAATACATAAATGCCACCCATGTACGTAGACGGGCCATGATGACACCAATGGAGCCTGAATCCTCATCATTAATTACATAAATGCCAACCATGTACATAGACAAGCCATGATGACACCATGGGAGCCTGAATCCTCATCATTAAATACATAAATGCCAACCATGTACGTAGGCCAGCCATGATGACACTATGGGAGCCTGAATCCTCATCATTAATTTCATACATGCCAACAACACGTAGACGGGCCATAATGACACCACGGGAGCCTGAATCCTCATCATTTATTTTATGAGACATCCATGTACGTAGGCCAGCCATGATGACACCATGGGAGCCTGAATCCTCCACATTTTTTTTCTGAGACATCCATGTACGTAGGCCAGCCATGATGACACCATGGGAGCCTGAATCCTCATCATTAAATACATACATGCCATCCATGTACGTAGACAGGCCATGATGACACCATGGGAGCCTGAATCCTCATCATTAATTACATAAATGCCAACCATGTACGTAGACGGGCCATGATGACACCATGGGAGCCTGAATCCTCATCATTTTTTTTATGAGACATCCATGTACGTAGGCCAGCCATGATGACACCATGGGAGCCTGAATCCTCGTCATTTTTTTTTCTTTGACATCCATATACGTAGACGGGCCATGATGACACCATGGGAGCCTGAATCCTCATCATTAATTACATACATGCCATCCATGTACGTAGACGGGCCATGATGACACCATGGGAGCCTGAATCCTCATCATTTACTATTCCTTGACATCCATGTACGTAGGCCAGCCATGGAGACATTATGGGAGCCTGAATCCTCCTCGTTAATTACATAAATGCCAACCATGTACGTAGACAAGCCATGATGACACCATGGGAGCCTGAATCCTCATCATTTACTATTCCTTGACATCCATGTACGTAGACGGGCCATGATGACACCATGGGAGCCTGAATCCTCATCATTAATTACATGGATGGCATTTATGTATTTAATGATGAGGATTCAGGCTCCCATGGTGTCTCCATGGCTGGCCTACGTACATGGATGTCAAGGAATAGTAAATGATGAGGATTCAGGCTCCCATGGTGTCATCATGGCCTGTCTACGTACATGGATGGCATGTATGTAATTAATGATGAGGATTCAGGCTCCCATGGTGTCATCATGGCTTGTCTACGTACATGGTTGGCATTTATGTAATTAATGAGGAGGATTCAGGCTCCCATGGTGTCATCATGGCTTGTCTACGTACATGGTTGGCATTTATGTAATTAATGATGAGGATTCAGGCTCCCATGGTGTCTCCATGGCTGGCCTACGTACATGGATGTCAAGGAATAGTAAATGAGGAGGATTCAGGCTCCCATGGTGTCATCATGGCCCGTGTACGTACATGGATGGCATGTATGTAATTAATGAGGAGGATTCAGGCTCCCATGGTGTCATCATGGCTGGCCTACGTACATGGATGTCAAAGAAAAAGAAATGATGAGGATTCAGGCTCCCATGGTGTCATCATGGCTGGCCTACGTACATGGATGTCTCATAAAATAAATGATGAGGATTCAGGCTCCCATGGTGTCATCATGGCTTGTCTACCTACATTGTTGGCATGTATGTAATTAATGATGAGGATTCAGGCTCCCATGGTGTCTCCATGGCTGGCCTACGTACATGAATGGCATTTATGTAATTAATGATGAGGATTCAGGCTCCCATGGGGTCATCATGGCTTGTCTACGTACATGGTTGGCATTTATGTAATTAACGAGGAGGATTCAGGCTCCCATGGTGTCTCCATGGCTGGCCTACGTACATGGATGTCAAGGAATAGTAAATGATGAGGATTCAGGCTCCCATGGTGTCATCATGGCCCGTGTACGTACATGGATGGCATGTATGTAATTAATGATGAGGATTCAGGCTCCCATGGTGTCATCATGGCCCGTCTACGTACATGGATGTCAAAGAAAAAAAAATGATGAGGATTCAGGCTCCCATGGTGTCATCATGGCTGGCCTACGTACATGGATGTTTCATAAAAAAAATGATGAGGATTCAGGCTCCCATGGTGTCATCATGGCCCGTCTACGTACATGGTTGGCATTTATGTAATTAATGAAGAGGATTCAGGCTCCCATGGTGTCATCATGGCCCGTCTACGTACATGGATGTCAAGGAATAGTAAATGATGAGGATTCAGGCTCCCATGGGGTCATCATGGCTTGTCTACGTACATGGTTGGCATTTATGTAATTAACGAGGAGGATTCAGGCTCCATTGGTGTCATCATGGCTGGCCTACGTACATGGATGTCAAGGAATAGTAAATGATGAGGATTCAGGCTCCCATGGTGTCATCATGGCTTGTCTACGTACATGGTTGGCATTTATGTAATTAATGAGGAGGATTCAGGCTCCCATGGTGTCTCCATGGCTGGCCTACGTACATGGATGGCATTTATGTATTTAATGATGAGGATTCAGGCTCCCATGGTGTCATCATGGCTTGTCTACCTACATGGTTGGCATTTATGTAACCTGAATCCTCTCATTAAGAAAATGAAGAGGATTCAGGCTCCATTGGTGTCATCATGGCTGGCCTACGTACATGGATGTCAAGGAATAGTAAATGATGAGGATTCAGGCTCCCATGGTGTCATCATGGCCCGTCTACGTACATGGATGTCAAGGAATAGTAAATGATGAGGATTCAGGCTCCCATGGGGTCATCATGGCTTGTCTACTTACATGGTTGGCATTTATGTAATTAACGAGGAGGATTCAGGCTCCATTGGTGTCATCATGGCTGGCCTACGTACATGGATGTCAAGGAATAGTAAATGATGAGGATTCAGGCTCCCATGGTGTCATCATGGCTTGTCTACGTACATGGTTGGCATTTATGTAATTAATGAGGAGGATTCAGGCTCCCATGGTGTCATCATGGCCCGTCTACGTACATGGATGGCATTTATGTAATTAATGATGAGGATTCAGGCTCCCATGGGGTCATCATGGCTTGTCTACGTACATGGTTGGCATTTATGTAATTAATGAGGAGGATTCAGGCTCCCATGGTGTCTCCATGGCTGGCCTACGTACATGGATGTCAAGGAATAGTAAATGATGAGGATTCAGGCTCCCATGGTGTCATCATGGCCTGTCTACGTACATGGATGGCATGTATGTAATTAATGATGAGGATTCAGGCTCCCATGGTGTCATCATGGCTTGTCTACGTACATGGATGGCATGTATGTAATTAATGATGAGGATTCAGGCTCCATTGGTGTCATCATGGCTGGCCTACGTATGTACATGGATGTCAAAGAAAAAAAAAATGATGAGGATTCAGGCTCCCATGGTGTCATCATTGCCCGTGTATGTACATGGTTGGCATTTATGTAATTAATGATGAGGATTCAGGCTCCATTGGTGTCATCATTGCCCGTGTATGTACATGGTTGGCATTTATGTATGTAATTAATGATGAGGATTCAGGCTCCATTGGTGTCATCATGGCTGGCCTACGTATGTACATGGATGTCAAAGAAAAAAAAATGATGAGGATTCAGGCTCCCATGGTGTCATCATGGCCCGTCTACGTACATGGATGTCAAGGAATAGTAAATGATGAGGATTCAGGCTCCCATGGTGTCAGATGTCATGGCCTGTCTACGTACATGGATGGCATGTATGTAATTAATGATGAGAATTCAGGCTCCATTGGTGTCATCATGGCTGGCCTACGTATGTACATGGATGTCAAAGAAAAAAAAATGATGAGGATTCAGGCTCCCATGGTGTCATCATGGCCCGTCTACGTACATGGATGTCAAGGAATAGTAAATGATGAGGATTCAGGCTCCCATGGTGTCATCATGGCCTGTCTACGTACATGGATGGCATGTATGTATTTAATGATGAGGATTCAGGCTCCCATGGTGTCATCATGGCTGGCCTACGTACATGGATGTCTCAGAAAAAAAATGATGAGGATTCAGGCTCCCATGGTGTCATCATGGCTGGCCTACGTACATGGATGTCAAAGAAAAAAAAATGATGAGGATTCAGGCTCCCGTGGTGTCATTATGGCCCGTCTACGTGTTGTTGGCATGTATGAAATTAATGATGAGGATTCAGGCTCCCATAGTGTCATCATGGCTGGCCTACGTACATGGTTGGCATTTATGTAATTAATGATGAGGATTCAGGCTCCCATGGTGTCATCATTGCCCGTGTATGTACATGGTTGGCATTTATGTAATTAATGATGAGGATTCAGGCTCCATTGGTGTCATCATGGCCCGTCTACGTACATGGACCGTGGCATTTATGTATTTAATGATGAGGATTCAGGCTCCCATGGGGTCATTGATGATCATGGCATTTATGTATGTAATTAATGATGAGGATTCAGGCTCCATTGGTGTCATCATGGCTGGCCTACGTACATGGATGTCAAGGAATAGTAAATGATGAGGATTCAGGCTCCCATGGTGTCATCATGGCCCGTCTACGTACATGGATGTCAAGGAATAGTAAATGATGAGGATTCAGGCTCCCATGGGGTCATCATGGCTTGTCTACGTACATGGTTGGCATTTATGTAATTAACGAGGAGGATTCAGGCTCCATTGGTGTCATCATGGCTGGCCTACGTACATGGATGTCAAGGAATAGTAAATGATGAGGATTCAGGCTCCCATGGTGTCATCATGGCTTGTCTACGTACATGGTTGGCATTTATGTAATTAATGAGGAGGATTCAGGCTCCCATGGTGTCATCATGGCCCGTCTACGTACATGGATGGCATTTATGTAATTAATGATGAGGATTCAGGCTCCCATGGGGTCATCATGGCTTGTCTACGTACATGGTTGGCATTTATGTAATTAATGAGGAGGATTCAGGCTCCCATGGTGTCTCCATGGCTGGCCTACGTACATGGATGTCAAGGAATAGTAAATGATGAGGATTCAGGCTCCCATGGTGTCATCATGGCCTGTCTACGTACATGGATGGCATGTATGTAATTAATGATGAGGATTCAGGCTCCCATGGTGTCATCATGTCAGGGTTTTAGTATAAACCCTGGATGTGCCCGTTTGCCAGCCTATGTTATGTTGTGGCCAATCTTCTGTATTTTCTGGCCAAGGATATTATTAGGGCTGAGTAGGGCTTGCCGTGTTCTTTCCGGCGGTACTTTTCTTATGACGGACAGTTGAGTATGCACAAAGATATTAGGTGCCGAAGTTAGGATTAATTCGGCTCTACCTTGTGGTTGCATGGTACGGCTTGTAGGGCGTGAGTATCTCGTACCATTTGGCGGTGGCTAACTCCTAGCGCCGCGCAATAGTGGGGTCGAATATTGGTGCCGAATATTCGCATCATTGCCTAGTGGATTTTGTGTGCCAGTTGTGCAAGTGGAGACACTTTATGTGTTAAGTTAACGTAGGGATAATGTGTGCAGCCGACATTGGACATTGTTTAAGAGGTCGGCGTGCACCTTTTCACGTTACCTGATGGTGGGCCAGTTGCCTTGTGGCTTGGCAATGGACACCGGTCACGGTCCTTAAATTCTATATATGCGTCTTTTATTGTATTAATGAAATGAGTTGTGCCGCAACATTTGAGCTCATTCATTGACGCATTATTAGGATTTTTGACATGGTATCGGGAGGGAAAGTTCCCCACCTTTGAGACGACTTTGAACGACATTCTTGTGACCATGATGAAGCCATTTTACCCTGCCGGCGCATATAATTGATGGCGGCAGCGTTGTTACGTAATTTCGTGAGCAATGTCGTGAGGATTCATACGTCGCAGCATTTTGAATTTGAAGTTCGGCGGAACGGGCAGAAATTTCATGGGTCGACAGGCCTGGGCCAGCGCAGCCACGCAGGCGAGTTGTTATATGTGTCAAAGCCAGCGGAACTTTCATGTTTCGGGTTTGCTGTGGGCTGGCGCCGCCTGGCGTTGAGCCCCGCATGGCGAGGTCAAGGCTCTGGTTCCAGCTGGGTGCAGACTTTTTTCTCTTTTTCTGTACCAGTGACCTGCGCATCAACATGTGGCTCGGAGCGGACGTCGGCTGGAATTTTGCGAGCAACCAGCGCAACGGATTATCGCCATTTTTGGTGGCGCAGCCTGCGGAATTTCCAGCATTTTTTGTCGACGAGGACTGCCTGCCTACCGGCTTTTTGTTGGCGATGAAGATGTTGGCCAGGAGTGCCAGCATGGTCTCTCTTTTGAAGCTGGCTATGCCAGTGGGTTTTTGATTTTGAAGCTGGTCAGGAGTACCAGTGAGCTGCATGTTATTTTAGAAGCTCTAAGCCAAGGGAGCTTGTGACATTTTAAAGCTGACAAAAATATTTGCCCCCACTTATTTCTTGAGGGGGGGGTGTGTTGACATGAGACTGGCTCGCGACGACATTTGTGGGGCCTAACGTGGCCTGTGGTCTGTATTGACCTACTTTGGGATGTACGCGCCTGCTTTGCATGCAAACTTGGTGGTCAGCTGTGTTTTTGAATGGACGAGGCAAACTAGCATGTGCAGCCTAGTGTTTTGGCCAGTCTGGAGGTTGGGATCAGTCCAACCTGTTATGGGAGCGCTCTGGGGGAAGTTCTTGGTTGACTTTCCATGCTCGGGACCTGATCACTCCCGGGAGTTTGTTGGCACGACGGCGTGCCAGCGTGGGGCCGTGGAGGCCTTGGGACCGTGGTGGTCCATTTTAGGGCTATTGGTAGCCTGATGGGGCAGTGTTTGCCCATGTGTGCTATTCCTGGCAAGTGTAGTTGTTGTGACTTATTGCTGTGTTTCTGCATCAGACCTGGGACGCTGGGGCTGTCAGTTTATACCTCTAGGGACGCCTGGATGTATTTTGGAAGAGACGCAGGCATGTAGCACCTTTGTTGTTATGACCAGGATGGCATTTTTTCAGTGAATGTGTTGCTGGATGGTTCCTTGGGAGGGGCTTCCCGGGTAAGGGGGGGTTGCTGGGGTATGTTGTACCCGGCAAGCCCTACCCTAGTTGAGGGGGGACTTGACGTTCATTGGACCCTGCACTGGCAACGTGCAAGGGGGGTGTCAGGGTTTTAGTATAAACCCTGGATGTGCCCGTTTGCCAGCCTATGTTATGTTGTGGCCAATCTTCTGTATTTTCTGGCCAAGGATATTATTAGGGCTGAGTAGGGCTTGCCGTGTTCTTTCCGGCGGTACTTTTCTTATGACGGACAGTTGAGTATGCACAAAGATATTAGGTGCCGAAGTTAGGATTAATTCGGCTCTACCTTGTGGTTGCATGGTACGGCTTGTAGGGCGTGAGTATCTCGTACCATTTGGCGGTGGCTAACTCCTAGCGCCGCGCAATAGTGGGGTCGAATATTGGTGCCGAATATTCGCATCATTGCCTAGTGGATTTTGTGTGCCAGTTGTGCAAGTGGAGACACTTTATGTGTTAAGTTAACGTAGGGATAATGTGTGCAGCCGACATTGGACATTGTTTAAGAGGTCGGCGTGCACCTTTTCACGTTACCTGATGGTGGGCCAGTTGCCTTGTGGCTTGGCAATGGACACCGGTCACGGTCCTTAAATTCTATATATGCGTCTTTTATTGTATTAATGAAATGAGTTGTGCCGCAACATTTGAGCTCATTCATTGACGCATTATTAGGATTTTTGACATGCTGGTATCGGACAGGTACGTACATGGATGGCATGTATGTAATTAATGATGAGGATTCAGGCTCCATTGGTGTCATCATGGCTGGCCTACGTATGTACATGGATGTCAAAGAAAAAAAAAATGATGAGGATTCAGGCTCCCATGGTGTCATCATTGCCCGTGTATGTACATGGTTGGCATTTATGTAATTAATGATGAGGATTCAGGCTCCATTGGTGTCATCATTGCCCGTGTATGTACATGGTTGGCATTTATGTATGTAATTAATGATGAGGATTCAGGCTCCATTGGTGTCATCATGGCTGGCCTACGTATGTACATGGATGTCAAAGAAAAAAAAATGATGAGGATTCAGGCTCCCATGGTGTCATCATGGCCCGTCTACGTACATGGATGTCAAGGAATAGTAAATGATGAGGATTCAGGCTCCCATGGTGTCAGATGTCATGGCCTGTCTACGTACATGGATGGCATGTATGTAATTAATGATGAGAATTCAGGCTCCATTGGTGTCATCATGGCTGGCCTACGTATGTACATGGATGTCAAAGAAAAAAAAATGATGAGGATTCAGGCTCCCATGGTGTCATCATGGCCCGTCTACGTACATGGATGTCAAGGAATAGTAAATGATGAGGATTCAGGCTCCCATGGTGTCATCATGGCCTGTCTACGTACATGGATGGCATGTATGTATTTAATGATGAGGATTCAGGCTCCCATGGTGTCATCATGGCTGGCCTACGTACATGGATGTCTCAGAAAAAAAATGATGAGGATTCAGGCTCCCATGGTGTCATCATGGCTGGCCTACGTACATGGATGTCAAAGAAAAAAAAATGATGAGGATTCAGGCTCCCGTGGTGTCATTATGGCCCGTCTACGTGTTGTTGGCATGTATGAAATTAATGATGAGGATTCAGGCTCCCATAGTGTCATCATGGCTGGCCTACGTACATGGTTGGCATTTATGTAATTAATGATGAGGATTCAGGCTCCCATGGTGTCATCATTGCCCGTGTATGTACATGGTTGGCATTTATGTAATTAATGATGAGGATTCAGGCTCCATTGGTGTCATCATGGCCCGTCTACGTACATGGACCGTGGCATTTATGTATTTAATGATGAGGATTCAGGCTCCCATGGGGTCATTGATGATCATGGCATTTATGTATGTAATTAATGATGAGGATTCAGGCTCCATTGGTGTCATCATGGCTGGCCTACGTATGTACATGGATGTCAAAGAAAAAAAAATGATGAGGATTCAGGCTCCCATGGTGTCATCATGGCCCGTCTACGTACATGGATGTCAAGGAATAGTAAATGATGAGGATTCAGGCTCCCATGGTGTCAGATGTCATGGCCTGTCTACGTACATGGATGGCATGTATGTATTTAATGATGAGGATTCAGGCTCCCATGGTGTCATCATGGCTGGCCTACGTACATGGATGTCTCAGAAAAAAAATGATGAGGATTCAGGCTCCCATGGTGTCATCATGGCTGGCCTACGTACATGGATGTCAAAGAAAAAAAAATGATCAGGATTCAGGCTCCCGTGGTGTCATTATGGCCCGTCTACGTGTTGTTGGCATGTATGAAATTAATGAGGAGGATTCAGGCTCCCATGGTGTCATCATGGCCCGTCTACTTACATGGATGGCATTTATGTAATTAATGATGAGGATTCAGGCTCCCATGGGGTCATCATGGCTTGTCTACGTACATGGTTGGCATTTATGTAATTAATGAGGAGGATTCAGGCTCCCATGGTGTCTCCATGGCTGGCCTACGTACATGGATGTCAAGGAATAGTAAATGATGAGGATTCAGGCTCCCGTGGTGTCATCATGGCCCGTCTACGTACATGGATGGCATTTATGTAATTAATGATGAGGATTCAGGCTCCCATGGGGTCATCATGGCTTGTCTACGTACATGGTTGGCATTTATGTAATTAATGAGGAGGATTCAGGCTCCCATGGTGTCTCCATGGCTGGCCTACGTACATGGATGTCAAGGAATAGTAAATGATGAGGATTCAGGCTCCCATGGTGTCATCATGGCCTGTCTACGTACATGGATGGCATGTATGTAATTAATGATGAGGATTCAGGCTCCCATGGTGTCATCATGGCTTGTCTACGTACATGGTTGGCATTTATGTAATTAATGAGGAGGATTCAGGCTCCCATGGTGTCATCATGGCTTGTCTACGTACATGGTTGGCATTTATGTAATTAATGATGAGGATTCAGGCTCCCATGGTGTCCATGGCTGGCCTACGTACATGGATGTCAAGGAATAGTAAATGAGGAGGATTCAGGCTCCCATGGTGTCATCATGGCCCGTGTACGTACATGGATGGCATGTATGTAATTAATGAGGAGGATTCAGGCTCCCATGGTGTCATCATGGCTGGCCTACGTACATGGATGTCAAAGAAAAAGAAATGATGAGGATTCAGGCTCCCATGGTGTCATCATGGCTGGCCTACGTACATGGATGTCTCATAAAATAAATGATGAGGATTCAGGCTCCCATGGTGTCATCATGGCTTGTCTACCTACATTGTTGGCATGTATGTAATTAATGATGAGGATTCAGGCTCCCATGGTGTCTCCATGGCTGGCCTACGTACATGAATGGCATTTATGTAATTAATGATGAGGATTCAGGCTCCCATGGTGTCATCATGGCCCGTCTACGTACATGGATGGCATTTATGTAATTAATGATGAGGATTCAGGCTCCCATGGTGTCATCATGGCTTGTCTACGTACATGGTTGGCATTTATGTAATTAATGAGGAGGATTCAGGCTCCCATGGTGTCATCATGGCCCGTCTACTTACATGGATGGCATTTATGTAATTAATGATGAGGATTCAGGCTCCCATGGGGTCATCATGGCTTGTCTACGTACATGGTTGGCATTTATGTAATTAATGAGGAGGATTCAGGCTCCCATGGTGTCTCCATGGCTGGCCTACGTACATGGATGTCAAGGAATAGTAAATGATGAGGATTCAGGCTCCCATGGTGTCATCATGGCTTGTCTACCTACATGGTTGGCATTTATGTAACCTGAATCCTCTCATTAAGAAAATGAAGAGGATTCAGGCTCCATTGGTGTCATCATGGCTGGCCTACGTACATGGATGTCAAGGAATAGTAAATGATGAGGATTCAGGCTCCCATGGTGTCATCATGGCCCGTCTACGTACATGGATGTCAAGGAATAGTAAATGATGAGGATTCAGGCTCCCATGGGGTCATCATGGCTTGTCTACGTACATGGTTGGCATTTATGTAATTAACGAGGAGGATTCAGGCTCCATTGGTGTCATCATGGCTGGCCTACGTACATGGATGTCAAGGAATAGTAAATGATGAGGATTCAGGCTCCCATGGTGTCATCATGGCTTGTCTACGTACATGGTTGGCATTTATGTAATTAATGAGGAGGATTCAGGCTCCCATGGTGTCTCCATGGCTGGCCTACGTACATGGATGTCAAGGAATAGTAAATGATGAGGATTCAGGCTCCCATGGTGTCATCATGGCCTGTCTACGTACATGGATGGCATGTATGTAATTAATGATGAGGATTCAGGCTCCCATGGTGTCATCATGGCTTGTCTACGTACATGGTTGGCATTTATGTAATTAATGAGGAGGATTCAGGCTCCCATGGTGTCATCATGGCTTGTCTACGTACATGGTTGGCATTTATGTAATTAATGATGAGGATTCAGGCTCCCATGGTGTCTCCATGGCTGGCCTACGTACATGGATGTCAAGGAATAGTAAATGATAAGGATTCAGGCTCCCATGGTGTCATCATGGCCCGTCTACGTACATGGATGGCATTTATGTAATTAATGATGAGGATTCAGGCTCCCATGGGGTCATCATGGCTTGTCTACGTACATGGTTGGCATTTATGTAATTAATGAGGAGGATTCAGGCTCCCATGGTGTCTCCATGGCTGGCCTACGTACATGGATGTCAAGGAATAGTAAATGATGAGGATTCAGGCTCCCATGGTGTCATCATGGCCTGTCTACGTACATGGATGGCATGTATGTAATTAATGATGAGGATTCAGGCTCCCATGGTGTCATCATGGCTTGTCTACGTACATGGTTGGCATTTATGTAATTAATGAGGAGGATTCAGGCTCCCATGGTGTCATCATGGCTTGTCTACGTACATGGTTGGCATTTATGTAATTAATGATGAGGATTCAGGCTCCCATGGTGTCTCCATGGCTGGCCTACGTACATGGATGTCAAGGAATAGTAAATGATGAGGATTCAGGCTCCCATGGTGTCATCATGGCCCGTGTACGTACATGGATGGCATGTATGTAATTAATGAGGAGGATTCAGGCTCCCATGGTGTCATCATGGCTGGCCTACGTACATGGATGTCAAAGAAAAAGAAATGATGAGGATTCAGGCTCCCATGGTGTCATCATGGCTGGCCTACGTACATGGATGTCTCATAAAATAAATGATGAGGATTCAGGCTCCCATGGTGTCATCATGGCTTGTCTACCTACATTGTTGGCATGTATGTAATTAATGATGAGGATTCAGGCTCCCATGGTGTCTCCATGGCTGGCCTACGTACATGAATGGCATTTATGTAATTAATGATGAGGATTCAGGCTCCCATGGTGTCATCATGGCCCGTCTACGTACATGGATGGCATTTATGTAATTAATGATGAGGATTCAGGCTCCCATGGTGTCATCATGGCTTGTCTACGTACATGGTTGGCATTTATGTAATTAATGAGGAGGATTCAGGCTCCCATGGTGTCATCATGGCCCGTCTACTTACATGGATGGCATTTATGTAATTAATGATGAGGATTCAGGCTCCCATGGGGTCATCATGGCTTGTCTACGTACATGGTTGGCATTTATGTAATTAATGAGGAGGATTCAGGCTCCCATGGTGTCTCCATGGCTGGCCTACGTACATGGATGTCAAGGAATAGTAAATGATGAGGATTCAGGCTCCCATGGTGTCATCATGGCCCGTCTACGTACATGGATGGCATTTATGTAATTAATGATGAGGATTCAGGCTCCCATGGGGTCATCATGGCTTGTCTACGTACATGGTTGGCATTTATGTAATTAATGAGGAGGATTCAGGCTCCCATGGTGTCTCCATGGCTGGCCTACGTACATGGATGTCAAGGAATAGTAAATGATGAGGATTCAGGCTCCCATGGTGTCATCATGGCCTGTCTACGTACATGGATGGCATGTATGTAATTAATGATGAGGATTCAGGCTCCCATGGGGTCATCATGGCTTGTCTACGTACATGGATGGCATGTATGTAATTAATGATGAGGATTCAGGCTCCATTGGTGTCATCATGGCTGGCCTACGTATGTACATGGATGTCAAAGAAAAAAAAAATGATGAGGATTCAGGCTCCCATGGTGTCATCATTGCCCGTGTATGTACATGGTTGCCATTTATGTAATTAATGATGAGGATTCAGGCTCCATTGGTGTCATCATTGCCCGTGTATGTACATGGTTGGCATTTATGTATGTAATTAATGATGAGGATTCAGGCTCCATTGGTGTCATCATGGCTGGCCTACGTATGTACATGGATGTCAAAGAAAAAAAAATGATGAGGATTCAGGCTCCCATGGTGTCATCATGGCCCGTCTACGTACATGGATGTCAAGGAATAGTAAATGATGAGGATTCAGGCTCCCATGGTGTCAGATGTCATGGCCTGTCTACGTACATGGATGGCATGTATGTAATTAATGATGAGAATTCAGGCTCCATTGGTGTCATCATGGCTGGCCTACGTATGTACATGGATGTCAAAGAAAAAAAAATGATGAGGATTCAGGCTCCCATGGTGTCATCATGGCCCGTCTACGTACATGGATGTCAAGGAATAGTAAATGATGAGGATTCAGGCTCCCATGGTGTCATCATGGCCTGTCTACGTACATGGATGGCATGTATGTATTTAATGATGAGGATTCAGGCTCCCATGGTGTCATCATGGCTGGCCTACGTACATGGATGTCTCAGAAAAAAAATGATGAGGATTCAGGCTCCCATGGTGTCATCATGGCTGGCCTACGTACATGGATGTCAAAGAAAAAAAAATGATGAGGATTCAGGCTCCCGTGGTGTCATTATGGCCCGTCTACGTGTTGTTGGCATGTATGAAATTAATGATGAGGATTCAGGCTCCCATAGTGTCATCATGGCTGGCCTACGTACATGGTTGGCATTTATGTAATTAATGATGAGGATTCAGGCTCCCATGGTGTCATCATTGCCCGTGTATGTACATGGTTGGCATTTATGTAATTAATGATGAGGATTCAGGCTCCATTGGTGTCATCATGGCCCGTCTACGTACATGGACCGTGGCATTTATGTATTTAATGATGAGGATTCAGGCTCCCATGGGGTCATTGATGATCATGGCATTTATGTATGTAATTAATGATGAGGATTCAGGCTCCATTGGTGTCATCATGGCTGGCCTACGTATGTACATGGATGTCAAAGAAAAAAAAATGATGAGGATTCAGGCTCCCATGGTGTCATCATGGCCCGTCTACGTACATGGATGTCAAGGAATAGTAAATGAGGAGGATTCAGGCTCCCATGGTGTCATCATGGCCCGTGTACGTACATGGATGGCATGTATGTAATTAATGAGGAGGATTCAGGCTCCCATGGTGTCATCATGGCTGGCCTACGTACATGGATGTCAAAGAAAAAGAAATGATGAGGATTCAGGCTCCCATGGTGTCATCATGGCTGGCCTACGTACATGGATGTCTCATAAAATAAATGATGAGGATTCAGGCTCCCATGGTGTCATCATGGCTTGTCTACCTACATTGTTGGCATGTATGTAATTAATGATGAGGATTCAGGCTCCCATGGTGTCTCCATGGCTGGCCTACGTACATGAATGGCATTTATGTAATTAATGATGAGGATTCAGGCTCCCATGGTGTCATCATGGCCCGTCTACGTACATGGATGGCATTTATGTAATTAATGATGAGGATTCAGGCTCCCATGGTGTCATCATGGCTTGTCTACGTACATGGTTGGCATTTATGTAATTAATGAGGAGGATTCAGGCTCCCATGGTGTCATCATGGCCCGTCTACTTACATGGATGGCATTTATGTAATTAATGATGAGGATTCAGGCTCCCATGGGGTCATCATGGCTTGTCTACGTACATGGTTGGCATTTATGTAATTAATGAGGAGGATTCAGGCTCCCATGGTGTCTCCATGGCTGGCCTACGTACATGGATGTCAAGGAATAGTAAATGATGAGGATTCAGGCTCCCATGGTGTCATCATGGCTTGTCTACCTACATGGTTGGCATTTATGTAACCTGAATCCTCTCATTAAGAAAATGAAGAGGATTCAGGCTCCATTGGTGTCATCATGGCTGGCCTACGTACATGGATGTCAAGGAATAGTAAATGATGAGGATTCAGGCTCCCATGGTGTCATCATGGCCCGTCTACGTACATGGATGTCAAGGAATAGTAAATGATGAGGATTCAGGCTCCCATGGGGTCATCATGGCTTGTCTACGTACATGGTTGGCATTTATGTAATTAACGAGGAGGATTCAGGCTCCATTGGTGTCATCATGGCTGGCCTACGTACATGGATGTCAAGGAATAGTAAATGATGAGGATTCAGGCTCCCATGGTGTCATCATGGCTTGTCTACGTACATGGTTGGCATTTATGTAATTAATGAGGAGGATTCAGGCTCCCATGGTGTCTCCATGGCTGGCCTACGTACATGGATGTCAAGGAATAGTAAATGATGAGGATTCAGGCTCCCATGGTGTCATCATGGCCTGTCTACGTACATGGATGGCATGTATGTAATTAATGATGAGGATTCAGGCTCCCATGGTGTCATCATGGCTTGTCTACGTACATGGTTGGCATTTATGTAATTAATGAGGAGGATTCAGGCTCCCATGGTGTCATCATGGCTTGTCTACGTACATGGTTGGCATTTATGTAATTAATGATGAGGATTCAGGCTCCCATGGTGTCTCCATGGCTGGCCTACGTACATGGATGTCAAGGAATAGTAAATGATAAGGATTCAGGCTCCCATGGTGTCATCATGGCCCGTCTACGTACATGGATGGCATTTATGTAATTAATGATGAGGATTCAGGCTCCCATGGGGTCATCATGGCTTGTCTACGTACATGGTTGGCATTTATGTAATTAATGAGGAGGATTCAGGCTCCCATGGTGTCTCCATGGCTGGCCTACGTACATGGATGTCAAGGAATAGTAAATGATGAGGATTCAGGCTCCCATGGTGTCATCATGGCCTGTCTACGTACATGGATGGCATGTATGTAATTAATGATGAGGATTCAGGCTCCCATGGTGTCATCATGGCTTGTCTACGTACATGGTTGGCATTTATGTAATTAATGAGGAGGATTCAGGCTCCCATGGTGTCATCATGGCTTGTCTACGTACATGGTTGGCATTTATGTAATTAATGATGAGGATTCAGGCTCCCATGGTGTCTCCATGGCTGGCCTACGTACATGGATGTCAAGGAATAGTAAATGATGAGGATTCAGGCTCCCATGGTGTCATCATGGCCCGTGTACGTACATGGATGGCATGTATGTAATTAATGAGGAGGATTCAGGCTCCCATGGTGTCATCATGGCTGGCCTACGTACATGGATGTCAAAGAAAAAGAAATGATGAGGATTCAGGCTCCCATGGTGTCATCATGGCTGGCCTACGTACATGGATGTCTCATAAAATAAATGATGAGGATTCAGGCTCCCATGGTGTCATCATGGCTTGTCTACCTACATTGTTGGCATGTATGTAATTAATGATGAGGATTCAGGCTCCCATGGTGTCTCCATGGCTGGCCTACGTACATGGTTGGCATTTATGTAATTAATGATGAGGATTCAGGCTCCCATGGTGTCATCATGGCCCGTCTACGTACATGGATGGCATTTATGTAATTAATGATGAGGATTCAGGCTCCCATGGTGTCATCATGGCTTGTCTACGTACATGGTTGGCATTTATGTAATTAATGAGGAGGATTCAGGCTCCCATGGTGTCATCATGGCCCGTCTACTTACATGGATGGCATTTATGTAATTAATGATGAGGATTCAGGCTCCCATGGGGTCATCATGGCTTGTCTACGTACATGGTTGGCATTTATGTAATTAATGAGGAGGATTCAGGCTCCCATGGTGTCTCCATGGCTGGCCTACGTACATGGATGTCAAGGAATAGTAAATGATGAGGATTCAGGCTCCCATGGTGTCATCATGGCCCGTCTACGTACATGGATGGCATTTATGTAATTAATGATGAGGATTCAGGCTCCCATGGGGTCATCATGGCTTGTCTACGTACATGGTTGGCATTTATGTAATTAATGAGGAGGATTCAGGCTCCCATGGTGTCTCCATGGCTGGCCTACGTACATGGATGTCAAGGAATAGTAAATGATGAGGATTCAGGCTCCCATGGTGTCATCATGGCCTGTCTACGTACATGGATGGCATGTATGTAATTAATGATGAGGATTCAGGCTCCCATGGGGTCATCATGGCTTGTCTACGTACATGGATGGCATGTATGTAATTAATGATGAGGATTCAGGCTCCATTGGTGTCATCATGGCTGGCCTACGTATGTACATGGATGTCAAAGAAAAAAAAAATGATGAGGATTCAGGCTCCCATGGTGTCATCATTGCCCGTGTATGTACATGGTTGCCATTTATGTAATTAATGATGAGGATTCAGGCTCCATTGGTGTCATCATTGCCCGTGTATGTACATGGTTGGCATTTATGTATGTAATTAATGATGAGGATTCAGGCTCCATTGGTGTCATCATGGCTGGCCTACGTATGTACATGGATGTCAAAGAAAAAAAAATGATGAGGATTCAGGCTCCCATGGTGTCATCATGGCCCGTCTACGTACATGGATGTCAAGGAATAGTAAATGATGAGGATTCAGGCTCCCATGGTGTCAGATGTCATGGCCTGTCTACGTACATGGATGGCATGTATGTAATTAATGATGAGAATTCAGGCTCCATTGGTGTCATCATGGCTGGCCTACGTATGTACATGGATGTCAAAGAAAAAAAAATGATGAGGATTCAGGCTCCCATGGTGTCATCATGGCCCGTCTACGTACATGGATGTCAAGGAATAGTAAATGATGAGGATTCAGGCTCCCATGGTGTCATCATGGCCTGTCTACGTACATGGATGGCATGTATGTATTTAATGATGAGGATTCAGGCTCCCATGGTGTCATCATGGCTGGCCTACGTACATGGATGTCTCAGAAAAAAAATGATGAGGATTCAGGCTCCCATGGTGTCATCATGGCTGGCCTACGTACATGGATGTCAAAGAAAAAAAAATGATGAGGATTCAGGCTCCCGTGGTGTCATTATGGCCCGTCTACGTGTTGTTGGCATGTATGAAATGAATGATGAGGATTCAGGCTCCCATAGTGTCATCATGGCTGGCCTACGTACATGGTTGGCATTTATGTAATTAATGATGAGGATTCAGGCTCCCATGGTGTCATCATTGCCCGTGTATGTACATGGTTGGCATTTATGTAATTAATGATGAGGATTCAGGCTCCATTGGTGTCATCATGGCCCGTCTACGTACATGGACCGTGGCATTTATGTATTTAATGATGAGGATTCAGGCTCCCATGGGGTCATTGATGATCATGGCATTTATGTATGTAATTAATGATGAGGATTCAGGCTCCATTGGTGTCATCATGGCTGGCCTACGTATGTACATGGATGTCAAAGAAAAAAAAATGAAGAGGATTCAGGCTCCCATGGTGTCATCATGGCCCGTCTACGTACATGGATGTCAAGGAATAGTAAATGATGAGGATTCAGGCTCCCATGGTGTCAGATGTCATGGCCTGTCTACGTACATGGATGGCATGTATGTATTTAATGATGAGGATTCAGGCTCCCATGGTGTCATCATGGCTGGCCTACGTACATGGATGTCTCAGAAAAAAAATGATGAGGATTCAGGCTCCCATGGTGTCATCATGGCTGGCCTACGTACATGGATGTCTCAGAAAAAAAATGATGAGGATTCAGGCTCCCATGGTGTCATCATGGCTGGCCTACGTACATGGATGTCAAAGAAAAAAAAATGATCAGGATTCAGGCTCCCGTGGTGTCATTATGGCCCGTCTACGTGTTGTTGGCATGTATGAAATTAATGATGAGGATTCAGGCTCCCACAGTGTCATCATGGCTGGCCTACGTACATGGTTGGCATTTATGTAATTAATGATGAGGATTCAGGCTCCCATGGTGTCATCATTGCCCGTGTATGTACATGGTTGGCATTTATGTAATTAATGATGAGGATTCAGGCTCCATTGGTGTCATCATGGCCCGTCTACGTACATGGGTGGCATTTATGTATTTAATGATGAGGATTCAGGCTCCCATGGGGTCATCATGGCTTGTCTACGTACATGGAGTCATATTGATTCATGGAACAATGAGATACCATTCTTAATTGAAAATTGTTCTTGATACTTTCACATGCATGCCCGGAATCGTGAATTTGTGCGGGTTTCCATGATGACAATCCTCATTGAATTCTTGAGCACACAATATTGAGCAATTTAGGGGCACTTCGGCAATGTTGACCATTTTCATTCATGATCAATAAAATTAACATTTAATGCAATAAATACATATTCCACTCATTTTAATAAACCATGCAAAAACTTTACAAGCACGCTCAAGCTAGGGGTGGGCTGGCATGCACGCGTGGGTGTGGGGGTGGGCTGGCATGCATGCGTGGGTGTGGGGGTGGGCTGGCATGCACGTGTGGGTGTGGGGGTGGGCTGGCATGCATGCGTGGGTGTGGGGTTGGGCTAGCCTGCATGCGTGGGTGTGGGGGGGGGCTGGCATGCATGCGTGGGTGTGTGTGGGGGGCTAGCATGCATGCGTAAGTGTGGGGGGGGCTGGCATGCATGCGTGGGTGTGGGGGGGGCTGGCATGCATGCGTGGGTGTGTGTGGGGGGCTAGCATGCATGCGTAAGTGTGGGGGGGGCTGGCATGCATGCGTGGGTGTGTATGGGGGCTGGCATGCATGCGTGGGTGTGTGTGGGGGGCTAGCATGCATGCGTGGGTGTGTGGGGGGGCTGTCATGCATGCGTGGGTGTGTGTGGGGGCTGGCATCCATGCGTGGGTGTGTGGGGGGGCTAGCATGCATGCGTGGGTGTGGGGGTGGGCTAGCATGCATGCGTGGGTGTGGGGGGGGCGGTCATGCATGCGTGGGTGTGTGGGGGGCTGGCATGCATGCGTGGGTGTGGGGGGGGCTAGCATGCATGCGTGGGTGTGGGGGGGGCTAGCATGCATGCGTGGGTGTGGGGGTGGGCTAGCATGCATGCGTGGGTGTGGGGGGGGCTAGCACGCCCCACCCCTCCATCGGCACAGCCAGCCTTGTGAGTCTACCCTTAACAACAAGGCTGGTAGGACGACACGCCTGAGCAGCATATGTCATGCCTATCTCAGGCTAATAATGTGTGATTTTGTGCCAACAACCAAGTTGTTCCACCCAACAACACATTATAAACCCTCTTCCAAAATGCCCAACAAGCCGGACACGTGGAGGACCACACACGCAGTATATAAAGAGAAAATAAGCTGACTTTTTATCCAGCCAACCTGTGGCTAGCTGCTCTGGTTAGCATGACAAATGCTAACATTTACTCAGTGGGAAAGGTGAAGAGACCATTGGAACAGCCTACCTGACGCATGTGCCACCAAAGCATTGTGTCCCGCAAAATGCACACTGCCTCCTTTCTAACAAGCACGAGCCGCTCTCTTTAGGAGACAGGTGCCAGCTCGTCAGTGTCTGGGGAAAATGATGCCGCTGCTTAGGAAGACCGCGTGAATTTCCTCGAACACAACTGTCTATAAAGCAAAAGAAATTTCAGAGAAGCATGGAAATAAAAGCATTACACCTTCCCGACAGGTTGCGGGCCACGCGCTGCAGAAAGCCAGCCACGTCACAGACGATTAACTAGCTAAAAGACACCCAGGAATCCAGCGATGCAGCGCCAGGACCCGCAACTTTCTGGCTGCATCTGGCCGGAAAGAAGGCAAAAAGCTTACGCTCAACGAGGTAAGAAAGCAGGAAAACGCAAGCTTAAGACGTTTAACACAAGAACGTACCATAACGGGCATTTATTCGTGCCCAGGCGCACAAGAAAGTCCACCCTTTCATGGAGTGGTTGGGCAGTACGCATCGCGCAGGGCTAATGTTATCTTACCGCAAAATGACGGGAAAGGTAAAGATAGCAGCGGGAATTTTTACGGCTTTAGAAACATCATTAAACTAGCTTTCCTTACGACCATCAAAACTGGCAACAATCGACAATCAACCCGGCAGGCATCCAATATACTTTATTCATCCCGACAGAAATTCAGGCCGGACCCCCCCTGCCGATGGCAAAGAAAAAAAGCCCGCGACATTATAGATCGCAACCATCCCGCCATAAATTAGAATCAGTAACTAATTTTCTCCAACAATCGAGCATTTCTGCTTTCCGCGTGCCAGATTTGTCACGTTTCGTCTAAAGGCAGTCGCCATGGCCCCTACCGCAAGGGGTGCGCGCACCATGCCGACATAGCTTTTGGGCCTCAATTTGCACCGAAATTTGGTCCGTACCGTCCAGCTCAGTCGGATTATGTATGTGGATCGGCCGTGTTGGTTGCATACGCAGGTATATTAATTCTTGCATTCGCCCCGGACCTTCCCCAGGACAGGTCAGGATATAACAATAATTCTTGCATTCGCCCCCGCCCTTTCCTATGGCCTGGTCAGGTTTGGGCGCGACGCCACTAGCGCGGCGCCCGCGACAGAGTGGCCAGGCTCGAGCACGTTTTCTGGATCCCAAGCACCGGATTGGACACTGTCCGAGGACTGGACAGGAATTGGCTGACCAATCGGATGCTTGCTCGTCGTCTCCAAAAACATATATAAAGAGCCAAATCGCGCGAACTACGCAAGGATCCTTTAAGCAGCGTTACTCTGCCGAAATGTCAACCTAGGCCGGTCAAGTGACGCCGAGGTGTTCACCGATAGTTCAGGTCAGCCACAGCGCGCCTTCGAATGTAGGCACGGTCGCATTTTTTTTTAGGAAATGTAGAATTGTTGTCGACCAGCTACCAACGCCCGACCGGACCCATACAACGGAAACATCAAGGCGATGTGATGTAGGTGTGTCTGATATGTCATTAATACACAGAGCATCGTGAATATAATATATAATATAAATTATATAATATACTATAATTAATATATAATTTTAATTTTATGTTAATTTTAATGTTATTTCATATAACATAATATAGCATAATATAATATAATATAATATAATATTATATAAAGTAGTATATAAAAAATTAAAATGTAAAAGAAAAATATCTACCTTATTGGGGTTTAATGTTCCTTTCCAGTTCAGCATAAGTACACTCTTGAGTGTGTGCAATGTTTGGTTATACGCCATTGTCTTAAAATAGCAACCAATGTAAACCTCCGTCCTAACCACATTTGGATACAATAAAGACATTGATGCCTGACACATAGCATTCATTGCTTGAAATACCATGCATATTTTGTGTCAATGTTCTGCAGACCACAGCTTCAAGTGGGCATACTTCGCTTTCCTCAATATAATGGCGACATGGCATTTGGTGAAAGTGGTGAGTGCCATGAAGTTGCGCCGGCCGTCGTTATCCATGACGAACTGAATGGGTTTCGTGCAAATCAAGTTTTTTGTTTTGGTGTTCCAGTTGCGCCGGCCGGCGTTTCCAATGGTATCTTGCGCGCACTTGCAAAAGCTTGCACGCTTATCAACATTTTGTGTTGGTAAACATTTTATCACCTCTGGGATTTCCGCCTTCACTACCTGAGTTGCTTCTTTGTGGTTTTCAAATGCAACCGAGTTACGCCGGCCGTCGTTACTCATGACAAATTGTAGGGGTTTTGTGCAAATCACTTTTGTATGGTTTATGTACATGCATCCAGTTGCGCCGGCCGGCGTTTCCAATGGTATCTTGCAGTTGCGCAATCAGGCCCCATTACCAAAAGTGTGTTTGTACATCTTTTTTACACCTGAAGGATTTCTGCCTGCATATCCTGAGTTGCTTCTTAATGGTTTTTAATTGCGCCCGAGTTACGCCGGCCGTCGTTATTAATGACAAACTGTATGTGTTTCATAAAATCACTTTTGTATGGTTTACATGTATCCAGTTGCGCCGGCCGGCGTTATTAATGACGCTTGTCGTTCTTGTTTGATGCCCATCGTTTTCGTCGTGTCTTTAATGGTGATTATTTATCATTACTCATCCTCAGGGCTTTCGGTGCCGCGGGATTAAGAGGCGAAAAAAATCAGCTGCCGTCTGACCAAAGTCTGATGGCGCGATCGGGGCGGGGGGCCGTTTCCGACGGTTCGCGTCCCTTGTCCAATGACGACCGGGAGCCTGCACTTCGCGGTCTCTGGAGCGACAAGTACATCGAGAACAAGGGGTACAAAATTGCCAATGACATCTTTCCTATCATGGCGGAACGCGTGAAAGCAAACAACCACAGGACGCCAGAGATGAGCGCGGAGGTTCTGTCTTGCGCAGCTTCAAGACTAAATGCCATGGTGGCGGAGAGCAACGGCATTAAGAAGAGGAAGAACTGTGACGGCGGGCTTCCTGAAAATTGGGCGGAATCTCTTCGGGATAACATCAAGAAGGCTTTTGGCGACTTGGGAACATCTGAGAAGGATCGTGGGCTTAGGTGGGCCTTGTGTGGACTTGTTACGAAGGCAATGGAGGGCGTCCCGGACAGGATTGTGGAGCGCGCGTTCGGGATTGACAGGCGCTTTGTCGCAACTGTTCGGGGTCACAGGGATGGAATGGAAGAAGGGGAGGACGACCTTTTGATGAGTGCGCCAGAGAGGAGGAGGAGGAAAGACGAGCTTCCGACGGAAGTCATTGCCCTGATACAAGCGTGCTGGAGGGATGATAACTTGACGCGGGCGTCTCCGAACATGAAGGATGTTCATTGTGAATGGACCAGAAAGGATTACAAACATACACTAGCGTTTTCGGAGGGTGCGCGCTACTATACTGTCTCCAAGTCGAAGATTTACGAAGTGTTCATTTCCCGCCATCCGGAGTTGAAGCCACCGCGGCGGATGGACAGTAGGGAGGGGGGGGGGGGGAGGGAGAGGAGGGTGTGAGGGGGGGAAATCAGGTGATTTTGGAGACGGAGGCAGGGATGTCAATGCTACGCACGAATCAGAAGAGCACAGTTCATGTGGGATACACTACTTTTTGCAAGCATATGCCCGCATGCGTCAAGGGGCGGTGGAAAATGCGGAACTTGTGCGCATGCCAGCACCACACTACCATGCAGTCCATGGTTGGGGGGTTGGCCAAATTTCGTGCAACTTTTCATGCCAGATGCGAGTGCGGACCTGAATGCCACGCGTGCGATCATGGTAGCCAGCTCGACGTGGGGTCGTCCGTGCCCACATGTTCCATTTTCAAAGCCACTCACACGACAGAGTGGGTGAACAAGTTTACTTGTGAGGTGGAGGGGATGAGGGAGGGGGAGGTTCGAGGTCGTCTGTGGGGTCGTCGCGGCCGCAGGTTCAGCCTTTTCAGGGCGAACTTGAGGATCTGCCCATGCATGGGAGGGTGCTGGACGACGAGGAAGGGGTGCCCGATCATGACCTGGGCGAGGAGTTGGGGGTTTGCTCGATCCGGCGTAAGGCTTGTGTGTTGGGCACTTGCCTGGCTCCCAAGTGTGGAATTCGGAACTTCATGTTATGCGAACGGGAGGAGGCTTCCAACCACCTGATTTCATGGACCAGATACGAGATGCAGG
>RPFO01001067.1:0-27145 GCA_009746045.1 Mesostigma viride | reverse complement strand
TAGATCGGCAACCACTGCCCCGCCATAGAATTGGAAAGAGTCAGTAACTAATTTTCTCCACAATCGAGCATTTCTGCTTTCCCGCGTGCCAAGAGTTTGTCAACGTTTCGTCTAAAAGGCAGTCGCCATGGCCCCTACAAAGGGGAGTGGGCCGCAGCCATCCGACAATAGCTTTTGGGCCTCATTTGCAGCCGAAATTTGGTCGTACCGTCCGAGCTTCAGTCGGATTATGGTAATGTGGATTTGCGGCCGTGTTGGTTGCAATACGCAGGTATATTTCTTGCATTACCGCGCCGGACCTTCCCCAGGACAGGTCAGGATATAACATAATTCTTGCATTCGCCGCCCGCCTTTCCTATGGCCTGGTCAGGTTGGGCCGGCGACGGCCACTAGCGTCGGCGCCCGCGACAGAGTGCCAGGCTCGAGCACGTTTTCTGGATCCCAAGGACGGGAATTGGACACTGTCCGAGTTGGATCTGGACAGGAAGTTGGCTGACAATCGGATGCTTGCTCGTCGTCTCCAAAAACATATATAAAGACCAAATCGGCGAACTACGCAAAGGATCTTTAAGCAGCGTTACTCCTGCCGAAATGTCAACGCGTAGGCCGGTACAGTGACGCCGGAGGTGTTCACCGATAGTTCAGGTCAAGCAACAAGCGCGCCTTCGAATGTGGCACGGTCGCATTTTTTTTAAAAAGAAGAAATGTAGAAAAGTTGTTGTCGACCAAGCTACCAACGCCCGACCGCGGCACGTGACAACGGAAACGGATCAAGGCGATGTGATGTAGGTTGTGTCTGATATGTCATTAATACTCAGAGCATCGTGAAGACTCTAATGTCGCGGGCTTTTTTTCTTTGCCATCGGCAGGGGGGGTCCGGCCTGAATTTCTGTCGGGATGAATAAAGTATATTGGATGCCTGCCGGGTTGATTGTCGATTGTTGCCAGTTTTGATGGTCGTAAGGAAAGCTAGTTTAATGATGTTTCTAAAGCCGTAAAAATTCCCGCTGCTATCTTTACCTTTCCCGTCATTTTGCGGTAAGATAACATTAGCCCTGCGCGATGCGTACTGCCCAACCACTCCATGAAAGGGTGGACTTTCTTGTGCGCCTGGGCACGAATAAATGCCCGTTATGGTACGTTCTTGTGTTAAACGTCTTAAGCTTGCGTTTTCCTGCTTTCTTACCTCGTTGAGCGTAAGCTTTTTGCCTTCTTTCCGGCCAGATGCAGCCAGAAAGTTGCGGGTCCTGGCGCTGCATCGCTGGATTCCTGGGTGTCTTTTAGCTAGTTAATCGTCTGTGACGTGGCTGGCTTTCTGCAGCGCGTGGCCCGCAACCTGTCGGGAAGGTGTAATGCTTTTATTTCCATGCTTCTCTGAAATTTCTTTTGCTTTATAGACAGTTGTGTTCGAGGAAATTCACGCGGTCTTCCTAAGCAGCGGCATCATTTTCCCCAGACACTGACGAGCTGGCACCTGTCTCCTAAAGAGAGCGGCTCGTGCTTGTTAGAAAGGAGGCAGTGTGCATTTTGCGGGACACAATGCTTTGGTGGCACATGCGTCAGGTAGGCTGTTCCAATGGTCTCTTCACCTTTCCCACTGAGTAAATGTTAGCATTTGTCATGCTAACCAGAGCAGCTAGCCACAGGTTGGCTGGATAAAAAGTCAGCTTATTTTCTCTTTATATACTGCGTGTGTGGTCCTCCACGTGTCCGGCTTGTTGGGCATTTTGGAAGAGGGTTTATAATGTGTTGTTGGGTGGAACAACTTGGTTGTTGGCACAAAATCACACATTATTAGCCTGAGATAGGCATGACATATGCTGCTCAGGCGTGTCGTCCTACCAGCCTTGTTGTTAAGGGTAGACTCACAAGGCTGGCTGTGCCGATGGAGGGGTGGGGCGTGCTAGCCCCCCCCACACCCACGCATGCATGCTAGCCCACCCCCACACCCACGCATGCATGCTAGCCCCGGCCCCGGCCCCCCCACACCCACGCATGCATGCTAGCCCCCCCCACACCCACGCATGCATGCTAGCCCACACTCACACCCACGCATGCATGCTAGCCCACCCCCACACCCACGCATGCATGCTAGCCCCCCCACACACCCACGCATGCATGCCAGCCCCCCCACACACCCACGCATGCATGACCGCCCCCCCCACACCCACGCATGCATGCTAGCCCACCCCCACACCCACGCATGCATGCTAGCCCCCCACACACCCACGCATGGATGCCAGCCCCCACACACACCCACGCATGCATGACAGCCCCCCCACACACCCACGCATGCATGCTAGCCCCCCACACACACCCACGCATGCATGCCAGCCCCCATACACACCCACGCATGCATGCCAGCCCCCCCCACACTTACGCATGCATGCTAGCCCCCCACACACACCCACGCATGCATGCCAGCCCCCCCCACACCCACGCATGCATGCCAGCCCCCCCCCACACTTACGCATGCATGCTAGCCCCCCACACACACCCACGCATGCATGCCAGCCCCCCCCACACCCACGCATGCAGGCTAGCCCAACCCCACACCCACGCATGCATGCCAGCCCACCCCCACACCCACACGTGCATGCCAGCCCACCCCCACACCCACGCATGCATGCCAGCCCACCCCCACACCCACGCGTGCATGCCAGCCCACCCCTAGCTTGAGCGTGCTTGTAAAGTTTTTGCATGGTTTATTAAAATGAGTGGAATATGTATTTATTGCATTAAATGTTAATTTTATTGATCATGAATGAAAATGGTCAACATTGCCGAAGTGCCCCTAAATTGCTCAATATTGTGTGCTCAAGAATTCAATGAGGATTGTCATCATGGAAACCCGCACAAATTCACGATTCCGGGCATGCATGTGAAAGTATCAAGAACAATTTTCAATTAAGAATGGTATCTCATTGTTCCATGAATCAATATGACTCCATGTACGTAGACAAGCCATGATGACCCCATGGGAGCCTGAATCCTCATCATTAAATACATAAATGCCACCCATGTACGTAGACGGGCCATGATGACACCAATGGAGCCTGAATCCTCATCATTAATTACATAAATGCCAACCATGTACATACACGGGCAATGATGACACCATGGGAGCCTGAATCCTCATCATTAATTACATAAATGCCAACCATGTACGTAGGCCAGCCATGATGACACTGTGGGAGCCTGAATCCTCATCATTAATTTCATACATGCCAACAACACGTAGACGGGCCATAATGACACCACGGGAGCCTGAATCCTGATCATTTTTTTTTCTTTGACATCCATGTACGTAGGCCAGCCATGATGACACCATGGGAGCCTGAATCCTCATCATTTTTTTTCTGAGACATCCATGTACGTAGGCCAGCCATGATGACACCATGGGAGCCTGAATCCTCATCATTTTTTTTCTGAGACATCCATGTACGTAGGCCAGCCATGATGACACCATGGGAGCCTGAATCCTCATCATTAAATACATACATGCCATCCATGTACGTAGACAGGCCATGACATCTGACACCATGGGAGCCTGAATCCTCATCATTTACTATTCCTTGACATCCATGTACGTAGACGGGCCATGATGACACCATGGGAGCCTGAATCCTCTTCATTTTTTTTTCTTTGACATCCATGTACATACGTAGGCCAGCCATGATGACACCAATGGAGCCTGAATCCTCATCATTAATTACATACATAAATGCCATGATCATCAATGACCCCATGGGAGCCTGAATCCTCATCATTAAATACATAAATGCCACGGTCCATGTACGTAGACGGGCCATGATGACACCAATGGAGCCTGAATCCTCATCATTAATTACATAAATGCCAACCATGTACATACACGGGCAATGATGACACCATGGGAGCCTGAATCCTCATCATTAATTACATAAATGCCAACCATGTACGTAGGCCAGCCATGATGACACTATGGGAGCCTGAATCCTCATCATTCATTTCATACATGCCAACAACACGTAGACGGGCCATAATGACACCACGGGAGCCTGAATCCTCATCATTTTTTTTTCTTTGACATCCATGTACGTAGGCCAGCCATGATGACACCATGGGAGCCTGAATCCTCATCATTTTTTTTCTGAGACATCCATGTACGTAGGCCAGCCATGATGACACCATGGGAGCCTGAATCCTCATCATTAAATACATACATGCCATCCATGTACGTAGACAGGCCATGATGACACCATGGGAGCCTGAATCCTCATCATTTACTATTCCTTGACATCCATGTACGTAGACGGGCCATGATGACACCATGGGAGCCTGAATCCTCATCATTTTTTTTTCTTTGACATCCATGTACATACGTAGGCCAGCCATGATGACACCAATGGAGCCTGAATTCTCATCATTAATTACATACATGCCATCCATGTACGTAGACAGGCCATGACATCTGACACCATGGGAGCCTGAATCCTCATCATTTACTATTCCTTGACATCCATGTACGTAGACGGGCCATGATGACACCATGGGAGCCTGAATCCTCATCATTTTTTTTTCTTTGACATCCATGTACATACGTAGGCCAGCCATGATGACACCAATGGAGCCTGAATCCTCATCATTAATTACATACATAAATGCCAACCATGTACATACACGGGCAATGATGACACCAATGGAGCCTGAATCCTCATCATTAATTACATAAATGGCAACCATGTACATACACGGGCAATGATGACACCATGGGAGCCTGAATCCTCATCATTTTTTTTTTCTTTGACATCCATGTACATACGTAGGCCAGCCATGATGACACCAATGGAGCCTGAATCCTCATCATTAATTACATACATGCCATCCATGTACGTAGACAAGCCATGATGACCCCATGGGAGCCTGAATCCTCATCATTAATTACATACATGCCATCCATGTACGTAGACAGGCCATGATGACACCATGGGAGCCTGAATCCTCATCATTTACTATTCCTTGACATCCATGTACGTAGGCCAGCCATGGAGACACCATGGGAGCCTGAATCCTCCTCATTAATTACATAAATGCCAACCATGTACGTAGACAAGCCATGATGACCCCATGGGAGCCTGAATCCTCATCATTAATTACATAAATGCCATCCATGTACGTAGACGGGCCATGATGACACCATGGGAGCCTGAATCCTCATCATTTACTATTCCTTGACATCCATGTACGTAGGCCAGCCATGGAGACACCATGGGAGCCTGAATCCTCCTCATTAATTACATAAATGCCAACCATGTACGTAGACAAGCCATGATGACCCCATGGGAGCCTGAATCCTCATCATTAATTACATAAATGCCATCCATGTAAGTAGACGGGCCATGATGACACCATGGGAGCCTGAATCCTCCTCATTAATTACATAAATGCCAACCATGTACGTAGACAAGCCATGATGACACCATGGGAGCCTGAATCCTCATCATTAATTACATAAATGCCATCCATGTACGTAGACGGGCCATGATGACACCATGGGAGCCTGAATCCTCATCATTAATTACATAAATGCCAACCATGTACGTAGGCCAGCCATGGAGACACCATGGGAGCCTGAATCCTCATCATGAATTACATACATGCCAACAATGTAGGTAGACAAGCCATGATGACACCATGGGAGCCTGAATCCTCATCATTTATTTTATGAGACATCCATGTACGTAGGCCAGCCATGATGACACCATGGGAGCCTGAATCCTCATCATTTCTTTTTCTTTGACATCCATGTACGTAGGCCAGCCATGATGACACCATGGGAGCCTGAATCCTCCTCATTAATTACATACATGCCATCCATGTACGTACACGGGCCATGATGACACCATGGGAGCCTGAATCCTCATCATTTACTATTCCTTGACATCCATGTACATACGTAGGCCAGCCATGGAGACACCATGGGAGCCTGAATCCTCATCATTAATTACATAAATGCCAACCATGTACGTAGACAAGCCATGATGACACCATGGGAGCCTGAATCCTCATCATTAATTACATAAATGCCAACCATGTACGTAGACAAGCCATGATGACACCATGGGAGCCTGAATCCTCACCATTAATTACATACATGCCATCCATGTACGTAGACAGGCCATGATGACACCATGGGAGCCTGAATCCTCATCATTTACTATTCCTTGACATCCATGTACGTAGGCCAGCCATGGAGACACCATGGGAGCCTGAATCCTCCTCATTAATTACATAAATGCCAACCATGTACGTAGACAAGCCATGATGACCCCATGGGAGCCTGAATCCTCATCATTAATTACATAAATGCCATCCATGTACGTAGACGGGCCATGATGACACCATGGGAGCCTGAATCCTTATCATTTACTATTCCTTGACATCCATGTACGTAGGCCAGCCATGGAGACACCATGGGAGCCTGAATCCTCATCATTAATTACATAAATGCCAACCATGTACGTAGACAAGCCATGATGACACCATGGGAGCCTGAATCCTCCTCATTAATTACATAAATGCCAACCATGTACGTAGACAAGCCATGATGACACCATGGGAGCCTGAATCCTCATCATTAATTACATACATGCCATCCATGTACGTAGACAGGCCATGATGACACCATGGGAGCCTGAATCCTCATCATTTACTATTCCTTGACATCCATGTACGTAGGCCAGCCATGGAGACACCATGGGAGCCTGAATCCTCCTCATTAATTACATAAATGCCAACCATGTACGTAGACAAGCCATGATGACACCATGGGAGCCTGAATCCTCATCATTTACTATTCCTTGACATCCATGTACGTAGGCCAGCCATGATGACACCAATGGAGCCTGAATCCTCCTCGTTAATTACATAAATGCCAACCATGTACGTAGACAAGCCATGATGACCCCATGGGAGCCTGAATCCTCATCATTTACCATACCTTGACATCCATGTACGTAGACGGGCCATGATGACACCATGTGTCAGGATTTTAGATAATCCTGGTTGTGCCCGTTTGCTAGCCCATGTAATGTTGTGGCCAACTTTCTGTAAACGGGGGAATAATTAGGAATGCGTCCTTAATAATCGCTTCCGCCCACCGTATTTCTGGCCAAGATTGTGAGGGCTAGGTAGTGCTTGCCGTGTCCTTTACGGCGCTAGTTTTCTTATTGAAAACAGTTGAGTGAGTATACAAGTTAATCCTGTACCTCGACACTATATACGCATATCATTTATGGACATGCTAGTGGTTGCATGAATTTCTATAGTGAACTATTGTACGTTTCTGGCGCTGCCTAGGAGGCGCTGTGGCCTAGTCCCCGCATGCCATAACGTCGTGCCAACTAATGTTGGTCACCGTCACTTGTGGTGAAAAGTTTGCTCAATTTCGTACCGTCAGATTTGTAATGGATCAACGGTAGTAAACAGTGTAGCCGCCACTGAAGGACTTTGTCCCTTCCACATAATAAGTGACTCATGGTACACGAGAAATCTACCTTGTTGGTCCCCATGTGTATGGGTAAGCCCTAGTTGGGTATGGCTGCCTTGTTGGTAGCCTAAAGCCATGCTCTTGTTGAGTATGCAACAGTCTCTTGTTGAGATTGTGTAGTGGCATTGTTTGCCCAAGCCCATCCTTGTTGGATGGGATTGACCTCTAGTTGAGGCCTACCTCCTTGTTGGAGACCAACCCCAAAGTAATATATTTAATCAACCAAGCAATATTTTGTGGCTGTCATCACATTGGGTAACAAGGGGTCAAAAAGATCTTTCCTCCTCCTCCGTAATTTAACATGGTATCGGTATGGGAGTGACCCATGAACCCATTTCTTGAGCCGTAAACCGTTTTTCCAAAAGCCGCACTTTCCTGATCCCGTTTTTGAGCGGTCGGCCTGCAGCCAGGTACCCAACTTTGAGCGTGCAGATCTTTTGACTGGGACATTATTTTTCACCGCTCTTAGATGCGTTGGAAGCGTCACATCGTCCTCGTTTCAACGCCGCCAAGAACGCTGCCATCGGCATCCTGGTGCAAAAGTTACTCAAGTTCGCGCCGACCTACGTGGCCAGCTTGTCAGTGCGCATATCTTTTTAACGACTCATCTGTTTAAGACCGTTGAGGTGTCGTTGAAAAGGGCATTCTGTGGCGGTTCTATCAAGCCATAACGCGCCCCAAGCTGTTTAGTACTACGGCAACTACGTTCATTCCTGTTCGGACCAGCGGATTTCCGGAATTTCTCATCTTTCTCGTCAACAGCACATCCGTTTGGACCGTGCTAGGCGTCCATCGACGCGGAATTTTATGCTCGTTTCAACAAGCTATCATACGTCGTCATCGGTTTGATACAACGCCAACAACACTCATTTCCGTGGCGCCAGCTGACGGACCTTTGCCGACATGCAACTTTTACGTGGCTCCTCTTTTTGAGCCATTTGTGACGTCCTCGGATTCGTCTCTTTCTTCCGGTTTTAACAAGCCATCACACGTTTCAGTTCCTCAAGCTTTTCGACAACTGCATTGATTTGAAGTCGTCATGTTTTGGCTTACCGTGTAAGGGGGGAGTGGCAGGGTTGTTTCTACCCGGCAAGCCCTACTGCCTAAGTAAGGGGGGAGCACAGTTGTTTGAGTCAATCCCAGCAACGTGCAAGGGGGGTGTCAGGATTTTAGATAATCCTGGTTGTGCCCGTTTGCTAGCCCATGTAATGTTGTGGCCAACTTTCTGTAAACGGGGGAATAATTAGGAATGCGTCCTTAATAATCGCTTCCGCCCACCGTATTTCTGGCCAAGATTGTGAGGGCTAGGTAGTGCTTGCCGTGTCCTTTACGGCGCTAGTTTTCTTATTGAAAACAGTTGAGTGAGTATACAAGTTAATCCTGTACCTCGACACTATATACGCATATCATTTATGGACATGCTAGTGGTTGCATGAATTTCTATAGTGAACTATTGTACGTTTCTGGCGCTGCCTAGGAGGCGCTGTGGCCTAGTCCCCGCATGCCATAACGTCGTGCCAACTAATGTTGGTCACCGTCACTTGTGGTGAAAAGTTTGCTCAATTTCGTACCGTCAGATTTGTAATGGATCAACGGTAGTAAACAGTGTAGCCGCCACTGAAGGACTTTGTCCCTTCCACATAATAAGTGACTCATGGTACACGAGAAATCTACCTTGTTGGTCCCCATGTGTATGGGTAAGCCCTAGTTGGGTATGGCTGCCTTGTTGGTAGCCTAAAGCCATGCTCTTGTTGAGTATGCAACAGTCTCTTGTTGAGATTGTGTAGTGGCATTGTTTGCCCAAGCCCATCCTTGTTGGATGGGATTGACCTCTAGTTGAGGCCTACCTCCTTGTTGGAGACCAACCCCAAAGTAATATATTTAATCAACCAAGCAATATTTTGTGGCTGTCATCACATTGGGTAACAAGGGGTCAAAAAGATCTTTCCTCCTCCTCCGTAATTTAACACCATGGGAGCCTGAATCCTCATCATTTACTATTCCTTGACATCCATGTACGTAGGCCAGCCATGATGACACCAATGGAGCCTGAATCCTCTTCATTTTCTTAATGAGAGGATTCAGGTTACATAAATGCCAACCATGTAGGTAGACAAGCCATGATGACACCATGGGAGCCTGAATCCTCATCATTTACTATTCCTTGACATCCATGTACGTAGGCCAGCCATGGAGACACCATGGGAGCCTGAATCCTCCTCATTAATTACATAAATGCCAACCATGTACGTAGACAAGCCATGATGACCCCATGGGAGCCTGAATCCTCATCATTAATTACATAAATGCCATCCATGTAAGTAGACGGGCCATGATGACACCATGGGAGCCTGAATCCTCCTCATTAATTACATAAATGCCAACCATGTACGTAGACAAGCCATGATGACACCATGGGAGCCTGAATCCTCATCATTAATTACATAAATGCCATCCATGTACGTAGACGGGCCATGATGACACCATGGGAGCCTGAATCCTCATCATTAATTACATAAATGCCATTCATGTACGTAGGCCAGCCATGGAGACACCATGGGAGCCTGAATCCTCATCATTAATTACATACATGCCAACAATGTAGGTAGGCCAGCCATGATGACACCATGGGAGCCTGAATCCTCATCATTTTTTTTCTGAGACATCCATGTACGTAGGCCAGCCATGATGACACCATGGGAGCCTGAATCCTCATCATTTTTTTTCTGAGACATCCATGTACGTAGGCCAGCCATGATGACACCATGGGAGCCTGAATCCTCATCATTAAATACATACATGCCATCCATGTACGTAGACAGGCCATGACATCTGACACCATGGGAGCCTGAATCCTCATCATTTACTATTCCTTGACATCCATGTACGTAGACGGGCCATGATGACACCATGGGAGCCTGAATCCTCTTCATTTTTTTTTCTTTGACATCCATGTACATACGTAGGCCAGCCATGATGACACCAATGGAGCCTGAATCCTCATCATTAATTACATACATAAATGCCATGATCATCAATGACCCCATGGGAGCCTGAATCCTCATCATTAAATACATAAATGCCACGGTCCATGTACGTAGACGGGCCATGATGACACCAATGGAGCCTGAATCCTCATCATTAATTACATAAATGCCAACCATGTACATACACGGGCAATGATGACACCATGGGAGCCTGAATCCTCATCATTAATTACATAAATGCCAACCATGTACGTAGGCCAGCCATGATGACACTATGGGAGCCTGAATCCTCATCATTCATTTCATACATGCCAACAACACGTAGACGGGCCATAATGACACCACGGGAGCCTGAATCCTCATCATTTTTTTTTCTTTGACATCCATGTACGTAGGCCAGCCATGATGACACCATGGGAGCCTGAATCCTCATCATTTTTTTTCTGAGACATCCATGTACGTAGGCCAGCCATGATGACACCATGGGAGCCTGAATCCTCATCATTAAATACATACATGCCATCCATGTACGTAGACAGGCCATGATGACACCATGGGAGCCTGAATCCTCATCATTTACTATTCCTTGACATCCATGTACGTAGACGGGCCATGATGACACCATGGGAGCCTGAATCCTCATCATTTTTTTTTTTGACATCCATGTACATACGTAGGCCAGCCATGATGACACCAATGGAGCCTGAATCCTCATCATTAATTACATACATAAATGCCAACCATGTACATACACGGGCAATGATGACACCAATGGAGCCTGAATCCTCATCATTAATTACATAAATGGCAACCATGTACATACACGGGCAATGATGACACCATGGGAGCCTGAATCCTCATCATTTTTTTTTTCTTTGACATCCATGTACATACGTAGGCCAGCCATGATGACACCAATGGAGCCTGAATCCTCATCATTAATTACATACATGCCATCCATGTACGTAGACAAGCCATGATGACCCCATGGGAGCCTGAATCCTCATCATTAATTACATACATGCCATCCATGTACGTAGACAGGCCATGATGACACCATGGGAGCCTGAATCCTCATCATTTACTATTCCTTGACATCCATGTACGTAGGCCAGCCATGGAGACACCATGGGAGCCTGAATCCTCCTCATTAATTACATAAATGCCAACCATGTACGTAGACAAGCCATGATGACCCCATGGGAGCCTGAATCCTCATCATTAATTACATAAATGCCATCCATGTACGTAGACGGGCCATGATGACACCATGGGAGCCTGAATCCTCATCATTTACTATTCCTTGACATCCATGTACGTAGGCCAGCCATGGAGACACCATGGGAGCCTGAATCCTCCTCATTAATTACATAAATGCCAACCATGTACGTAGACAAGCCATGATGACCCCATGGGAGCCTGAATCCTCATCATTAATTACATAAATGCCATCCATGTAAGTAGACGGGCCATGATGACACCATGGGAGCCTGAATCCTCCTCATTAATTACATAAATGCCAACCATGTACGTAGACAAGCCATGATGACACCATGGGAGCCTGAATCCTCATCATTAATTACATAAATGCCATCCATGTACGTAGACGGGCCATGATGACACCATGGGAGCCTGAATCCTCATCATTAATTACATAAATGCCAACCATGTACGTAGGCCAGCCATGGAGACACCATGGGAGCCTGAATCCTCATCATTAATTACATACATGCCAACAATGTAGGTAGACAAGCCATGATGACACCATGGGAGCCTGAATCCTCATCATTTATTTTATGAGACATCCATGTACGTAGGCCAGCCATGATGACACCATGGGAGCCTGAATCCTCATCATTTCTTTTTCTTTGACATCCATGTACGTAGGCCAGCCATGATGACACCATGGGAGCCTGAATCCTCCTCATTAATTACATACATGCCATCCATGTACGTACACGGGCCATGATGACACCATGGGAGCCTGAATCCTCATCATTTACTATTCCTTGACATCCATGTACGTAGGCCAGCCATGGAGACACCATGGGAGCCTGAATCCTCATCATTAATTACATAAATGCCAACCATGTACGTAGACAAGCCATGATGACACCATGGGAGCCTGAATCCTCCTCATTAATTACATAAATGCCAACCATGTACGTAGACAAGCCATGATGACACCATGGGAGCCTGAATCCTCATCATTAATTACATACATGCCATCCATGTACGTAGACAGGCCATGATGACACCATGGGAGCCTGAATCCTCATCATTTACTATTCCTTGACATCCATGTACGTAGGCCAGCCATGGAGACACCATGGGAGCCTGAATCCTCCTCATTAATTACATAAATGCCAACCATGTACGTAGACAAGCCATGATGACCCCATGGGAGCCTGAATCCTCATCATTAATTACATAAATGCCATCCATGTACGTAGACGGGCCATGATGACACCATGGGAGCCTGAATCCTTATCATTTACTATTCCTTGACATCCATGTACGTAGGCCAGCCATGGAGACACCATGGGAGCCTGAATCCTCATCATTAATTACATAAATGCCAACCATGTACGTAGACAAGCCATGATGACACCATGGGAGCCTGAATCCTCCTCATTAATTACATAAATGCCAACCATGTACGTAGACAAGCCATGATGACACCATGGGAGCCTGAATCCTCATCATTAATTACATACATGCCATCCATGTACGTAGACAGGCCATGATGACACCATGGGAGCCTGAATCCTCATCATTTACTATTCCTTGACATCCATGTACGTAGGCCAGCCATGGAGACACCATGGGAGCCTGAATCCTCCTCATTAATTACATAAATGCCAACCATGTACGTAGACAAGCCATGATGACACCATGGGAGCCTGAATCCTCATCATTTACTATTCCTTGACATCCATGTACGTAGGCCAGCCATGATGACACCAATGGAGCCTGAATCCTCCTCGTTAATTACATAAATGCCAACCATGTACGTAGACAAGCCATGATGACCCCATGGGAGCCTGAATCCTCATCATTTACTATACCTTGACATCCATGTACGTAGACGGGCCATGATGACACCATGGGAGCCTGAATCCTCATCATTTACTATTCCTTGACATCCATGTACGTAGGCCAGCCATGATGACACCAATGGAGCCTGAATCCTCTTCATTTTCTTAATGAGAGGATTCAGGTTACATAAATGCCAACCATGTAGGTAGACAAGCCATGATGACACCATGGGAGCCTGAATCCTCATCATTTACTATTCCTTGACATCCATGTACGTAGGCCAGCCATGGAGACACCATGGGAGCCTGAATCCTCCTCATTAATTACATAAATGCCAACCATGTACGTAGACAAGCCATGATGACCCCATGGGAGCCTGAATCCTCATCATTAATTACATAAATGCCATCCATGTAAGTAGACGGGCCATGATGACACCATGGGAGCCTGAATCCTCCTCATTAATTACATAAATGCCAACCATGTACGTAGACAAGCCATGATGACACCATGGGAGCCTGAATCCTCATCATTAATTACATAAATGCCATCCATGTACGTAGACGGGCCATGATGACACCATGGGAGCCTGAATCCTCATCATTAATTACATAAATGCCATTCATGTACGTAGGCCAGCCATGGAGACACCATGGGAGCCTGAATCCTCATCATTAATTACATACATGCCAACAATGTAGGTAGACAAGCCATGATGACACCATGGGAGCCTGAATCCTCATCATTTATTTTATGAGACATCCATGTACGTAGGCCAGCCATGATGACACCATGGGAGCCTGAATCCTCATCATTTCTTTTTCTTTGACATCCATGTACGTAGGCCAGCCATGATGACACCATGGGAGCCTGAATCCTCCTCATTAATTACATACATGCCATCCATGTACGTACACGGGCCATGATGACACCATGGGAGCCTGAATCCTCCTCATTTACTATTCCTTGACATCCATGTACGTAGACGGGCCATGATGACACCATGGGAGCCTGAATCCTCATCATTTTTTTTTCTTTGACATCCATGTACATACGTAGGCCAGCCATGATGACACCAATGGAGCCTGAATCCTCATCATTAATTACATACATAAATGCCATGATCATCAATGACCCCATGGGAGCCTGAATCCTCATCATTAAATACATAAATGCCACGGTCCATGTACGTAGACGGGCCATGATGACACCAATGGAGCCTGAATCCTCATCATTAATTACATAAATGCCAACCATGTACATACACGGGCAATGATGACACCATGGGAGCCTGAATCCTCATCATTAATTACATAAATGCCAACCATGTACGTAGGCCAGCCATGATGACACTATGGGAGCCTGAATCCTCATCATTAATTTCATACATGCCAACAACACGTAGACGGGCCATAATGACACCACGGGAGCCTGAATCCTCATCATTTTTTTTCTTTGACATCCATGTACGTAGGCCAGCCATGATGACACCATGGGAGCCTGAATCCTCATCATTTTTTTTCTGAGACATCCATGTACGTAGGCCAGCCATGATGACACCATGGGAGCCTGAATCCTCATCATTAAATACATACATGCCATCCATGTACGTAGACAGGCCATGATGACACCATGGGAGCCTGAATCCTCATCATTTACTATTCCTTGACATCCATGTACGTAGACGGGCCATGATGACACCATGGGAGCCTGAATCCTCATCATTTTTTTTCTTTGACATCCATGTACATACGTAGGCCAGCCATGATGACACCAATGGAGCCTGAATTCTCATCATTAATTACATACATGCCATCCATGTACGTAGACAGGCCATGACATCTGACACCATGGGAGCCTGAATCCTCATCATTTTTTTTTCTTGACATCCATGTACATACGTAGGCCAGCCATGATGACACCAATGGAGCCTGAATCCTCATCATTAATTACATACATAAATGCCAACCATGTACATACACGGGCATGATGACACCAATGGAGCCTGAATCCTCATCATTAATTACATAAATGGCAACCATGTACATACACGGGCAATGATGACACCATGGGAGCCTGAATCCTCATCATTTTTTTTTTCTTTGACATCCATGTACATACGTAGGCCAGCCATGATGACACCAATGGAGCCTGAATCCTCATCATTAATTACATACATGCCATCCATGTACGTAGACAAGCCATGATGACCCCATGGGAGCCTGAATCCTCATCATTAATTACATACATGCCATCCATGTACGTAGACAGGCCATGATGACACCATGGGAGCCTGAATCCTCATCATTTACTATTCCTTGACATCCATGTACGTAGGCCAGCCATGGAGACACCATGGGAGCCTGAATCCTCCTCATTAATTACATAAATGCCAACCATGTACGTAGACAAGCCATGATGACCCCATGGGAGCCTGAATCCTCATCATTAATTACATAAATGCCATCCATGTACGTAGACGGGCCATGATGACACCATGGGAGCCTGAATCCTCATCATTTACTATTCCTTGACATCCATGTACGTAGGCCAGCCATGGAGACACCATGGGAGCCTGAATCCTCCTCATTAATTACATAAATGCCAACCATGTACGTAGACAAGCCATGATGACCCCATGGGAGCCTGAATCCTCATCATTAATTACATAAATGCCATCCATGTAAGTAGACGGGCCATGATGACACCATGGGAGCCTGAATCCTCCTCATTAATTACATAAATGCCAACCATGTACGTAGACAAGCCATGATGACACCATGGGAGCCTGAATCCTCATCATTAATTACATAAATGCCATCCATGTACGTAGACGGGCCATGATGACACCATGGGAGCCTGAATCCTCATCATTAATTACATAAATGCCATTCATGTACGTAGGCCAGCCATGGAGACACCATGGGAGCCTGAATCCTCATCATTAATTACATACATGCCAACAATGTAGGTAGACAAGCCATGATGACACCATGGGAGCCTGAATCCTCATCATTTATTTTATGAGACATCCATGTACGTAGGCCAGCCATGATGACACCATGGGAGCCTGAATCCTCATCATTTCTTTTTCTTTGACATCCATGTACGTAGGCCAGCCATGATGACACCATGGGAGCCTGAATCCTCCTCATTAATTACATACATGCCATCCATGTACGTACACGGGCCATGATGACACCATGGGAGCCTGAATCCTCATCATTTACTATTCCTTGACATCCATGTACGTAGGCCAGCCATGGAGACACCATGGGAGCCTGAATCCTCATCATTAATTACATAAATGCCAACCATGTACGTAGACAAGCCATGATGACACCATGGGAGCCTGAATCCTCCTCATTAATTACATAAATGCCAACCATGTACGTAGACAAGCCATGATGACACCATGGGAGCCTGAATCCTCATCATTAATTACATACATGCCATCCATGTACGTAGACAGGCCATGATGACACCATGGGAGCCTGAATCCTCATCATTTACTATTCCTTGACATCCATGTACGTAGGCCAGCCATGGAGACACCATGGGAGCCTGAATCCTCCTCATTAATTACATAAATGCCAACCATGTACGTAGACAAGCCATGATGACCCATGGGAGCCTGAATCCTCATCATTAATTACATAAATGCCATCCATGTACGTAGACGGGCCATGATGACACCATGGGAGCCTGAATCCTTATCATTTACTATTCCTTGACATCCATGTACGTAGGCCAGCCATGGAGACACCATGGGAGCCTGAATCCTCATCATTAATTACATAAATGCCAACCATGTACGTAGACAAGCCATGATGACACCATGGGAGCCTGAATCCTCCTCATTAATTACATAAATGCCAACCATGTACGTAGACAAGCCATGATGACACCATGGGAGCCTGAATCCTCATCATTAATTACATACATGCCATCCATGTACGTAGACAGGCCATGATGACACCATGGGAGCCTGAATCCTCATCATTTACTATTCCTTGACATCCATGTACGTAGGCCAGCCATGATGACACCATGGAGCCTGAATCCTCCTCATTAATTACATAAATGCCAACCATGTACGTAGACAAGCCATGATGACACCATGGGAGCCTGAATCCTCATCATTTACTATTCCTTGACATCCATGTACGTAGACGGGCCATGATGACACCATGGGAGCCTGAATCCTCCTCGTTAATTACATAAATGCCAACCATGTACGTAGACAAGCCATGATGACCCCATGGGAGCCTGAATCCTCATCATTTACTATTCCTTGACATCCATGTACGTAGACGGGCCATGATGACACCATGGGAGCCTGAATCCTCATCATTTACTATTCCTTGACATCCATGTACGTAGGCCAGCCATGATGACACCAATGGAGCCTGAATCCTCTTCATTTTCTTAATGAGAGGATTCAGGTGACATAAATGCCAACCATGTAGGTAGACAAGCCATGATGACACCATGGGAGCCTGAATCCTCATCATTTACTATTCCTTGACATCCATGTACGTAGGCCAGCCATGGAGACACCATGGGAGCCTGAATCCTCCTCATTAATTACATAAATGCCAACCATGTACGTAGACAAGCCATGATGACCCCATGGGAGCCTGAATCCTCATCATTAATTACATAAATGCCATCCATGTAAGTAGACGGGCCATGATGACACCATGGGAGCCTGAATCCTCCTCATTAATTACATAAATGCCAACCATGTACGTAGACAAGCCATGATGACACCATGGGAGCCTGAATCCTCATCATTAATTACATAAATGCCATCCATGTACGTAGACGGGCCATGATGACACCATGGGAGCCTGAATCCTCATCATTAATTACATAAATGCCATTCATGTACGTAGGCCAGCCATGGAGACACCATGGGAGCCTGAATCCTCATCATTAATTACATACATGCCAACAATGTAGGTAGACAAGCCATGATGACACCATGGGAGCCTGAATCCTCATCATTTATTTTATGAGACATCCATGTACGTAGGCCAGCCATGATGACACCATGGGAGCCTGAATCCTCATCATTTCTTTTTCTTTGACATCCATGTACGTAGGCCAGCCATGATGACACCATGGGAGCCTGAATCCTCCTCATTAATTACATACATGCCATCCATGTACGTACACGGGCCATGATGACACCATGGGAGCCTGAATCCTCCTCATTTACTATTCCTTGACATCCATGTACGTAGACGGGCCATGATGACACCATGGGAGCCTGAATCCTCATCATTTTTTTTTTGACATCCATGTACATACGTAGGCCAGCCATGATGACACCAATGGAGCCTGAATCCTCATCATTAATTACATACATAAATGCCATGATCATCAATGACCCCATGGGAGCCTGAATCCTCATCATTAAATACATAAATGCCACGGTCCATGTACGTAGACGGGCCATGATGACACCAATGGAGCCTGAATCCTCATCATTAATTACATAAATGCCAACCATGTACATACACGGGCAATGATGACACCATGGGAGCCTGAATCCTCATCATTAATTACATAAATGCCAACCATGTACGTAGGCCAGCCATGATGACACCATGGGAGCCTGAATCCTCATCATTAATTCATACATGCCATCAACACGTAGACAGGCCATGATGACACCATGGGAGCCTGAATCCTCATCATTTTTTCTTGACATCCATGTACGTAGGCCAGCCATGATGACACCATGGGAGCCTGAATCCTCATCATTTTTTTTCTGACATCCATGTACGTAGGCCAGCCATGATGACACCATGGAGCCTGAATCCTCATCATTAATACATACATGCCATCCATGTACGTAGACAGGCCATGATGACACCATGGGAGCCTGAATCCTCATCATTTACTATTCCTTGACATCCATGTACGTAGACGGGCCATGATGACACCATGGGAGCCTGAATCCTCATCATTTTTTTTTCTTTGACATCCATGTACATACGTAGGCCAGCCATGATGACACCAATGGAGCCTGAATCCTCATCATTAATTACATACATAAATGCCAACCATGTACATACACGGGCAATGATGACACCATGGAGCCTGAATCCTCATCATTACATTCCTTGAACCATGTACATACACGGGCAATGATGACACCATGGGAGCCTGAATCCTCATCATTTTTTTTTCTTTGACATCCATGTACATACGTAGGCCAGCCATGATGACACCAATGGAGCCTGAATCCTCATCATTAATTACATACATGCCATCCATGTACGTAGACAAGCCATGATGACCCCATGGGAGCCTGAATCCTCATCATTAATTACATACATGCCATCCATGTACGTAGACAGGCCATGATGACACCATGGGAGCCTGAATCCTCATCATTTACTATTCCTTGACATCCATGTACGTAGGCCAGCCATGGAGACACCATGGGAGCCTGAATCCTCCTCATTAATTACATAAATGCCAACCATGTACGTAGACAAGCCATGATGACCCCATGGGAGCCTGAATCCTCATCATTAATTACATAAATGCCATCCATGTACGTAGACGGGCCATGATGACACCATGGGAGCCTGAATCCTCCTCATTAATTACATAAATGCCAACCATGTACGTAGACAAGCCATGATGACACCATGGGAGCCTGAATCCTCATCATTTACTATTCCTTGACATCCATGTACGTAGGCCAGCCATGATGACACCAATGGAGCCTGAATCCTCCTCGTTAATTACATAAATGCCAACCATGTACGTAGACAAGCCATGATGACCCCATGGGAGCCTGAATCCTCATCATTTACTATTCCTTGACATCCATGTACGTAGACGGGCCATGATGACACCATGGGAGCCTGAATCCTCATCATTTACTATTCCTTGACATCCATGTACGTAGGCCAGCCATGATGACACCAATGGAGCCTGAATCCTCATCATTAATTACATACATAAATGCCATGATCATCAATGACCCCATGGGAGCCTGAATCCTCATCATTAAATACATAAATGCCACGGTCCATGTACGTAGACGGGCCATGATGACACCAATGGAGCCTGAATCCTCATCATTAATTACATAAATGCCAACCATGTACATACACGGGCAATGATGACACCATGGGAGCCTGAATCCTCATCATTAATTACATAAATGCCAACCATGTACGTAGGCCAGCCATGATGACACTATGGGAGCCTGAATCCTCATCATTAATTTCATACATGCCAACAACACGTAGACGGGCCATAATGACACCACGGGAGCCTGAATCCTCATCATTTTTTTTTCTTTGACATCCATGTACGTAGGCCAGCCATGATGACACCATGGGAGCCTGAATCCTCATCATTTTTTTTCTGAGACATCCATGTACGTAGGCCAGCCATGATGACACCATGGGAGCCTGAATCCTCATCATTAAATACATACATGCCATCCATGTACGTAGACAGGCCATGATGACACCATGGGAGCCTGAATCCTCATCATTTACTATTCCTTGACATCCATGTACGTAGACGGGCCATGATGACACCATGGGAGCCTGAATCCTCATCATTTTTTTTTCTTTGACATCCATGTACATACGTAGGCCAGCCATGATGACACCAATGGAGCCTGAATTCTCATCATTAATTACATACATGCCATCCATGTACGTAGACAGGCCATGACATCTGACACCATGGGAGCCTGAATCCTCATCATTTACTATTCCTTGACATCCATGTACGTAGACGGGCCATGATGACACCATGGGAGCCTGAATCCTCATCATTTTTTTTTCTTTGACATCCATGTACATACGTAGGCCAGCCATGATGACACCAATGGAGCCTGAATCCTCATCATTAATTACATACATAAATGCCAACCATGTACATACACGGGCAATGATGACACCAATGGAGCCTGAATCCTCATCATTAATTACATAAATGCCAACCATGTACATACACGGGCAATGATGACACCATGGGAGCCTGAATCCTCATCATTTTTTTTTTCTTTGACATCCATGTACATACGTAGGCCAGCCATGATGACACCAATGGAGCCTGAATCCTCATCATTAATTACATACATGCCATCCATGTACGTAGACAAGCCATGATGACACCATGGGAGCCTGAATCCTCATCATTAATTACATACATGCCATCCATGTACGTAGACAGGCCATGATGACACCATGGGAGCCTGAATCCTCATCATTTACTATTCCTTGACATCCATGTACGTAGGCCAGCCATGGAGACACCATGGGAGCCTGAATCCTCCTCATTAATTACATAAATGCCAACCATGTACGTAGACAAGCCATGATGACCCCATGGGAGCCTGAATCCTCATCATTAATTACATAAATGCCATCCATGTACGTAGACGGGCCATGATGACACCATGGGAGCCTGAATCCTCCTCATTAATTACATAAATGCCAACCATGTACGTAGACAAGCCATGATGACACCATGGGAGCCTGAATCCTCATCATTTACTATTCCTTGACATCCATGTACGTAGGCCAGCCATGATGACACCAATGGAGCCTGAATCCTCCTCGTTAATTACATAAATGCCAACCATGTACGTAGACAAGCCATGATGACCCCATGGGAGCCTGAATCCTCATCATTTACTATTCCTTGACATCCATGTACGTAGACGGGCCATGATGACACCATGGGAGCCTGAATCCTCATCATTTACTATTCCTTGACATCCATGTACGTAGGCCAGCCATGATGACACCAATGGAGCCTGAATCCTCTTCATTTTCTTAATGAGAGGATTCAGGTTACATAAATGCCAACCATGTAGGTAGACAAGCCATGATGACACCATGGGAGCCTGAATCCTCATCATTAAATACATAAATGCCATCCATGTACGTAGGCCAGCCATGGAGACACCATGGGAGCCTGAATCCTCCTCATTAATTACATAAATGCCAACCATGTACGTAGACAAGCCATGATGACACCATGGGAGCCTGAATCCTCATCATTTACTATTCCTTGACATCCATGTACGTAGGCCAGCCATGATGACACCAATGGAGCCTGAATCCTCCTCGTTAATTACATAAATGCCAACCATGTACGTAGACAAGCCATGATGACCCCATGGGAGCCTGAATCCTCATCATTTACTATTCCTTGACATCCATGTACGTAGACGGGCCATGATGACACCATGGGAGCCTGAATCCTCTTCATTAATTACATAAATGCCAACCATGTACGTAGACGGGCCATGATGACACCATGGGAGCCTGAATCCTCATCATTTTTTTTATGAAACATCCATGTACGTAGGCCAGCCATGATGACACCATGGGAGCCTGAATCCTCATCATTTTTTTTTCTTTGACATCCATGTACGTAGACGGGCCATGATGACACCATGGGAGCCTGAATCCTCATCATTAATTACATACATGCCATCCATGTACGTACACGGGCCATGATGACACCATGGGAGCCTGAATCCTCATCATTTACTATTCCTTGACATCCATGTACGTAGGCCAGCCATGGAGACACCATGGGAGCCTGAATCCTCCTCGTTAATTACATAAATGCCAACCATGTACGTAGACAAGCCATGATGACCCCATGGGAGCCTGAATCCTCATCATTAATTACATAAATGCCATTCATGTACGTAGGCCAGCCATGGAGACACCATGGGAGCCTGAATCCTCATCATTAATTACATACATGCCAACAATGTAGGTAGACAAGCCATGATGACACCATGGGAGCCTGAATCCTCATCATTTATTTTATGAGACATCCATGTACGTAGGCCAGCCATGATGACACCATGGGAGCCTGAATCCTCATCATTTCTTTTTCTTTGACATCCATGTACGTAGGCCAGCCATGATGACACCATGGGAGCCTGAATCCTCCTCATTAATTACATACATGCCATCCATGTACGTACACGGGCCATGATGACACCATGGGAGCCTGAATCCTCCTCATTTACTATTCCTTGACATCCATGTACGTAGGCCAGCCATGGAGACACCATGGGAGCCTGAATCCTCATCATTAATTACATAAATGCCAACCATGTACGTAGACAAGCCATGATGACACCATGGGAGCCTGAATCCTCCTCATTAATTACATAAATGCCAACCATGTACGTAGACAAGCCATGATGACACCATGGGAGCCTGAATCCTCATCATTAATTACATACATGCCATCCATGTACGTAGACAGGCCATGATGACACCATGGGAGCCTGAATCCTCATCATTTACTATTCCTTGACATCCATGTACGTAGGCCAGCCATGGAGACACCATGGGAGCCTGAATCCTCATCATTAAATACATAAATGCCATCCATGTAATTAATGATGAGGATTCAGGCTCCCATGGTGTCATCATGGCCCGTCTACGTACATGGATGTCAAGGAATAGTAAATGATGAGGATTCAGGCTCCCATGGTGTCATCATGGCTTGTCTACGTACATGGTTGGCATTTATGTAATTAACGAGGAGGATTCAGGCTCCCATAATGTCTCCATGGCTGGCCTACGTACATGGATGTCAAGGAATAGTAAATGATGAGGATTCAGGCTCCCATGGTGTCATCATGGCCCGTCTACGTACATGGATGGCATGTATGTAATTAATGATGAGGATTCAGGCTCCCATGGTGTCATCATGGCCCGTCTACGTATATGGATGTCAAAGAAAAAAAAATGACGAGGATTCAGGCTCCCATGGTGTCATCATGGCTGGCCTACGTACATGGATGTCTCATAAAAAAAATGATGAGGATTCAGGCTCCCATGGTGTCATCATGGCCCGTCTACGTACATGGTTGGCATTTATGTAATTAATGATGAGGATTCAGGCTCCCATGGTGTCATCATGGCCTGTCTACGTACATGGATGGCATGTATGTATTTAATGATGAGGATTCAGGCTCCCATGGTGTCATCATGGCTGGCCTACGTACATGGATGTCTCAGAAAAAAAATGTGGAGGATTCAGGCTCCCATGGTGTCATCATGGCTGGCCTACGTACATGGATGTCTCATAAAATAAATGATGAGGATTCAGGCTCCCGTGGTGTCATTATGGCCCGTCTACGTGTTGTTGGCATGTATGAAATTAATGATGAGGATTCAGGCTCCCATAGTGTCATCATGGCTGGCCTACGTACATGGTTGGCATTTATGTATTTAATGATGAGGATTCAGGCTCCCATGGTGTCATCATGGCTTGTCTATGTACATGGTTGGCATTTATGTAATTAATGATGAGGATTCAGGCTCCATTGGTGTCATCATGGCCCGTCTACGTACATGGGTGGCATTTATGTATTTAATGATGAGGATTTAGGCTCCCATGGGGTCATCATGGCTTGTCTACGTACATGGAGTCATATTGATTCATGGAACAATGAGATACCATTCTTAATTGAAAATTGTTCTTGATACTTTCACATGCATGCCCGGAATCGTGAATTTGTGCGGGTTTCCATGATGACAATCCTCATTGAATTCTTGAGCACACAATATTGAGCAATTTAGGGGCACTTCGGCAATGTTGACCATTTTCATTCATGATCAATAAAATTAACATTTAATGCAATAAATACATATTCCACTCATTTTAATAAACCATGCAAAAACTTTACAAGCACGCTCAAGCTAGGGGTGGGCTGGCATGCACGCGTGGGTGTGGGGGTGGGCTGGCATGCATGCGTGGGTGTGGGGGTGGGCTGGCATGCACGTGTGGGTGTGGGGGTGGGCTGGCATGCATGCGTGGGTGTGGGGTTGGGCTAGCCTGCATGCGTGGGTGTGGGGGGGGGCTGGCATGCATGCGTGGGTGTGTGTGGGGGGCTAGCATGCATGCGTAAGTGTGGGGGGGGCTGGCATGCATGCGTGGGTGTGGGGGGGGGCTGGCATGCATGCGTGGGTGTGTGTGGGGGGCTAGCATGCATGCGTAAGTGTGGGGGGGGGCTGGCATGCATGCGTGGGTGTGTATGGGGGCTGGCATGCATGCGTGGGTGTGTGTGGGGGGCTAGCCTGCATGCGTGGGTGTGGGGGGGGCTGGCATGCATGCGTGGGTGTGTGTGGGGGCTAGCATGCATGCGTAAGTGTGGGGGGGGCTGGCATGCATGCGTGGGTGTGGGGGGGGCTGGCATGCATGCGTGGGTGTGTGTGGGGGGCTAGCATGCATGCGTAAGTGTGGGGGGGGCTGGCATGCATGCGTGGGTGTGTATGGGGGCTGGCATGCATGCGTGGGTGTGTGTGGGGGGCTAGCATGCATGCGTGGGTGTGTGGGGGGGCTGTCATGCATGCGTGGGTGTGTGTGGGGGCTGGCATCCATGCGTGGGTGTGTGGGGGGGCTAGCATGCATGCGTGGGTGTGGGGGTGGGCTAGCATGCATGCGTGGGTGTGGGGGGGGCGGTCATGCATGCGTGGGTGTGTGGGGGGCTGGCATGCATGCGTGGGTGTGTGGGGGGGCTAGCATGCATGCGTGGGTGTGGGGGTGGGCTAGCATGCATGCGTGGGTGTGAGTGTGGGCTAGCATGCATGCGTGGGTGTGGGGGGGGCTAGCATGCATGCGTGGGTGTGGGGGGGCCGGGGCCGGGGCTAGCATGCATGCGTGGGTGTGGGGGTGGGCTAGCATGCATGCGTGGGTGTGGGGGGGGGCTAGCACGCCCCACCCCTCCATCGGCACAGCCAGCCTTGTGAGTCTACCCTTAACAACAAGGCTGGTAGGACGACACGCCTGAGCAGCATATGTCATGCCTATCTCAGGCTAATAATGTGTGATTTTGTGCCAACAACCAAGTTGTTCCACCCAACAACACATTATAAACCCTCTTCCAAAATGCCCAACAAGCCGGACACGTGGAGGACCACACACGCAGTATATAAAGAGAAAATAAGCTGACTTTTTATCCAGCCAACCTGTGGCTAGCTGCTCTGGTTAGCATGACAAATGCTAACATTTACTCAGTGGGAAAGGTGAAGAGACCATTGGAACAGCCTACCTGACGCATGTGCCACCAAAGCATTGTGTCCCGCAAAATGCACACTGCCTCCTTTCTAACAAGCACGAGCCGCTCTCTTTAGGAGACAGGTGCCAGCTCGTCAGTGTCTGGGGAAAATGATGCCGCTGCTTAGGAAGACCGCGTGAATTTCCTCGAAACACAACTGTCTATAAAGCAAAAGAAATTTCAGAGAAGCATGGAAATAAAAGCATTACACCTTCCCGACAGGTTGTGGGCCACGCGCTGCAGCAAGCCAGCCACGTCACAGACGAACTTGCTTAAAAACATCCAGGAATCCAGCGATGCAGCGCCAGGACCCGCAACTTCATGGCTGCATCTGGCCGGAAAGAAGGCAAAAAGCTTACGCTCAACGAGGTAAGAAAGCAGGAAAGCGCTATCTTAGGACGTTTAATACAAGAACGTACCATAACGGGCATTTATTCGTGCCCAGGCGCACAAGAAAGGCCACCCTTTCATGGAGAGGTCGGGCGCGCATGGCGCAGGCCTAAT
>RPFO01001050.1:0-27173 GCA_009746045.1 Mesostigma viride | reverse complement strand
CCCTGTCCACCGGTGCCATGGCGCAGAAACCGTGATGGGCGTCCGAGCCGCGTGGGCGAACGTGCCCATCACTCCCATCACGATCGCTCTCAATGACGTCGTGTACGTCCAATTGTCCGATTACACGGGAACGAACATCGCCGTGGCCGTCCAATTGACCTCCTCCAATCTGGGGACGTAATAAAATCGACGCCCATTTTGTGACTCGAGCGCGAACATGACATCTCGCACGAGGAAATCCGCGAAAATCGCGATGATGGAGATCGCGGACGCCGACCGGAACGACGACACGTGGCGACTGGCGTGTCAAGACGGAGCGGTCACGGTGGGGAAGAGGGACGGATTTCCGGACATCGCGTCCCTTTCCTCTGATGACGGATCGTCGTTTCATTCGGACGTCTGCGTGACAGGGGTCGTGAAAGTCCCTTCGCGCGCAGTCCTCCCGTCCGATGGGACCGCGGACGGTGACGTGGACTACTCGAAGGTCTCGTCGCAGTGTCTCGTTCCAAAGAGCAGAGTAGACGCCACCCCTCGACGCCCCGCGTTCGTGCACGGAACGAGAAACGCGCTGATCGTCGACGCGAGGGTCAACGGGAGTATCAACACGGGCAACATGCTTTCGTGGGTGAACGGCAAATGGGGGGCTTGGAACATCGCGACTGCCGCTCCCAACAATCAACTCGTGTTTTGCACCCCCTTCTCGATCATGGACGCGTACTACGAACCCGAATTTCGCACGGCGCGTTTCGGATCGATCCCCTGGCAGATGAGCGGATACGCCGATTTCGGTCCCGCGGTCGTCCGCAACGCGTTCCCGACCCAAACGGCGATTTCTATAACCGAGGCGCGGGTGTCCGTCCACAACTTACAGCTGGCGTCGACGGCGGGAGGAACGTGCAAGATCCACGTCACCCTGCGGATCCTGGATTCCGCCGTGGACACGGGATTGTACGAAAACGAAGTGTATCGCGAGTTCGACCTCACGCAACCGGACGAGTTCGTCAACGTCAAAGGACTCCACTCGGACGGGCGATGGAACTGGAAGAGCAGTCGCAATATGGGGAAGCCAGTAGACGTGTCGTCGTCCGCGGCCATCCGCGTGCAGATGAGAATCGCGCTGACCGAGTTCAACGGACAAACGAACCCGCTCACGTACGCGACCATCAGTCTCCAGACGGCGCCGTCCACTCCTCCCTCGGACGCTTTTGGAGGCACCGTCGCCGCCCCGTGGTCGTCGGCCGGTCCGTGACCGTGACTCACGGGATCACGCAGACCGCGGGGAGAAACATGGGAGTCGTGTGCAGGGTGTACTCATCCCGGAAGAACGCGGCCACCGCGAGCGAGCTGTACACAAAGTCCGGGGCGGCCGCTACCGACTTGGCGGCATACGGCGCCTTCCCCATCACGGGCGGCGACGGGGTCGTAGGGACCGGCCCGCTCACGTTCTCGGGACTAGCGGACGGCACGCATTACGTCTACGTGATCGCCAAAGGGTCGTCGGGCGCCTTTTCGAGCATGTACGAACACGCGATTACCGTCGACGCCAAGCCCCACCTGGTGACCAGCAGTCTCGTTCCGAACGCGAGCCCCGTGACCGTCCAAGCGACCTTCAGCGGACCGGTCACCGGATTCGCGTTGGGCGACATCTCCGTGACGAACGGGACCGCGTCCAACTTGACCGGCAGCGGGGCATCCTACTCCTTCTCCGTGACGCCCGACGCGTCATACGCCCCTACCACCGTGAGCGTGGCGGCCGACGCGGTCGCGTTCTCCAACGGGGACGGGAACACCGCAGCGACCCCGCTGACGTTCACTCACACGCCGTACGACCCCGCCGCGGACGCGGACGTCTTGGCGTGGTACGACGCGTCCGACCAGACCACGCTATTCACCGACGTGGCGGGGACCGCGATGGCGAACGACACCGACCGGGTCGCGCTGGTGAGGGATAAGAGTCCAAACGGCTTGCACGTGACCCAGACCGCTTCGAGCATCCGGCCGAGGAACGAGTCCAGCGGCATCCATTCCCGACGCGCGCTGAGATTCAACCACGCGGGAGAACACCTCGTCGCCGACAATATTTGGGTCCGCCCCGACTTGACCGCGGTGATCGTCGCCAAACAGAACACGGGATACGCGTACCCCGCGACCGCCACGTCCGGATTCGCTGGATACATGTTGGGAGCGGGAGTTCGTTGCGTGTACAGCAACACGTCGAACGTCGTGTTCTGGATCCCGAAAACCGGAGTTTACGAGACCACGTGCAACGGCGCCGAATTCTTCGACGACCAACCGCACGTGTTCGCGATGTCCCTGAAGACGAGCGAGTCGCCGGCCACGATGATCACGAGATTCGACGGCCGCGCCGGGACGAACGTGTCGGGCACGATCGGCCAGCCCGTCGTGGGCAGCCTGGACATCGGAGCGCGGCGATCGGACCCCACGCAATCGTTCGACGGGTGGATAGGAGAGATCTTGCTGTACAAGGCCGCCAAGACGAGCGCCCAACTAGAACTGATCCGAGGCTACCTCGTGGCCAAGTGGGGGGCGCCCGCGGTAACCCCTTCGTAATTCGCGATCACGGAATATCGGTAAATGCATTCGTATTATACAAAATAAACGCAGACAGGTTCGAATATGATTCGATCAATAAAATCCTCTTCCTTCTTGTAGTTACCGACCTTCCAAGGCGTAACGCGTACGATGTCTGTTCGAACGAGCACGAGATCCGTCAAGATCTCGACATTAGAAATATCCGACAACGCCGACGACGCGTGGCGCGTCCAACGAACGTCCGACGGCGCGATCACGGCGCGCAAGGTCGGCGGCGTCGACGAGCCGGTCTGGGTTTCGGCGGACTTGGCCGAGTTCCGATCGGACGTCCGCGTGGCGGGCGACGCCGCGATCCCGTCGCGACTCGTATTGCCGTCCGACGGGGCCGCCGAAGGCGAAATGGACTACGCGACCGCGCAGTCGTCCTGCCTCGTCCCAAAAAGCGTGGTAGACGACCTCACTCGACGCCCCGCGTTCGTGCTAGGGACAAACCACGCGTCCGTCACGGACACGAGGTACACGGTCTCCCCCGCCGCAGACAACAAGTTGTCATGGGTGGGTGGGAAGTGGGGGCCGTACAACGTGAATCTGTCCAACCCGACCGGTCAGATCGTATTCCGCGTCCCTTTGTCGGGGGGCGACGTGTACGCCGCGCCGGTTTTCCGGACCGCGTACTTCGGCGCGCCGGCGGGGACGACGGGCGCGGTCGTCGAAAACGCGTTCCCGTCGGCAACGACGCTCGCCGTCACGGGCGCACACGTATCTCTCCACAACTTGCAGCTGTCGTCCGAGGGAGGCGGAACTTGCAAGATCCAAGTCAGTCTCAGAATCCTGGACGTGGCGGTGGACACGGGGCGATACGAAAACGAAGTGTTTCGAGAGTTGGACCTCACGCAACCGGACGAGTTCGTCAACGCATTCGGACTTTACGCCGACGGGCGATGGATATGGAAGAACAGTCGCACCCTGACCAAACGGGTCGACGTCGGCATTTCCGCGGCCGTCCGCGTTCAAATAAAGGTCGCGTTGACCGAATTCGGCGCGCAGACAGATCCGCTCACGTACGCGACCATCCGTCTGGACACGACCCCGGCGACGTTCGCGACGGACGCCTTCGCGGGGTCGGTCAGCGCGCCCACGGTCGTCGGACGGACCCTTTCCGTCACCCACGGGATCACGCAGACCGCGGGGAGCAACATGGGCGTCGCGTGTAGAGTGTACACGTCTCGGAAGAACGCGGCCACCGCGGAGGAGCTGTACACGAAATCGGGGACGGCGGGGTCCGACCTGGTCACGTCCGGCGCGTTCCCCATCACGGGGACGGCCGGCGCCGTGGGAACGGGTCCCCTCTCCTTCTCGGAGCTGGCGGACGGCACGTATTACGTCTACGTGGTCGCCAAAGGGTCGTCCGGCACCTTTTCGTATTCGCACGAGAGAATCGTGCCACTCGACGCGACCCCGCCCACGGTCACCCTGTCGACCGCGAGCTCGGTGCCGAGCAGCTCCTCGGTCACCGTGACAGTCGCGTTCAACAAAGCCGTCACGGGATTCGCGATCGGGGACGTCGCCGTCACCAACGGGACGGCGTACAATCTCACGGGCAGCGGGGCGTCGTACTCGTTCCAGGTGAACAACATGACGTCCTACTCCCCCACGACGGTGAGCGTCGACGCCGGAGTCGCGATCGATTCGTTCGGAAACGGCAACGCGGCCGCCGCCCCGCTGACGTTGACGTACTCGCCCCCTCCCACCGTCACCCTCGCGACATCGGCGGGATCCTTTCCCAGCACCAACTCCGTCCGGGTCACGGCGACGTTCAACAGGACGGTGTCCGGGTTCGCGCTGAACGGTGTGTCGGTCGCCAACGGCATCGCCACGAATCTGACGGGCAGCGGGTCCCTGTACGAGTTCGACGTCCTCCCCACCGTCGCGTACTCCGTCACGACCGTCTCCGTGGCCGCGGACGCCGCGACAGACGCCGTGTCCGGACACGGCAACGCCGCTTCCAACGGCCTGTCGTTCACCTACACCCCGCCGCCCACCGTGACGCTGGCAACGTCATCCGGATCGTTCCCGACCGTCGAAACCGTCACCGTGACCGCCGCGTTCAGCAGAGCGGTCACGGGGTTCGCGATCGAGGACATCGCCGTGACGAACGGGACGGCGCTCAATTTCACGGGCAGCGGGACGTCGTACTCGTTCCAGGTGAACGGGATGACCGCCTACTCCGCCACGACGGTGAGCGTGGGCGCCGGCGTGGTGACGGACGCGTCGTCGGGGTACGGCAACGCGCCATCCAACTCGCTGACGTTCACGCTGTCCCCTCCTCCCACCCTGACGCTGTCCACGAGCGGGTGGACGCCGAGCTCTAGTCCGGTGACCGTGACGGCCGTGTTCAGCAGAGCGGTCACGGGGTTCGCGATCGGAGACCTTACGGTTACGAACGGGACAGCGCTCAATTTCACGGGCAGCGGGACGTCGTACTCGTTCCAGGTGAACGGGATGACCGCCTACTCGTCCACGACCGTGAGCGTGGGCGCGGGCGCGGCGTTGGACGCGGTATCCGGCAACGGCAACGCGGCCGCCGCCCCGCTCACGTTCACCTACTCCCCCCGCCCACGGTGACGCTCTCGACACCCAGCTCGACACTCGCCACGATTCCCGCGATCGTGACGGCCACGTTCAGTAGGTCGGTGACGGGATTCGCGTTGGACGACATCGCCGTGACCAACGGGACCGCGTCCAACCTGTCCGGGAGCGGCACCACGTACACGTTCAACGTGGGAGGGACCGTCACCGCATACTCCTCCACGACGGTGAGCATCGACGCGGACAAGGTGACGGACGCGGTGTCCGGCAACGGCAACGCGGCGGCCGCCCCGCTCACGTTCACCTACTCCCCCCGCCCACCGTGACCCTGTCCACGACGAGCCTGACGCCCCGGACGCCCGACCCCGTCGCCCGGCCCGTGACGGCCACCTTTACAAGGGCCGTGACGGGGTTCGTACTCGGCGATATCACCGTGACCAACGGGATCGCGTCCGACTTCGTGGCAGTCGACACCACCACCTACACGTTCAACGTCACCCCCACCATGGCCAACATCCTCACGACCGTGAACGTTGGCGCCAACACCGCGACGGACACCTTGACAGGGTTCGGAAACGCCGCGGCCACACCGCTCAACTTCACGTACTCGTACGACCCGTCTGCGGACACCGCTTTGTACGCGTGGTACGACCCGTCGGACGGCACCACCCTGTTCGGTGACACGACGGGGACCGCCGTCCAGAGCACCGCGGGAGGGAACGTGCTGCGGATGAACGACAAGAAGAACCTGGCCTCGGGGTATCACGTGTCCCAGTCCAATGCCGCACTGACCCCGATTCTGGACACCACCCAGCTCAACGGGAAGACGTCCCTCCGCTTCATCAACAACCGCTCGGGAAATTTGGAGTCGGCAAGCACGTTCTGGGACTCTATCGGGACCAACACATCCGTCATCGTGGTCGCCAGACAGCTTTCGTCAACCGTCTACCCGGGGACGGGATCCTGGAGAGGGTACATCATCGGAACGGCCGCGGGGTACTCAGGCCATGGGTATCGTATGGTATATAATCCCGCGAATAATAAGTTGTTGGCGTCCTGTAAGGCAACGGACAACAGCGGCGTCAATTATGATTACATGTCTAATGCTGGCCTTTATGAATTTTTCAACGACCACCCGCACACCCTTGCGATGGCGGTAAACACGGTCGATAACAGGTTCGTCACTTTTTACGACGGTCGCACGAGCCGCTCTCACACCGGGTCAGACCCCGTCACGTGCACGAGCGCCCTTCAGATTGGCGGGGATACCAGCACCGCCAACCGCGCCTTTGACGGGTGGATCGGCGAGATTCTGATATACAGCACCGAAAAGACGTCCGCCGAATTAGAACTGATCCGCGGGTACCTCGTGAACAAGTGGGGCACTCCGCAGACGATTCTTCTCACCGTCGGCCTGACCACTTCCACCGCGACCCCGACGACCAGCCCCGTCACCGTTACCGCCACCTTCTCCGAATCCGTCACGGGCTTCACGTCCGAGGACGTCGCGGTGACCAACGGGTCCGTCACGGGTTTCTCGGGCAGCGGCACCACGTACACGATCACGGTCACGCCCGCGACCGCCTACTCTCAGACGACCGTGGACGTGGCGGCCGGCGCGGCCCAGACCGCGTCCGGAAAACTCAACATCGTAGCGAACCAGCTGACGTTCACGCACTCGCCCGCTCCGACGGTGACTCTCGCCACGACCGCGGGCTCGACGCCCACCACCAGTCCCGTGGACGTGACCGCCACGTTCAGCCGGTTGGTGACGGGGTTCGCGTTGGGCGACATCGCCGTGACCAACGGGACCGCCGCCAACCTGACCGGCAGCGGGGCGTCGTACTCGTTCCAGGTGACGCCCACGACCGCCTACTCCTCCTCGTCCGTCAGCGTGGGCGCGGGCGCGGTGACGGACGCCGTGACCGGCAACGCCAACACGGTTTCCAACACCCTGTCGTTCACGTACTCGCCCTCTCCCACCGTGACTATCGCGTCGGGAACCCCGACGGGTGCCATTTATCCCGTGACGGCCACCTTTAACACATCGGTCACCGGGTTCGCGTTGGGCGACATCGCCGTCACCAACGGAACCGCGTCCAACTTGTTGGGAAGTGGCGCCACGTACACATTCGATGTGACCCCTGTCAAGTCGGACTTAGCGACGACGGTAAGCGTGGGCGCGGGGACCGTGACGAGCGCAACGTCGGGGGTCGGAAACACGGCATCTAACACTTTGTCGTTCACGTACTATTACAACCCGGCAGCAGACCCCGCACTGTACGCGTGGTACGATCCGTCCGACAGCGCCACCCTGTTCAGTGACACGACGGGGACTGCCGTCCAGAGCGCAGCGGACGGGAATGTGATGCGGATGAACGACAAGGGGCCGAACGGGTACCACGTGACGCAGGCCACTTCCGCCAAGTGTCCGACGTTGGCCACGACGGAACTGAACTCGAAACAATCCCTCCGCTTTATCAACTCGCGCGCGGGCTACTTAACGTCCGCAAGCACCTTTTGGGGGGCGATCGGGGCCAACACGAGCATCCTCATTGTCGCCAAACAGCTAACGACTGCAACGTATCCAATAGTAGGGGGGTATACGGGTGTCAGAGGGTATATGCTTGGGTCGTCAAATAACAATAGTTATGTAGTAGTGTACCATCCAGATGTACAGGCCGTTGCCATCTTCCCTCCCAATAATGTATACGACCTCGTGTGCACCAGGGCGGAATTCTTCGACAACGTACCACACGTCATGGCGATTTCATGCAACAGCAGCACAAATGCGTTTGTCACCCGCTTCGATGGAAGAGCTGGCTATTCTAGAGCTGGAACGGACCCTACAATGGGTTCAGGGGACCTATCTATAGGTGGAGAGCAGTCCGACTCGAACCGCGCCTTCGACGGGTGGATCGGCGAGATACTGATCTACAACACCGCCAAGACCGCGGCCGAGCTCGAGCTGATCCGCGGGTACCTCGTGGCCAAGTGGGGCACTCCCGCCACACCCCCCGTGTAATGACGCGTCCGAAACGAGCCGTGACGACGCGCATCCGCGCCCGAGGATTTAAAAGATCCACGCGAGCAGGACGATCACCACCAGGAACAGCAGGACCACGCCCGGCCACCCCCCGCTCGCGATCCCACCGCCGCCGGAGCCTTCGCCAGGATGGGGCAACCCGTTGTGGATCTCCCTTGCGCCGCCCGTCTCGTCCGGATCCGCCATCGTCTTGCGTCCCCCGCCGAACACCTTGTCCAACCCCGCGAACGTGCCGAACATGATGCCCGCGTCCAACACCGTCCCGCCCACGGACTTCGCCGCCCCCACGGCCTTGTCCGCCAGCGACGCAGACCGAGCCGCCTGACCCATCTCGTCCGCGGCCGCGGCCGCGCTCCGGCCTCCCGCCGCAGCCGCGGACGCGGCAGTCTCCGCGGACCGCGCGGCCTCCGCCGTCCTTCCCGCGATTCGAGCCGCGCGGGCGGCGCCCATCGCGTCTTCCACCCCCACCATTCCCCGGAACAACCCCGCAACGGCCTCGACGAACGCCATCGGGAACTCGCGACCGTGTGCTATACATAGACGCGGGAGACTTATTTTTCGCCGGCGGCGGAAATTTGTCCTCGCAGTATACTATCGAAACGAGAGCGCCGAAGAAACATGCGAACGAAGAAGACGAGTCGAACGACGGCCGCGCCCCGTCGAACCGCCGTGAAGAAGAAGACGGCGAGCGCCGGACGTCCGTCCGACAAACGCGTCCGACACCCCGTCCGCGCCACGACGCGGTCCCAGAGCCGTTCGGCCGCAGCCGCCGGAATCGCGACGGACAGCGGGACAGTCCCCGTGTCCGCCAGGCCGTCGCGGGCGGAAAACCGGACCAGACGGAAACCGTCGAGGCGAGCGGCGGAGGAGGAGACGACCGCGGACGCGCCCGATCCCGTCGCCGCCGAGACGCCGTCGACGCGCGCGGACATCACCAACGACGTCCCGACCGCCCCGACCATCCGTCCGTCGTTCGTGGACGGCCTAGTGGGTCGGATGAGACGCGCCCCCGCCGCGGTGTCCCGCGGTGTCGCCTCCGCGAGCCGGAAGGCGGCGGAAGCGATCGCGACCGTCGTATCCGCGGCGGCGACGGACAAGCCGCGCGATTTCACGGACCCGAAGACGCAACAGGAGGTGGCGGAAGCCGCGCTGGAGAGATTCGCGATCCGAGACGCCAAGAAGAAACCGAAGGCGTCCGACGTCCATCCTCCCCCCCGCCCCCGCGCGCGGACGAAAGCGTCAAGGCCTACCCGTGGCTGGTGGACAACCTCGTGGACAGGATGCAGAGCGCGTGGACGCCGCACGAGCGCAGGACCCCCGTGACGTGGCCGCAACTGGGCGCCGCTCCCTCCGCCCCGGTCCCTCCTCCACCCACGACCGCCCCGCCGCCGCCTCCGCCCGTCCCTCGCCTCCTCCCAACCCGCCGCCCGACAATCTCGCGCGCGAGATGGAACGCGCCACGATCGCGAGCACGACGTCCGGTAACGCGCCCGCGCCCCGTTCGAACATCCCGTGGACAGCGGGACCGAGCGTCGCGCACGTCGCCACGAACACCTTCGCGCCGACCGCGCCCCCGATCGCGCCGCCGTCCGTTCCCTCCGCGCCTTCCGCGCCTTCCGCGCCTTTCCAAACCGCACGTCCGGCACCCCCGGCGCCGGTGGACAACTCGCGGGCTCTGGTGCTGTACGAGCCGCGCGTGAACATCAACGCGGAACGGGCCCCGCGCGCGAGTCGCCGCGTGCCCGCCGACTTCCCGGACCCGATGACGAGCGATTTCCAGACCCAATTGCGGAAGTACCTGGACGGCGAGTGGCCGGACGCGGAACCGCCCGAGACGCGCCAGAAACTGGCGGACCCGCGATCCAACAGTTGCGCGAGGGATCCGAACGCCAAGAAGATCCCGTCGCCGCAACAGACGTCGGTCCACGCGTTCCTGGAACGGATGGCGCGATTCCATCCGTCGCGCAGACCCGCGCGCGGGTTCCTGGCGTGGCACTCGACGGGGAGCGGCAAGACGGCCACGACGATGGCGGCCATCGACGCGTTCTGGGACGCCCAGGATCCGGAGACGGGCGGGTCGGTGAAGATCCTGTTGGCGACGTCCATCGAGAACAGCCGCAACAACACGATCGAGAAGATCGCCGAGTGGGCGCCGATGTTCCCGCGCCTGAAGCGCATGTCCAGGGACGAGGCCGTGAGGGCGGTCAAGGCCAGGGTGTGGGGCGGCGAGATCCTGACGTTCGCGAAATTGGCGCACGCGGTCGACGTCCACAACAGCCGCAAGAACGCGGACCCGAAACTCCTCCACAACGCGGTGCTGATCATGGACGAGGTCCAGAACCTCTTCCACCCGCTGGAGATGCAGAAGAAGGACAACGCCGCGATCCTCTCGCTCCTGGCGACCCGTCGAGCGCCGGCCCACAACCCGGCCGTCGACGTGTCCGGACTGTACACCGTGATCCTGAGCGCCACGCCGGGGGACAATGTCGACGAGATCCTGACGCTGGTGAACATGATCCGACACCCGTCGTCCCACAAGATCGCGTTCGACTCGCACGCCGAGGATTTCCGCGGCCTCGTCTCGTTCGCGGACTTCACGGGCGACCTGAGCGCGTACCCCGAGCTCATGCCGGCGGAAGACCACCTCACGCCGATGAGCGCCGAACAAGAGAAGGCGTTCCGCGAGCAAGTCCACAAATCCCATCTGCGACACGACCCGGAAAGCCTCGACCAGTACTACACGACGCTGCAGGGCACGTCGAACAACATGTCGTTTCATCAGTACGAGGGCGAGTCCCTCCTCCGCAACTTGTCGCGTCTGTCGCCCAAATTCTCGGCGATCGTCGGAAAGCTGACGCCGGGCGAGAAGCATTTCGTGTACTCGCGCTTTTCCCGGCAGCACGGGATCGGCGACCTCGAGAAGGTGCTGAAGGCGATGGGGTACGCGCGATTGGAGGACGACAGGGCGGAGCGGAGCGAGCGACGGTACATCGTCCTGGGCACGAACGAGGCGTCCGATCGCCAGGGACTGAAGGACGTCGCGGGCGTGTTCAACCACCCTTCGAATCGGACGGGCCAGCGCGTCCACCTGATCCTGGCGAGCGGGAGGTACAACGAGGGTCTGGACCTGAAGGGCGTCCGCCACGTGCACATCGTGGAGCCGCAGCCGACGAAGAACAAGGAGAAACAGCTGATCGCCCGCGCGGTGCGGTACTGCAGCCACGATCAGCTCGACAAGGACGCGCGGACGTGGACGGTGTCCGTCCACCGGTACATGTCGCGTCCGTCGGCGGAGACGATCCGATTGCACAAGGCGCTGGACGCCATCGAGAGGGACCACCCGGGGCGGCTCCGACGCGCCGAGGAGGAGGCGATGGCGCGGAGTCAGAACGCCGCGGAGGACCTGCGGGACAGACGGGTGACGGGCGATCTGCGGAAGGCGCTGACGCTGTACAAGAAGGTGGCGGACGCGGAGATCGAACTGCTGCGGGAGAGGTCGGAAATCTGGTGGGTGGACGGGCTCGTGTCCGACCGCGCGCGGGACAACGCGAGCGACCGGCGCATGGACACGCTGCTGACGACGTTGCGCGAGGTCGCGGTGGACTGCAAGTACATGCTCCCCGTGCACAACGACAGGAACCTGCGGACCGCGTCGGGCCGCCGGCCGCTGACGTGCCGGTACTCCGGCGCGCACGACAACGCGTCGTCGATGCTGGACGACCGTTACGAGATCCGCGAGATATCGCACGCGGGAGGCGCGAGACGGTACACGAAGAAGCGGACGGCGACCAAGTCGTCGGGCGCGCGCAAATGAGAGAGAGAGAGATAGGGAGAGAGAGAGAGTCGCGACACTATCGTATCGTACCCTACGGGTACTGGCACTATGGGGACATGTTGCAAAACGGGTTTGTCGGTAAACGTTCCTTTTATTATCCTTCATAATACATCAATTCACGCGTCATCGCGCGTCTGTCATCGGTTCAAACCACGATGTCAAAATACTTCAGTCAGAACACGGCGCTTCGGAAGGTCTGTTCGGGGACGGACGGCGCGGCGTGGCGGAACCGCTTGGACGAGTGGTCGTCCTCGTACATGTCTCTCAGGGCGCCGTCCAGGTAGGCGGTGGCGGTCCCTTGCCCCGTGGGCCTCGGCTCGGGATTCGCGGACGGACGCGAGGACGCGGCTACGTCGTCGTCGGCCCGCCGGGATGCGCTCTTCCATGGCGCGTAGATCTTGTCCAATTGGTCGGAGATGTCCGCGGCCCGCGACTCGACGACGACGACGTCGGAGACTCCGGACGCGTGGATTCGCGTGGAACTCGGGAATTGACCCATGATGGTTGCGTTCTTCGAGCGCGGTGCTGCCTAGTATGGCCTGCGATCATTTTCCAGGGCGACGCGCGGACTTGGCCGACGACGACGCGGCGGCGACAGAGGACCTCTTCCTCTTGACGGGCGCTCGACGGGCCTTGGACACCGCGGTCGAACGTACGGCGGCGACGGGACGGCGTCGGACGGGTGCCAGGCGCCGAGGACTTGACCCGGACCCGGTGACTGGACGGCGACGGACGCGGGACCACTGGCCGACGACCTTCATCTTCCTAGCAGCCTCCTCGATTCGTGCCTTGGCCTCCGCCAACATCTCATCCCACGTACCTTTGGTACCTTCGGAGGAGTTATACTTGTCGACAAACGGCTTAAGAGTCTTTTTAACGCCATCTTCGCGTGTTTTGTTAGCCGACTCGTGTAAGGCGGCTCGAAAGGCATCCAATGTCTTTTTGGCCTTATTCGTAGACGGTGGATCGATGACGTCAATTACGGCGCGCATGACCGCAAGCTCCTTCTCCCGGTCGTCCACCCCGTCAAGCGCGAAAAGATGAACGGCAGAGTCGTACGAATCGGATCGTACAAATTTGTCCGACAGCATGGATTTCGTGCGAGTATGAGACGCATCAGCAGTCGACTCACCGGCTGCTGCTGTCTCGTCGCCCCTAGCCGCGGGTCCCGGCCCCGAATCGCCTGCGACCGGGTCGCGGCCGCCGTCGTCACCGCCGAGAGGATCCGTTGCAGTAGACAAAAACGGACCCGCGGTCAACGAATCGTCCGCCGCCAAATCGCCGGAATCTCCGCCGCCGCTCTCGACCCCGACACTTTTTGAAGCTTTATCCCTCTTCGCGATCTTCGCATCCCTCTTTGCCATCTTATTCATCGCAATATCTCTGCGCAGGTCGTCTACGAGATCCGACAACACCCTTTTGCTAACGTCGCCTTTCTGATACAACTTGGAGCTCTTCCGTTTTCTTAAAAGATCCTCGAGAGCAGCTCTATCGTTACGCGCTGAACCTGTCGGTTTCTCACCGTGCTCTCTCTTATGCTCTGATAGCTCCCGCTTGATGCTCGATATATCCGAATAAAGCTTGAGCGCAGAAACTGACTGCGCGACCAGTCTCTCCTCGTCACGTCGCAAGAGCTCGAGGAATTTGTTCATATCTTCCAACTCTTCGTCTTCATTCCGGGGCGCGCGACCCCGCATTCGACCGCCTCCGCCAGCAGCTAATTCCTTGTTCCGATCTCGCCACGCTTGCGCCCGTTCTTCACGTGTCAAATTCAATCCTCGCAAGTATGTATCAAAAGTAATCGGACCATACACAGGCCCGCGACCGAACATACCCCCTGGAACGCGGGCGGGCGGCGCGGCGGGCGCCGGAGCGCTGTACCCGCGCACCAGGATCGCCGAGCCCACCGCGTGACGGCACGCGTCCGACCTCACACGGTGCGAGGACGGGCCCGCCGAGCGGACCCCGCCGCGTCCGACACGCCCCCCGCCGACGTCCCGTCCGACTCCTCCCCCCCTTCCTCCTCGTTGGACGCCTCCGGGACCGTCCGCAGTCGTCCGCGCGCGCGACCGAGAGGAGTGGACGGAGCAGAACCGGCGCGCCGCCGGATTTTGGCATCGGAACCCCGCGACCGTCGTGGCCGCGCATCGATGTACCATATCGAACCGCACAGCTCCCTATAATAATGTAGGTCCCGGAATAATCCCGGACCGAGGACCGTCCCCTCGCCCCTCTCGTTCGCCTCCACCGCCCACTTCAACACCCCCGTCGTCACGGGCGGCGGAAGACGCAGCTTGCCCACGACGCGCGACTCCCTCCTCTCCCTGCGGACGTCCTCCGCCCACCGCATCACCTGCGGGGTCACGGGCGGCGGGGCGTCCCGCGCGTTCAGGTTCACACACGCGTACCTCTCCTCCTCCGGGCCAAAGTCGGCGACTGGCACCTCGGCGGCGACCGCGCGTCGACCGCCTTTCCACGGACACCGGGAACCGGAACGTCCGCGTCCGTCCTCGCCCCCGTCCTCGTCGCCCTCCGTCCCGAAGCCGTCCCCTCCGACCGTCCCGCTGCCGTCCTTGCTTCTCCACCAGGACCCGGACGATCGGTCGCGCGTCGATCGGAACCCGGCTCCGAAGAACGAGCGAGCCGAATGGAATCCGGGCGCCATGAGCGGATCGATCGAGTCGAGTCGCGCGAAAACCGCGGTATAAAGGGAGGGGACATTTTCTCCTCCCGTTCGTGCACGAGACGCGCGCGTCTCTCCCCCCCCCCCTCCCTTCCCCGACAAAAGACACGCGGACATGGGCAACGTCCTTGACACTCTCCGCGGACTCGTGGACGGTCTCGTCGTCCGCGCGTACCCGTACCTCCACGGACACCGGGACGATCCGGACGAACTCTACCGCGGGTACACGAACCGAGAGGCGTACGAGCAGTTCCTGGCGGACGTGGACCGAGAAATCCGCCTGCGCGAGGAGAAGGGCCATAGCGGGTGGTTCGACCTGGCGACGAGGGAGGATCTGGAATCGGCGCGCCAACGCGCGACGCCCGAAAACTGGCACGAGGTGTTCGACGGGTTGTACGCGAACGACCCCGAAAGGACCGCGGTCGCCGGACTGGCGCACCCGTCCGTAACTTGACAAAAAAAGCGACGAACGCGCGAGTCCGCGAGTCCGCGATTCCGCGAAAGAGTCCTAGGAGTGAGACTCTAGCGATACCAAACAAACAAAGACGCCACGTGGCATTTATAAATCGATTGTATTGAATAAAAAATCGTAATAAACGGAATTATCGTCCACGCATCATCAAACCAACGCAAACACGTCACTAGTAGAAAGCTAGTCTAATTCCCCGCATCGCACTCGACGTCGCTCTCGCGGACCACGACGCCCGGCGCGAGGGCCAGGCCCTCGACCCACTTCACGTTCTTGGCAGGCGGGCCGTCCACCGTGACGTCGCGGCCCCTCTTCCGCCCGCTCAATCGGATGCCGCGTGCGGCCAGCTGTGCGGCGACCACCTCGTTGGGGACGGTGAAGCGCCGGGACGCCGGCCATCCGAGGTGACGCTCGAAGTAGAGGTGTCGGAAGGCGGACAAGGACATGCGAGCGTCCGGCACGCGCGCGAACAGACGCGACGGGAGATCTCCGACAAACGGCTCGGCGCGCGTCGCTTTAACGCCCCCAGACGCGCGGACGGCAGCCGAAATCTGGCTCGACACGTTCGGCGACACGCGGAGGGCGGCGACGGCGTCCTGCCCGGATCCGGCCGCGTCTTCGAGGGACGTCTGGAGGGGCAAGGCGTCCTCCGCCGTCGAGGGCCATCCGAGTACGTCGGTCAGGTTATCGGTCGTACGAAACCCCGTCCTCGCCTTCCCCTTGGCAGACTCGTCGTAGTCCCAGGAGACCTGGCGCCTCATCTCGGCGATCGTCCTATCGAGCCACTCGGGGCGCGGGACGCGCTTGCGGTCGCACGCGCGCCGGGCGACGCGGAACTGGCACAGATGTGCGAACGCATGGGGGCGTCGAAGGTGGGACTCGAACGCGTCCTCCTCGTCCGTGCACTCGAGACGGTCCAGATCCTCCTCATCCAGCACGGCGGAGGTCTCGGCGAGCCGCGATTGTATGAGCTCTTTGCGCGCGAGCGCGGCGAAGTACCCGTCGTCGTCGAAGGACGCGGGCTTCGGGAGCGGCGACGGGTCGAACGGGTACCCGCCGGCCGGAGGACGGACGAGGAGACGGCAGAGCGTCAGGCCGTCGCCGAAATCGCTCACGACGGCGCCGTAGGCGGCGGCGATGGCGGATACTATCCGCGCGTACCCGTACCTCCACGGACACCGGGACGATCCGGACGAACTCTACCGCGGGTACACGAACCGAGAGGCGTACGAGCAGTTCCTGGCGGACGTGGACCGAGAAATCCGCCTGCGCGAGGAGAAGGGCCATAGCGGGTGGTTCGACCTGGCGACGAGGGAGGATCTGGAATCGGCGCGCCAACGCGCGACGCCCGAAAACTGGCACGAGGTGTTCGACGGGTTGTACGCGAACGACCCCGAAAGGACCGCGGTCGCCGGACTGGCGCACCCGTCCGTAACTTGACAAAAAAAGCGACGAACGCGCGAGTCCGCGAGTCCGCGATTCCGCGAAAGAGTCCTAGGAGTGAGACTCTAGCGATACCAAACAAACAAAGACGCCACGTGGCATTTATAAATCGATTGTATTGAATAAAAAATCGTAATAAACGGAATTATCGTCCACGCATCATCAAACCAACGCAAACACGTCACTAGTAGAAAGCTAGTCTAATTCCCCGCATCGCACTCGACGTCGCTCTCGCGGACCACGACGCCCGGCGCGAGGGCCAGGCCCTCGACCCACTTCACGTTCTTGGCAGGCGGGCCGTCCACCGTGACGTCGCGGCCCCTCTTCCGCCCGCTCAATCGGATGCCGCGTGCGGCCAGCTGTGCGGCGACCACCTCGTTGGGGACGGTGAAGCGCCGGGACGCCGGCCATCCGAGGTGACGCTCGAAGTAGAGGTGTCGGAAGGCGGACAAGGACATGCGAGCGTCCGGCACGCGTGCGAACAGACGCGACGGGAGATCGCCGACGAACGCCTCGGCGCGCGTCGCTTTACCGCCCCCAGACGCGCGGACGGCAGCCGAAATCTGGCTCGACACGTTCGGCGACACGCGGAGGGCGGCGACGGCGTCCTGCCCGGATCCGGCCGCATCTTCGAGGGACGTCTGGAGGGGCAAGGCGTCCTCCGCCGTCGAGGGCCATCCGAGTACGTCGGTCAGGTTATCGGTCGTACGAAACCCCGTCCTCGCCTTCCCCTTGGCAGACTCGTCGTAGTCCCAGGAGACCTGGCGCCTCATCTCGGCGATCGTCCTATCGAGCCACTCGGGGCGCGGGACGCGCTTGCGGTCGTACGCGCGCCGGGCGACGCGGAACTGGCACAGATGCGCGAACGCATGGGGGCGTCGAAGGTGGGACTCGAACGCGTCCTCCTCGTCCGTGCACTCGAGACGGTCCAGATCCTCCTCATCCAGCACGGCGGAGGTCTCGGCGAGCCGCGATTGTATGAGCTCTTTGCGCGCGAGCGCGGCGAAGTACCCGTCGTCGTCGAAGGACGCGGGCTTCGGGAGCGGCGACGGGTCGAACGGGTACCCGCCGGCCGGAGGACGGACGAGGAGACGGCAGAGCGTCAGGCCGTCGCCGAAATCGCTCACGACGGCGCCGTAGGCGGCGGCGATGGCGGATATCAGGTTGAAATGCGCGCCGCGCGCCTGCGGGCGGTCGCCCGCCAGGCCGGACCGGTCGTACGCCGGCAGGCCCTTGGACAGGAGGAAGCGGTCCATCTCGTCGGCGAACTGGGACGTCGTGACGCACGCAGAGTCCCTCGGGTCCCTGACGACCGCGGCGTCGAACCAGGCGCACACGGCGCGGCACAGCGTCCTGGGGTCCATCGGCGCGCGGACACTCGGGACATCCCGCGCGTCCTCGACCGCCCCACAGGGCACGAGGGGCGCGAGTGGATCGACCTCCATGGGGGTGACAGACAGGGAGGGGTCCGGCACCGCGGCGGGACCGTCGGACTCGCCCGGCGTCCCCGCGAGACTATCGGACACGTCCCGTGTCTCGTTCATTCTACCGTGCGCGCTTCTATCGTTGAGAGGGAGAGAGGAAGGGATGAGGGGAGACGAGGGTCTCGGCGGCTCATGTAGGCGCACTCCTCCCGATCCTCCGAACCGACACGGATCCGATCCTCCGAACCGACACGGGGATCGTCCGTCCCGCGGATCGACACGGCGCCAATCGACGGTCCCAAACCCGCGAATCGTACCCGAATCGCGTCCGTCCCGCGGATCCGGCGCGCCGTACGTGGACCTCCCCGTGGACCTTCCCGTGGATCTCCTCGTGCCAGGACCCTACCCGTCCCCAATTTCCCGCCAAAACCGATCGATTCGATTGGTCGCTACTTGGAGCGCCGCGCCATCCGTAACATCGGCGAAACCGATCGATCCGATTGGTCGCTACTCAGAGCGCCGCGCCGATTCGGCCCGAAACGGGTGCATTCCTCTGTTCCACCCTCCCTTTTTGCCCTCTTCACCCCCTTTTTTGACCCCCGACAACCCCCTTCCCGACCCCCGAAAAAGGCCTGTTCCGGTGTTCCGGCTCCCCCCCCCTGGGCCGGTATCATTTGGAAAACTTTTTTTTTTATGGCCAGGAAAATGGCGTTTTGGACTTAGCCGATTTCGGCCTCCTCTCTCTCTCTCTTCCCTCTCTCTTCCCTCTCCCCTCTCCCTCCGATTCGACCCGATTCGGCCCGATTCGACCCGAGTCGGCCCGAGAGTCCCCGATCCGACCCGAGAGTCCCCGATCGACCCGAAACTCCCCGAGTCAGCCCGAGATCTCCACGGAGAGCGCCGCGCCGATTTCCCCCAAATTCCCGCCAAAACCGAGCGACCCGATTGGTCGCTACTCAGAGCGCCGCGCCGATTCGGCCCGAAACGGGTGCATTCCTCTGTTCCACCCTCCCTTTTTGCCCTCTTCACCCCCTTTTTTGACCCCCGAAAACCCCCTTCCCGACCCCCGAAAAAGGCCTGTTCCGGTGTTCCGGCCCACCCCCCCTGGGCCGGTATCATTTGGAAAACTTTTTTTTTTATGGCCAGGAAAATGGCGTTTTGGACTTAGCCGATTTCGGCCTCCTCTCTCTCTCTCTTCCCTCTCTCTTCCCTCTCCCCTCTCTCTCCTCTCCCTTCCCGTCTTTACATATCCAGGGTATAGGGTTCTATTTATTTATTTTTCCTATAAAATCAGTTTTATAAATGATACCAGCACGCCCCCTCCGGGAATAGGAACGGTATATATAGGCGGCTATTCGTCCTATTTAACCGTGGGGCGTGAATAGGACACCGTCTTATATATCCTATTTCCGGGATGGCGTGCCGGTATCTTTTCTAAAACTGATTTTATAGGAAAAATAAATAAATAGAACCCTATACCCCTGGATATATAGGGACGGGAAGAGAGGGGAGAAGAGAGAGGGAGAGGAGAGAGAAAGGAGAGGGAGAGAGAAAGGAGAGGGAGGGAGAGAAAGGGGAAGAGGAGAGGCCGAAAACGGCTAAGTCCAAAACGAAGGATTTCGGTCCCAGAAAAATTTTTTTTTCAAATGATACCGGCCCAGGGGGGGTGGGCCGGAACACCGGAACAGGGCTTTCTCGGGGGTCGGGAAGGGGGTTTTCGGGGGTCAAAAAAGGGGGTGAAGAGGGCAAAAAGGGAGGGTGGAACAGAGGGTACACCCGTCTCTGGCGCGGCGCTTATAGTTCCGTCGAATCCGTCGACGCCACGTGGCACTCTCTATGTCAGCGGCGCCAATTCTCGTGTCCAATCGGATTCGCCGAATTTCGGTTACGCCTCCGCCTTCCCCGCCTCCCCCGCCCTCCCCGTGCCCCCCGCCTTCCCCGTGGCCTCCCCCGCGTCCCTTCGACTCCTCTACGGCCACGCTCCACACCGGCCGCGCCAAATTTCGTAACCAATAGAACCTCGCCACGTGGCATCCACACCGGCCGCGCTAAATCTCCCTTCGTCCAGAGGAATCGCCCGGCGACGTCTTCCTCTGCAGGACCTCGTCTCCAGAGGAATCACCCTGTGACGACTTCCTCTGCAGATGAAGCAACCTCGTGTCCAGAGGAATCAGCCCGGCGACGTCTTCCTCTGCAGATGAAGCAACCTCGTGTCCAGAGGAATCAGCCCGATTCGTCTCACATCAGAGAGGATTTACACTGTGATCTCTTCCTTCCAAAGGAATCAGCCATCACGCACCTCGTGTCCAGAGGAATCAGGCATCACACACCTCTCCCCAGAGGAATCGGCCAGAGTAAGCTCGGTTTCAAGCCGAGTCCGCCCTCCGCCCCCTGCCTCCGCCGGCGCCCGCGCGCGCTCACGTCCGCGGCTTGCTGCCCAACATCTCGAGCCGCAGCACGAGCGTCCAGTCGCCCACGACGGGCCGCGCGCCCGCGGTCAGCGGGCTGGCCGCGTCCAGGTGGCACACGCGCACGCGGAACGAGCCCCCGTCCCTGAGCAGCCGCGGGTTCGCGATGGGCAAGTAATTCTGCTGGTTGACCACGGTGACGTCGGACGCGAGGTTCGTGAGCGCCGTCTCGGCCGCCAACAGCGTCATCCCCCCGTCCGCCGCCCCGAGGAACCCGTCCGAGTAGATCCCCACGACCCGGCTGGTGCCCGCGGGCACGAAGCCCTTCACGCACGCGTAGAGCAGATGCATCTTCCACCGCGGGCCGAGCAAAGGCGCGGACTCGTCGGCCGACACGGTCACGACCCACTCGTTGGCCGCGCTCGTGGTCGCGTCGGTCACGTTGGCCGCGTCGGAGTGGATCGTCAGCACGCGCACGTCGGACATGGTTCGGGTCCGGATCCGGATACGATTCCCTGAGAACTTTTCGCCGCCGCCGCCGGCTCGTCGGCTAAAAATAGACGATCTCGTCGTCGACGGACAGCTCCTCCTCGACCGCGCCCGCCGCCGCGAGCGCCGCCAGCTCCTCGTCCTCGTCCCCCTCGATCCCGACGATCGCGTCGTGCGTGCGGTCGTACCCGTCGGCCGCGGTCCCGGCCGCGAGCTCCATCACGTCGAACTCCTCGAGTCCCTTGGGTATGACGTAGGCTACCATCATGACAATGCGTACGACGCGGATGCCGATCCGCACCGCCCTGGCCACGCGCGCCCCTTTGGTGCCCAGGTAGCTCTGCAGCCCGCCCATGTTAAAAGCTTTAAGGGGTGAGTTGAATCGGAGTAAAGCCTGGAGCCCCTGCTCCCGCTTGATCGCCTCGCGGATAATCTTCGAGCCCACTTTCCGGAACAGCAGCTTGAGCACGCCGTTGAACGCGGTCTGGAGGAACCCGGACGACTGCTGCACGGCCGGCGGGATCCCCTGCGCGGCGGCGAGCTGCAGCATTCGCTTTCGTCGGGCGTCGGGCGCGGCACCCTCCCGCCTGTGGTACGGCGACGCGACGGTCATGTGGGAGTTCGGAGATACTTCCCCCGTACACATTTTTCCCCGTACTCCCCGTGGTTCCCCGACCTCCATGTACTTCCCTCCAATCCATATGCGCCACGTGGCGGGTGTATGACAAGCCAAGTGACATTGTCCGAATTGCGGTTACGACACCACGCCTCCCTGGATACTCTCCGTACATCCCCGTGCTTCCCCGTATCCCCCCGTACCCCCGTGGTTCCACGACCTCCTCGTACTTCCCTCCAATCCACTCGCGCCACGTGGCAGGTCGCATGTCCTCGACGACCACTCCCTGGATATCCGCCCGCCCGTCCGCGTACATCCGGACTGTCCCTGGGTCCGGCGGACGTCTGACATGTCCTCCGGTCCAGCGGACGTCTGACATGTCCTCCGGTCCAGCGGACGTCTGACATGTCCTCCGGTCCAGCGGACATCCGGACTGTCCCTGGGTCCCCGGACACCTGGTATGTCCTCTGGTCCCTGGACATCTGGAATGTCCTGGACCCTGTTGCGTACCCTTGGGTCCCTGGAGAGTCCCTGTCTTCCTTGGCCTCCCTGGGAATCCCTAGATATCCTGGGATTTCCTGGGAAATCCATAGACCCTGGGAACTATCCACACCCCTCCCTGGGAACTAACCAGCAACTAGTAGGAACTACCGCGAACTACCGGGAAGCGTACGGGAAGCGTACGGGAAGGTCCCTCGGGGTCACGTCGCGAAGCGGTTGAGAGCGCCCGGGAGGGGACATCCTCGACGGCGAGTCCTTCCGCGCGGTCAAAATTTTTGCAGAGTGACCCCGTTTTCCTGGGGAATGGCCAGGCAGACATTAATAATAATATGAATTACCCTAATTCCTAGAACTCATTGTCATGGAGAACATCATGCCTTTATTAATTCAATTGCCATGGTAGGTCATTATCATGGCTATCAAGTAGCCACTTATGTCACCAGCCAGCAAACATTGCATTAAAATCCAGGGGGGTGCTGGGGTCAAACAACATCCCCTGCATCGTCCCCTGGCCAATTATGGGAGGAGGGAAAACGGCCTCCATCACCCCGTGCAGGCGCAAGTGCATCGACCACAACTCCAGCATTTCCTCTCGCGTCACGGGAACGTGCCCCCCTGCTGGCAGGTTACGAGTAGACGAAAATGTGGCAGCCATCGCCTTGACCGCATCGTCGCAGCCTGTGTTCAGACTGGTCACCTGGACGAGCTCCTGTTCGCCGCTGTCCCACGTGATGTGAAACAGCAGGATGCGTCCTCCATCCTCTGTCACGGGGCCGAGGCACGCGTCGTGGATCGCGTGAACGGGGGATTCATTGTCGACATCGCTCAGGCGCTGTTCGAATTCGCCATGCTCGCGACAGACGCGCCTCAGCGACGTCCTGGCATCACGCAGTCGATTCGCGAGCTGGCTGCACGCGACGTGCAAGCTTTCAACCATCGCCATCGCCTCGGCCCCTGCGTTAGTAGGCCTGGGATTCATGGCGTCGTTGTCGGATATTGCGTGAGTTTTGTCGACGAAAATGGAAAGGGGAGACGATGGCAATGCGTGGGAAGACGTCGACGCAATATAAACGCGTTCCAGACGCTGGCGTTACGTCCTAACCGTCTCCTGTCCGCTGGCATGGACGTGATGACCTGGAAATGCATCGGTTGACAGACAACAATGCCGAACTCTGCTCGCTTTTTCGATGTCGAAATTTAGTATCTACGCGTTTGGGGCGATGCCCCGGATCGCATGCGTCAATAAATCGTTAAATATCCTTAAATATCCAATCGTGTGCCCCTTCTCCGTGCCAGGCGACCATTGCTTTCGTTATATATCCATTTGCTGCACTGGCGAGCTTCGTGCATCTCGTCTATTGTGCCGTCGCCACATGGCACGAAATGTACTATACATGCGCCCTGGTACAGTGATATCGCCTGTCGTCGCGCACTTTTCTTGTCTCTAGGCCTTTTTCGAGTCGAAATCGCCTAAGTCCTTGGCCTCGGCGAGCAGTCTGAGGGCCTAGGGCGCGTGCGACGCGTCGTGGGGCGTCGATACTACAGGCGTGGTACGGCGGGGCACGGGAACTAAGCGTACCACGTCGTACCGTCCGACAACGTGACCAGACTGCGCGGGGCGCGGGGAATTAACGGGGCGTACATGGAATCGTACTTCAGACGATACGGAATTACTTCAAAGTACGGTGTACTACGCCGTACCGCCCTGCAACGCGTCAGATCTGCGCGGGGCGCGGGGAATCAACTTGACGTACAGGGAACTTTACTTCAGACGCTACGGATCTACTTCGAAGTACTCCAAACTAGCCGACGTAAGTTTGAAGTACGGAAACCCACGTTGTACTAGTTTGTATTACCTAACTGGCCAGTGACGTAAGTTTGAAGTACGGAAACCCACGTTGTACTAGTTTGTACTACCCAACTGACTAATTACGTAAGTTTGAAGTACGGAAACCCACGTTGTACTAGTTTGTACTACCCAACTGACTAGTTACGTAAGTTTGAAGTACGGAAACCCACGTTGTACTAGTTTGTACTACGCCACACGTGTCCCAGCCATCGCGCGAGACATCTGCCACGTGTCGATCATCGACGGTGCCACGTGTCGGTCATCGACGGTGCCACGCGTCGGTCATCGACGGTGCCACGTGTCGATCATCAACGGTGCCACGTGTCGATCATCGACGGTGCCACGCGTCGGTCATCGACGGTGCCACGTGTCGGTCATCGACGGTGCCACGTGTCGGTCATCGACGGTGCCACGTGTCGGTCATCGACGGTGCCACGCGTCGGTCATCGACGGTGCCACGTGTCGGTCATCGACGGTGCCACGTGTCGGTCATCGACGGTGCCACGTGTCGGTCATCGACGGTGCCACGTGTCGGTCATCGACGGTGCCACGTGTCGGTCATCGCGTGACGGCGCGGGTCATCGCCGGGTCCGAGGACGTCTATAGGACTTAGCCGATTTCGGTCGCGAGGCCGCGGGTCCTACCTAGTGCATGATGGGCGCGCGTGGGATGACTCGTTGAGCAAGACAAGAGGGTTCCTTTATTCATAATTAAATAGTGCATTACATGACGAGGCTCTCGTTTCGAGCCTCCAATAGGAGGAGCTTGGTAGGGCTGTCCACCCCTAAGTCCCCACTAAAAATCCGACAGGTCGTCATCGTCCTCGGACTCGTCCAGGGTACCGTCAGAATCGCGGTTCCAGCCTGGATTCCAGTCGTCGTCCTCGTCGAACGGGTCAAAGTGCTCGTCGAACATGAGATCGATAACGTCCCCCTCGGAGCGTTCGCGGATGAGCTTGCACTTCTTGTCACAGGCCGCGGAGGGGTGGCCGAAGTCCCTGAGGACCTGCTCGCCGGCCTCTTCGGCGATCTGGTAATCGCAGACGCGCGCGTAGTCCATGCGCCACTCGAAGAACCCGTCGTGTTCGCGGCAGCGCTTGCAGAGGATGTCGCATTCCTCTCCCCCGTGGAAATGCCGCTTCATCCTCATGAGCGCAACGCGCGTCGTCCTGCGCCCGCACCGTCGGCAATGAGCGTGGGGCTTCTTGAACAGCTTGCGAGGCCGGATCGGGTCGCGACGGGCCGCGGCGGCCTGCTTGTGAGTCAGGTAAGAATCGTCTCCCTCGCGCGGCTTTCGGGGCGCCCCGGGCGCCTGGGGAACCGTGTCGGCCTGCGGGGGCGCGGACAGCACGCGAGGGAAGAATGCACGATCGAGGTCAGCGAGAGAAACAGGACAAGCGGACACGCGAACAGACTCGGGGAAGAATGGCGGACAGAGAGAGAGTCCTCGCGCCCTCAATTCTTACCTGGACGACCGCGCCGGACACCGGGGAGGAATTGGGAGTGGCCATTTGGGGGAAGATTTCGGGAGATGGGGAGAGGGCTTTCGAGGCCGTGTCTCGAGTGAGAGCTCGTTGCGTGGGATGCCCGGACAGAGTGGGTGTCCCGTTTATGTAGTGGCGACGGGCTCCCACGGACGGCCAGGATGATCCTCCGATCCACGGTGTGCCAATCACTCTGCCTGCGCCGCGCCAACCGATCCGATCGGACGCTCGCTCGTATCCTATTGGTGGATACTCCAAGCGCCGCGCCAGAAACGGGTGCACCCCTCCGTTCCACCTCCCCTTTCCGCACTCTTCACCCCTATTATTGACCCCCGAAAACCCCCTCCTCGACCCCTAAAAAAGCCCTGTTCCGGTGTTCCGGCTCCCCCCCCCTGGGCCGGTATCATTTGAAAAAAAAAAATTTCTGGGACCGAAATCCTTCGTTTTGGACTTAGCCGTTTTCGGCCTCTCCTCTTCCCCTTTCTCTCCCTCCCTCTCCTTTCTCTCTCCCTCTCCTTTCTCTCTCCTCTCCCTCTCTCTTCTCCCCTCTCTTCCCGTCCCTATATATCCAGGGGTATAGGGTTCTATTTATTTATTTTTCCTATAAAATCAGTTTTAGAAAAGATACCGGCACGCCATCCCGGAAATAGGATATATAAGACGGTGTCCTATTCACGCCCCACGGTTAAATAGGACGAATAGCCGCCTATATATACCGTTCCTATTCCCGGAGGGGGCGTGCTGGTATCATTTATAAAACTGATTTTATAGGAAAAATAAATAAATAGAACCCTATACCCTGGATATGTAAAGACGGGAAGGGAGAGGAGAGAGAGGGGAGAGGGAAGAGAGAGGGAAGAGAGAGAGAGGAGGCCGAAATCGGCTAAGTCCAAAACGAAGGATTTTGGCCCCAGAAAATTTTTTTTTTCAGATGATACCGGCCCAGGGGGGTGGGCCGGAACACCGGAACAGGCCTTTTTCGGGGGTCGGGAAGGGGGTTTTCGGGGGTCAAAAAAGGGGGTGAAGAGGGCAAAAAGGGAGGGTGGAACGGAGGGATGCACCCGTTTCGGGCCGAATCGGCGCGGCGCTCCGAGTATCCTCCAATCGGATCGCTCCGTTCGGCGGGAGATCCACGGGGCGGATGTGAACCGCACCTCTCTTCTGGCGCCGTACTCCTAGTATCCACCAATGAAAGGCGCGCGTACTACCGAGTGACCGGGACGGACCTAGACGGTGACGGATGTAAGCATAAGGCACGTGGCGTCAACGCGCACGGACGCGCCCGGATAGCGGGCTTGGGACTTGGCCGAATTCGCGGGTCCGCGGTCCTAGCTATGCGCATCTAGCTACCGTGGGAACATGATGGACTCATTGAATAGGGTTCATACAATCTTTTATTCATAAATAGGCGGGGTTAAAGCACGTATCTCCTATCTACCCTGGCTATCTACCTCACGCGGCGCGCGCGTCGGCGAGGACGCGGGCCGGGGACACGCCGTCCTCGTGGTATACGGCGGGCACGCCGCGGCTGGGCGGGATGGAGCTGATGCACACGGCGCGCACCCAGGTGGACCCGTCCGTCCTCCGCTCGTACTCCAGGAACACGTTGGCATTTGGCCGCTTGGAAAGGCCGGCCCGACGCGCCTCGTGCGAGGACAGGATCGCAGCGAGCGGAGTGCGAGCGAAGTCCCTCAGTGGGACGAGTCCGATCGTGCGCCCCGGCCGGCCGGCGTGGCGAAAGGTGCGGTACACAGTGCCGTCCGGCGCGGTCGCCGGCTCGCTCAG
>RPFO01000236.1:0-27249 GCA_009746045.1 Mesostigma viride | reverse complement strand
CCCCGACTTGGAATCATTGGAGTGGAACTACTCGTGTGCAGGACATGGGAAGGGGGAGTCGGACGGGGAGGGGGGACGGTCAAAAGCATCCTCAAAAGAGCGCAGATGCAGGAGGACAATCGGAACCTGAATACGGTGGAGGCACTGGTGGCCTACCTGAACCGGGATTGGAGAACCGGCAAAGACTCGAGTCGACCATCGGCACAATCGGACGTGGTTCGACGGGCATTTCTTCTCGATAACGTAAGTAAAGACAGTTGCTTTCTGGTGGTCAAGTGCAGTTCTATAATTTGTCTCTGGTTACACTTTACAGAGGACAGCTTCCTTGATGCAGTTTGAAGTTTCATAAGGCCAACGGCCGTTGGAGCTGGAAAATCGTATAATTGTTGAGTGCCAACGGCCGTTGGAGTTGAGAAATGTACTTATATAAAGTTTCCAAGGGCCAACGGCCGTTGGAGTTGGGAAATCTTATAATTGTTGAGTGCCAACGGCCGTTGGAGTTGGGAAATGTGCTGTGATGTTGTTTCATGGAATTACAATTGCAGATTCTCACGTCCGGTAAGGAGCGAGGCCCGATCCGAGATATCTCCACGGCACACCAGTGGCGACTGGACAAAAAGGGCGAGCGGGTCGAGGTGGTAAAGCTCAGGCGTTTTTCATGCTTCAGTTGTGCGGAGTGCCGAGAGGGCAAGTGGACGACATGCCCAAACGATTGGAGCAGCTCGTCGTGGACTGTAAAACTCCAGGCGAGTAAGTCGCGGAACCCCACGCGATATCCGGGAACCCGCCTGAACCACGTTCAAACGGCAAGAAACGAGTTGGGGCGTGGTTTGCAGGAGGGGGAGGCCGTCGCAGTCGCATCTGAGAGGGGGCACAAGGACCATGTGCCCGACCACCCGTACTGGTTGGCGAAAGTTGTTCGAGTCGCCCACCAACTCGACAAGGATGAGTGTTTAAACAAACATACAGGGGGGGGGGCGAGGTTTTTAAGAAAGGCAACTGGGTAATGTACGTAAAATACTTCGAGAGGTGCTCCTCCTCCGGATCGGACGCCCGACGCTTCTTCTGGAACCCAGACGACCGAGAACCCTTAACTGCAATCGTGTGCTACCTGAGCGTCGCAAAGGTCACGAAGGGCAAGTGGGAAGGACATCCGGACAACACGCGACAGGGCTGGTTCACAATTGCGAAGAAGGTGGACGCCGAAATTACGGTACGTCATTCCAAACATTACTGTGTAAAATTGGTGTTTGTATGTCGCATGTGTTTTTTTGTCGACGGTCGTTCACCTTACTAATGTTACATACAGGGCAATCAGCCTATACTTTAGCTTGGCTGCATGGCGCATGTCGCATATCTTAATTTCTCAAAGCCAACGGCCGTTGGACTTACGAAACTGGACAAGTGCCAAGTGCGGATTAGGTACTAAAATGGGCATTCTTGTTGAGGATGACCAGTTGTGTTTATATATTTTTGCATGGTGGCGGATGACTTGGCGTGTTGTTGCATTTTTACATACGGGTGTATGGTAGGCCTTAAACCCTAAACCCCTACACTCCTAAACCATATTTACCCTTATATGTTGGGTGTGTTGTGTGAATGTTGGGTATGTGTGTTGGGGCGTGTGTGTTGGGTGTGTGTGTTGGGTGCATTCATGAAGGTGCGGGGGCGTGTAGGGTGTGTGCAAAGTGTCTTGTGTGTTGATGTTGGGTGTGGGGGGGGGGAGGTACATGTGTGTTGTGTGTGTGACTTAGTAGGTGTGTTGTGTGTGTGACTTAGGTGTGTGTGTTGTTTGTGTTGGATATGTGTTGTGTGTGTGTGTGTTGTGTGTGTGTAGGGTGTCTTGTGTGTTGGTTTCTTGTTTTTAGTAGGTGTTGGGTGTGTGTATGTCGGGTGCAAACATAGTGTGTGTGTGTGTGTGTTCGGTATGTGTGTTGGGTGTCTTGTGTGTGTGTGTTCGGTATGTGTGTTGAGGCGTGTGTGTGTGCTCTGTGTATGTATGTTGTGTGTGTGTGTGTTGGGGCGTGTGCGTGTGTGTGTTGTGTGCATGTTAATTGTCATGTATTGGTGTTGAGTGTGAGGGGGGGATGGACGTGTGTGTTGTGTGTGACTTAGGTGTGTTATGTGTGTGTTGTGTGTGACTTAAGTGTGTAGTGTGTGTGTTGTGTGTGTTGGATGTGTGGTGTGGGTGTGGGTGTGGGTGTGTGGGTGGGTGGGGGGGGGCCAAGTGTCTTGTGTGTTGGTATTGGGTTTGTGTGGGGGGGTGTACGTGTGTGTTGTGTGTGACTTAGGTGTGTTTTGTGTGTGTTGTGTGTGATCGACCTAGGTGTGTGTTGCGTGTGTGTGTTGGGTGTACATGTGTTCATAAAGGGTGTGGGTGTGTGTAGGGTGTGTGCAAAGTGTCTTGTGTGTTGGTGTTGGGTGTGGGGGGGGGGAAAGTACGTGTGTGTTGTGTGTGTGACTTAGGTGTGTTGTGTGTGTGTTGTTTGCATGTTATTGTTGGTGTTGTGGGGGGGGGGATGTACGTGTACGTGTGTTGTGTGTTGGTGTCTTATTTTTAGGTGTTGGTGTGTGTGTCGTGGGTGCAAACATTGTGTGTGTGTGTGTTGGGTGTGTGTTGGGTGTCTTGTGTGTTTGGTGTTTTTGGTAGGTGTTGTGTGTGCGTGTTTTCGGTATGTGTGTTGGGTGTCTTGTGTGTGTGTGGTATGTGTTTGGGTGTTGTTGTGTGTGCAGTGTTGGGGCATGTGTGTGTGTGTGTTGGGGCATGTGTGTGTGTTGTGGCATGTTAATTGTCATGTGTTGGTGTTGTGTGTGGGGGGGGGGATGTACGTGTGTGTTGTGTGTTACTTAGGTGTGTTATGTGTGTGTTGGGTGTGGGTGTCGTGGGCCGACCGGTGCAAACATTGTGTGTGTGTGTGTGTGTTGGGTGTGTGTTGGGTGTCTTGTGTGTTGGTGTCTTGTTTTTAGTAGGTGTTGTGTGTGCGTGTTTTCGGTATGTGTGTTGGGTGTCTTTTGTGTGTGTGGTGTGTGTTTGGGTGTTGTTGTGTGTGCAGTGTTGGGGCATGTGTGTGTGTGTTGGGGCATGTGTGTGTGTGTGTTGGGGCATGTGTGTCAGTGTGTGTGTTGTGGCCTGTTAATTGTCATGTGTTGGTGTTGTGTGTGGGGGGGCGGGATGTACCTATGTGTTGTGTGTTATAACAACTATACTTAGGTGTGTTATGTGTGTGTTGCGTGTGTGTGTTGGGTGTGTGTTGCATGGCTGTCTTGTGTGTTGGTGTCTTGTTTTTAGGTGTTGGTGTGTGTCTTGGGTGCAAACATAGTGTGTGTGTGTGTTGGGTGTGTTGTTCGTGTGTGTATGAAAATATAGAAAATTGTTATATTTGACGATAGTCATAGTGTACTACTAAAAACTTGTACATACATATGCTGGAATGATTTTCTTTTTACTATTTCATTCACTATTGCTTATTTCTTCACACATGTACATGCACGCAAGGGGCGGCTGCACATACACGTACACACACCGCGCACGCAAGGGGCGGCTGCACACACACGTACATCCACCGCGCACGCAAGGGGCAACTGCACACACACGTACATACACCGCGCACGCAAGGGGCGAGTGCGCACACACGTACATACACCGCGCACGCAAGGGGCGGCTGCACACACACGTACACACACCATGCACGCAAGGGCCGGCTGCACTCACATGTACATACACCATGCACGCAAGGGGCGGCTGCACACACACGTACACACACCATGCACGCAAGGGCCGGCTGCACTCACATGTACATCCACCGCGCACGCAAGGGCCGGCTGCACACACACGTACATACACCGCGCACGCAAGGGGCAACTGCACACACATGTACATACACCGCGCAACCACGGGGCGGCTGCACACACACGTACATACACCGCGCACGCAAGGGGCGGCTGCACACATACGTACCTACACCGCGCACGCAAGGGGCGACTGCACACACATGTACATCCACCGCGCACGCAAGGGCCGGCTGCACACACACGTACACACACCATGCACGCAAGGGCCGGCTGCACACACACGTACATACACCGCGCACGCAAGGGGCGGCTGCACACACACGTACCTACACCGCGCACGCAAGGGGCGGCTGCACACACACGTACACACACCATGCACGCAAGGAGCGACTTCACGCACAGGTACACACACCATGCACGCAAGGTTCGGCTGCACACACATGTACATCCACCGCGCACGCAAGGGGCGAGTGCAAACACATGTACATACACCGCGCACGCAAGGGGCAACTGCCCACACATGTACATCCACCGCGCACGCAAGGGCCGGCTGCACTCACATGTACACACACCGCGCACGCAAGGGCCGGCTGCACACACACGTACATACACCGCGCACGCAAGGGGCAACTGCACACACACGTACACACCATGCACGCAAGGGGCTGCTGCACACACACTTACACTCACCATGCACGCGAGGGGCGGCTGCACACACACGTACACACACCGCGCACGCAAGGGACGGCTGCACACACACGTACATACACCGCGCACGCAAGGGGCGGCTGCACTTACATGTACACACACCACGCACGCAAGGGGCGGCTGCACACACACGTACATACACCGCGCACGCAAGGACCGGCTCCACTCACATGTACATCCACCGCGCAACCACGGGGCGGCTGCACACACACGTACATACACCGCCCACGCAAGGGGCTGCTGCACACACACTTACACACAAAATGCACGCTTGGGGCGACGGCACTCACATGTACATACACCGCTCACGAAAGGGGTGGCTGCACACACACGTACATCCACCGCGCACGCAAGGGGCGGCTGCACACACACATACATACATGCACCATGCACGCAAGGGGCGAGTGCACACACATGTACATACACCGCGCACGCTTGGGGCGGCTGCACACACACGTACCTACACCGCGCACGCAAGGGGCGGCTGCACACACACTTACACACAAAATGCACGCTTGGGGCGACGGCACTCACATGTACACACACCGCGCACGCAAGGGGCTGCTGCACACACACGTACACACACCATGCACGCAATTGCCGGCATGCACACACACGTACATCCACCGCGCACGCAAGGGGCAACTGCACACACATGTACACACACCGCGCACGCTTGGGGCGGCTGCACACACACGTACCTACACCGCGCACGCAAGGGGCGGCTGCACACACATGTACACACACCGCGCACGCAAGGGGCGGCTGCACACACACGTACACACACCATGCACGCAATTGCCGGCATGCACACACACGTACATCCACCGCGCACGCAAGGGGCAACTGCACACACACGTACACACACCGCGCACGCTTGGGGCAGCTGCACTCACATGTACACACACCGCGCACGCTTGGGGCGGCTGCACACACACGTACCTACACCGCGCACGCAAGGGGCGGCTGCACACACACGTACATACACCGCGCACGCAAGGGGCGGCTGCACACATACGTACACACACCGCGCACGCAAGGGGCGGCTGCACACACACGTACATACACCATGCACGCAAGGGGCTGCACACACACTTACACACACCATGCACGCAAGGGCCGGCATGCACACACACTGGCATACACCGCGCACGCAAGGGGCGGCTGCACACACACGTACATACACCGCGCACGCAAGGGGCGAGTGCACACACACGTACACACACCGCGCACGAAAGGGGCGGCTGCACACACACGTACACACACCATGCATGCAATTGCCGGCATGCACACACACGTACATCCACTGCGCACGCAAGGGGCAACTGCACACACATGTACACACGCTCGGGGCGGCTGCACACACACTTACACACACCATGCACGCAAGGGCCGGCATGCACACACACTGGCATACACCGCGCACGCAAGGGGCGGCTGCACCCACATGTACATACACCATGCACGCAAGGACAAGGATTCACACACACGTACACACACCGCGCACGCAAGGGGCGGCTGCACACAAACGTACACACACCATGCACGCAATTGCCGGCATGCACACACACGTACATCCACCGCGCACGCAAGGGGCAACTGCACACACATGTACACACGCTTGGGGCGGCTCCACTCACATGTACATCCACCGCGCAACCACGGGGCGGCTGCACACACACGTACATACACCGCGCACGCAAGGGGCTGCTGCACACACACTTACACACAAAATGCACGCTTGGGGCGACGGCACTCACATGTACATACACCGCGCACGAAAGGGGTGGCTGCACACACACGTACATCCACCGCGCACGCAAGGGGCGGCTGCACACACACATACATACACCATGCACGCAAGGGGCGAGTGCAAAAACATGTACATACGCCGCGCACGCAAGGGGCAACTGCCCACACATGGACATACACCATGCACGCAAGGGGCGGCTGCACACACATGTACATCCACCGCGCACGCAAGGGGCGAGTGCACACACACGTACACACACCGCGCACGCAAGGGGCGGCTGCACACACACGTACACACACCATGCACGCAATTGCCGGCATGCACACACACGTACATCCACCGCGCACGCAAGGGGCAACTGCACACACATGTACACACACCGCGCACGCTTGGGGCAGCTGCACTCACACGTACACACACCGCGCACGCAAGGGACGGCTGCACACACACGTACATACACCGCGCACGCAAGGGGCGGCTGCACTTACATGTACACACACCACGCACGCAAGGGGCGGCTGCACACACACGTACATACACCGCGCACGCAAGGACCGGCTCCACTCACATGTACATCCACCGCGCAACCACGGGGCGGCTGCACACACACGTACATACACCGCGCACGCAAGGGGCTGCTGCACACACACTTACACACAAAATGCACGCTTGGGGCGACGGCACTCACATGTACATACACCGCGCACGAAAGGGGTGGCTGCACACACACGTACATCCACCGCGCACGCAAGGGGCGGCTGCACACACACATACATACACCGCGCACGCTTGGGGCGGCTGCACACACACGTACCTACACCGCGCACGCAAGGGGCGGCTGCACACACACGTACATACACCGCGCACGCAAGGGGCGAGTGCACACACACGTACACACACCGCGCACGCAAGGGGCGGCTGCACACACACGTACACACACCATGCACGCAATTGCCGGCATGCACACACCCGTACATCCACCGCGCACGCAAGGGGCAACTGCACACACATGTACACACACCGCGCACGCTTGGGGCAGCTGCACTCACATGTACACACACCGCGCACGCTTGGGGCGGCTGCACACACACGTACACACACCGCGCACGCTTGGGGCGGCTGCACACACACGTACCTACACCGCGCACGCAAGGGGCGGCTGCACACACACTTACACACAAAATGCACGCTTGGGGCGACGGCACTCACATGTACACACACCGCGCACGCAAGGGGCGGCTGCACACACACGTACACACACCATGCACGCAATTGCCGGCATGCACACACACGTACATCCACCGCGCACGCAAGGGGCAACTGCACACACATGTACACACACCGCGCACGCTTGGGGCAGCTGCACTCACATGTACACACACCGCGCACGCTTGGGGCGGCTGCACACACACGTACATACACCGCGCACGCAAGGGGCGGCTGCACACATACGTACCTACACCGCGCACGCAAGGGGCGGCTGCACACACACGTACATACACCGCGCACGCAAGGACCGGCTCCACTCACATGTACATCCACCGCGCAACCACGGGGCGGCTGCACACACACGTACATACACCGCGCACGCAAGGGGCTGCTGCACACACACTTACACACAAAATGCACGCTTGGGGCGACGGCACTCACATGTACATACACCGCGCACGAAAGGGGTGGCTGCACACACACGTACACACACCATGCACGCAAGGAGCGACTTCACGCACAGGTACACACACCATGCACGCAAGGTTCGGCTGCACACACATGTACATCCACCGCGCACGCAAGGGGCGGCTGCACACACATGTACATACACCATGCACGCAAGGGGCGGCTGCACACACCTGTACACACACCGCGCACGCAAGGGGCGAGTGCACACACACGTACACACACCGCGCACGCAAGGGGCGGCTGCACACACACGTACACACACCATGCACGCAATTGCCGGCATGCACACACACGTACATCCACCGCGCACGCAAGGGGCAACTGCACACACATGTACACACACCGCGCACGCTTGGGGCAGCTGCACTCACATGTACACACACCGCGCACGCTTGGGGCGGCTGCACACACACGTACATACACCGCGCACGCTTGGGGCGGCTGCACACACACGTACCTACACCGCGCACGCAAGGGGCGGCTGCACACACACTTACACACAAAATGCACGCTTGGGGCGACGGCACTCACATGTACACACACCGCGCACGCAAGGGGCGGCTGCACACACACGTACACACACCATGCACGCAATTGCCGGCATGCACACACACGTACATCCACCGCGCACGCAAGGGGCAACTGCACACACATGTACACACACCGCGCACGCTTGGGGCAGCTGCACTCACATGTACACACACCGCGCACGCTTGGAGCGGCTGCACACACACGTACATACACCGCGCACGCAAGGGGCGGCTGCACACATACGTACCTACACCGCGCACGCAAGGGGCGGCTGCACACACACGTACATACACCGCGCACGCAAGGACCGGCTCCACTCACATGTACATCCACCGCGCAACCACGGGGCGGCTGCACACACACGTACATACACCGCGCACGCAAGGGGCTGCTGCACACACACTTACACACAAAATGCACGCTTGGGGCGACGGCACTCACATGTACATACACCGCGCACGAAAGGGGTGGCTGCACACACACGTACATCCACCGCGCACGCAAGGGGCGGCTGCACACACACATACATACACCATGCACGCAAGGGGCGAGTGCAAAAACATGTACATACGCCGCGCACGCAAGGGGCAACTGCCCACACATGGACATACACCATGCACGCAAGGGGCGGCTGCACACACATGTACATCCACCGCGCACGCAAGGGGCGAGTGCACACACACGTACACACACCGCGCACGCAAGGGGCGGCTGCACACACACGTACACACACCATGCACGCAATTGCCGGCATGCACACACACGTACATACACCGCGCACGCAAGGGGCGAGTGCGCACACACGTACATACACCGCGCACGCAAGGGGGGCTGCACACACACGTACATACACCGCGCACGCAAGGGGCCAGTGCAAGCACATGTACATACACCATGCACGCAAGGGCCGGCATGCACAGAAACGTACATACACCGCGCACGCAAGGGGCTGCTGCACACACACGTACACACACCATGCACGCACGGGGCGGCTGCACACACACGTACATCCACTGCGCACGCACGGGGCCGGCGACTGCACACACATGTACATAAACCATGCACGCAAGGGGCGGCTGCACACACATGTACATCCACCGCGCACGCAAGGGGCGAGTGCAAACACATGTACATACACCGCGCACGCAAGGACAAGGATGCACACACATGTACATACACCGCGCACGCAAGGGGCGGCTGCACACGCACGTACATACACCGCGCACGCAAGGGGCGGCTGCACACACACGTACATCCACCGCGCACGCAAGGGGCAACTGCACACACATGTACACACACCGCGCACGCTTGGGGCAGCTGCACTCACATGTACACACACCGCGCACGCAAGGGGCGGCTGCACACACACGTACATCCACCGCGCACGCAAGGGGCAACTGCACACACACGTACATCCACCGCGCACGCAAGGGGCGGCTGCACACACACGTACACACACCGCGCACGCAAGGGGCAACTGCACACACATGTACACACACCGCGCACGCTTGGGGCGGCTGCACACACACGTACCTACACCGCGCACGCAAGGGGCGGCTGCACACACACGTACATACACCGCGCACGCAAGGGGCAACTGCACACACATGTACATACACCGCGCACGCAAGGGGCAACTGCACACACATGTACACACACCGCGCACGCAAGGGGCAACTGCACACACACGTACACACACCGCGCACGCTTGGGGCGGCTGCACACACACGTAAATACACCGCGCACGCAAGGGGCGGCTGCACACACACGTACATCCACCGCGCACGCAAGGGGCAACTGCACACACATGTACACACACCGCGCACGCAAGGGGCAACTGCACACACACGTACACACACCGCGCACGCTTGGGGCGGCTGCACACACACGTAAATACACCGCGCACGCAAGGACCGGCTCCACTCACATGTACATCCACCGCGCAACCACGGGGCGGCTGCACACACACGTACATACACCGCGCACGCAAGGGGCTGCTGCACACACACTTACACACAAAATGCACGCTTGGGGCGACGGCACTCACATGTACATACACCGCGCACGAAAGGGGTGGCTGCACACACACGTACACACACCATGCACGCAAGGAGCGACTTCACGCACAGGTACACACACCATGCACGCAAGGTTCGGCTGCACACACATGTACATCCACCGCGCACGCAAGGGGCGGCTGCACACACATGTACATACACCATGCACGCAAGGGGCGGCTGCACACACCTGTACACACACCGCGCACGCAAGGGGCGAGTGCACACACACGTACACACACCGCGCACGCAAGGGGCGGCTGCACACACACGTACACACACCATGCACGCAATTGCCGGCATGCACACACACGTACATCCACCGCGCACGCAAGGGGCAACTGCACACACATGTACACACACCGCGCACGCTTGGGGCAGCTGCACTCACATGTACACACACCGCGCACGCTTGGGGCGGCTGCACACACACGTACATACACCGCGCACGCAAGGGACGGCTGCACACACACGTACATACACCGCGCACGCAAGGGGCAACTGCCCGCACATGTACATCCACCGCGCACGCAATTAAGGGACGGCTGCACACACACGTACATACACCGCGCACGCAAGGGGCAACGGCACTCACATGGACATACACCATGCACGCAAGGGGCGGCTGCACACACACGTACACACACCGCGCACGCAAGGGGCGGCTGCACACACACGTACACACACCATGCACGCAATTGCCGGCTGCACACACACGTACATACACCGCGCACGCAAGGGGCTGCTGCACACACACTTACACACACAATGCACGCAATTAGGGGCGACGGCACTCACATGTACATACTCTTGGGCGGCTGCACACACACGTACACACACCATGCACGCAAGGGCCGGCATGCACACACAGTATACACACACCGCGCACGCAAGGGGCGGCTGCACACACACGTACATACACTGCGCACGCAAGGGGCTGCTGCACACACACTTACACTCACCATGCACGCAAGGGGCGGCTGCACACACACGTACATACACCGCGCACGCAAGGGACGGCTGCACACACACGTACATACACCGCGCACGCAAGGGGCAACTGCCCGCACATGTACATCCACCGCGCACGCAATTAAGGGACGGCTGCACACACACGTACATACACCGCGCACGCAAGGGGCAACGGCACTCACATGGACATACACCATGCACGCAAGGGGCGGCTGCACACACACGTACACACACCGCGCACGCAAGGGGCGGCTGCACACACACGTACACACACCATGCACGCAATTGCCGGCATGCACACACACGTACATCCACCGCGCACGCAAGGGGCAACTGCACACACATGTACACACACCGCGCACGCTTGGGGCAGCTGCACTCACATGTACACACACCGCGCACGCTTGGGGCGGCTGCACACACACGTACATACACCGCGCACGCTTGGGGCGGCTGCACACACACGTACCTACACCGCGCACGCAAGGGGCGGCTGCACACACACTTACACACAAAATGCACGCTTGGGGCGACGGCACTCACATGTACATACACCGCGCACGAAAGGGGTGGCTGCACACACACGTACATCCACCGCGCACGCAAGGGGCAACGGCACTCACATGGACATACACCATGCACGCAAGGGGCGGCTGCACACACACGTACACACACCGCGCACGCAAGGGGCGGCTGCACACACACGTACACACACCATGCACGCAATTGCCGGCATGCACACACACGTACATCCACCGCGCACGCAAGGGGCAACTGCACACACATGTACACACACCGCGCACGCTTGGGGCAGCTGCACTCACATGTACACACACCGCGCACGCTTGGGGCGGCTGCACACACACGTACATACACCGCGCACGCTTGGGGCGCTGCACACACACGTACCTACACCGCGCACGCAAGGGGCGGCTGCACACACACTTACACACAAAATGCACGCTTGGGGCGACGGCACTCACATGTACACACACCGCGCACGCAAGGGGCGGCTGCACACACACGTACACACACCATGCACGCAATTGCCGGCATGCACACACACGTACATCCACCGCGCACGCAAGGGGCAACTGCACACACATGTACACACACCGCGCACGCTTGGGGCAGCTGCACTCACATGTACACACACCGCGCACGCTTGGAGCGGCTGCACACACACGTACATACACCGCGCACGCAAGGGGCGGCTGCACACATACGTACCTACACCGCGCACGCAAGGGGCGGCTGCACACACACGTACATACACCGCGCACGCAAGGACCGGCTCCACTCACATGTACATCCACCGCGCAACCACGGGGCGGCTGCACACACACGTACATACACCGCGCACGCAAGGGGCTGCTGCACACACACTTACACACAAAATGCACGCTTGGGGCGACGGCACTCACATGTACATACACCGCGCACGAAAGGGGTGGCTGCACACACACGTACATCCACCGCGCACGCAAGGGGCGGCTGCACACACACATACATACACCATGCACGCAAGGGGCGAGTGCAAAAACATGTACATACGCCGCGCACGCAAGGGGCAACTGCCCACACATGGACATACACCATGCACGCAAGGGGCGGCTGCACACACATGTACATCCACCGCGCACGCAAGGGGCGAGTGCACACACACGTACACACACCGCGCACGCAAGGGGCGGCTGCACACACACGTACACACACCATGCACGCAATTGCCGGCATGCACACACACGTACATACACCGCGCACGCAAGGGGCGAGTGCGCACACACGTACATACACCGCGCACGCAAGGGGGGCTGCACACACACGTACATACACCGCGCACGCAAGGGGCCAGTGCAAGCACATGTACATACACCATGCACGCAAGGGCCGGCATGCACAGAAACGTACATACACCGCGCACGCAAGGGGCTGCTGCACACACACGTACACACACCATGCACGCACGGGGCGGCTGCACACACACGTACATCCACTGCGCACGCACGGGGCCGGCGACTGCACACACATGTACATAAACCATGCACGCAAGGGGCGGCTGCACACACATGTACATCCACCGCGCACGCAAGGGGCGAGTGCAAACACATGTACATACACCGCGCACGCAAGGACAAGGATGCACACACATGTACATACACCGCGCACGCAAGGGGCGGCTGCACACGCACGTACATACACCGCGCACGCAAGGGGCGGCTGCACACACACGTACATCCACCGCGCACGCAAGGGGCAACTGCACACACATGTACACACACCGCGCACGCTTGGGGCAGCTGCACTCACATGTACACACACCGCGCACGCAAGGGGCGGCTGCACACACACGTACATCCACCGCGCACGCAAGGGGCAACTGCACACACACGTACATCCACCGCGCACGCAAGGGGCGGCTGCACACACACGTACACACACCGCGCACGCAAGGGGCAACTGCACACACATGTACACACACCGCGCACGCTTGGGGCGGCTGCACACACACGTACCAGTTACGTTAAATAGTGCCGGAACCTTTTGCCGCCTGAGGCAAATCGGTCCGTAACACTATTTTGCCCGGAATAACCACTTCCGAGCACCCAAGTTAATTCGGCCGAATTAACTTGGGTGCTCGGAAGTGGTTATTCCGGGCAAAATAGTGTTACGGACCGATTTGCCTCAGGCGGCAAAAGGTTCCGGCACTATTTAACGTAACTAAACCTGGCCTCGTGGAGGGGGGACGAAGAGCCCGAGACATCCGCCTAGGCCGCTGAGCACGCACCACTAAATGCGCCGGAGCTGCCTCAGTGAGGATTCGAACCCCTGACCTCCAAGGTGCACAGGTTTTAGTTACGTTAAATAGTGCCGGAACCTTTTGCCGCCTGAGGCAAATCGGTCCGTAACACTATTTTTGCCCGGAATAACCACTTCCGAGCACCCAAGTTAATTCGGCCGAATTAACTTGGGTGCTCGGAAGTGGTTATTCCGGGCAAAATAGTGTTACGGACCGATTTGCCTCAGGCGGCAAAAGGTTCCGGCACTATTTAACGTAACTAAAACCTGTGCACCTTGGAGGTCAGGGGTTCGAATCCTCACTGAGGCAGCTCCGGCGCATTTAGTGGTGCGTGCTCAGCGGCCTAGGCGGATGTCTCGGGCTCTTCGTCCCCCTCCACGAGGCCAGGTTTTAGTTACGTTAAATAGTGCCGGAACCTTTTGCCGCCTGAGGCAAATCGGTCCGTAACACTATTTTGCCCGGAATAACCACTTCCGAGCACCCAAGTTAATTCGGCCGAATTAACTTGGGTGCTCGGAAGTGGTTATTCCGGGCAAAATAGTGTTACGGACCGATTTGCCTCAGGCGGCAAAAGGTTCCGGCACTATTTAACGTAACTGTACCTACACCGCGCACGCAAGGGGCGGCTGCACACACACGTACATACACCGCGCACGCAAGGGGCAACTGCACACACATGTACATACACCGCGCACGCAAGGGGCAACTGCACACACATGTACACACACCGCGCACGCAAGGGGCAACTGCACACACACGTACACACACCGCGCACGCTTGGGGCGGCTGCACACACACGTAAATACACCGCGCACGCAAGGGGCGGCTGCACACACACGTACATCCACCGCGCACGCAAGGGGCAACTGCACACACATGTACACACACCGCGCACGCAAGGGGCAACTGCACACACACGTACACACACCGCGCACGCTTGGGGCGGCTGCACACACACGTAAATACACCGCGCACGCAAGGACCGGCTCCACTCACATGTACATCCACCGCGCAACCACGGGGCGGCTGCACACACACGTACATACACCGCGCACGCAAGGGGCTGCTGCACACACACTTACACACAAAATGCACGCTTGGGGCGACGGCACTCACATGTACATACACCGCGCACGAAAGGGGTGGCTGCACACACACGTACACACACCATGCACGCAAGGAGCGACTTCACGCACAGGTACACACACCATGCACGCAAGGTTCGGCTGCACACACATGTACATCCACCGCGCACGCAAGGGGCGGCTGCACACACATGTACATACACCATGCACGCAAGGGGCGGCTGCACACACCTGTACACACACCGCGCACGCAAGGGGCGAGTGCACACACACGTACACACACCGCGCACGCAAGGGGCGGCTGCACACACACGTACACACACCATGCACGCAATTGCCGGCATGCACACACACGTACATCCACCGCGCACGCAAGGGGCAACTGCACACACATGTACACACACCGCGCACGCTTGGGGCAGCTGCACTCACATGTACACACACCGCGCACGCTTGGGGCGGCTGCACACACACGTACATACACCGCGCACGCTTGGGGCGAGTGCGCACACACGTACATACACCGCGCACGCAAGGGGGGCTGCACACACACGTACATACACCGCGCACGCAAGGGGCCAGTGCAAGCACATGTACATACACCATGCACGCAAGGGCCGGCATGCACAGAAACGTACATACACCGCGCACGCAAGGGGCTGCTGCACACACACGTACACACACCATGCACGCACGGGGCGGCTGCACACACATGTACATCCACCGCACACGCAAGGGGCGGCTGCACACACATGTACATCCACCGCGCACGCAAGGGGCGAGTGCACACACACGTACACACACCGCGCACGCAAGGGGCGGCTGCACACACACGTACACACACCATGCACGCAATTGCCGGCATGCACACACACGTACATACACCGCGCACGCAAGGGGCGAGTGCGCACACACGTACATACACCGCGCACGCAAGGGGGGCTGCACACACACGTACATACACCGCGCACGCAAGGGGCCAGTGCAAGCACATGTACATACACCATGCACGCAAGGGCCGGCATGCACAGAAACGTACATACACCGCGCACGCAAGGGGCTGCTGCACACACACGTACACACACCATGCACGCACGGGGCGGCTGCACACACACGTACATCCACTGCGCACGCACGGGGCCGGCGACTGCACACACATGTACATAAACCATGCACGCAAGGGGCGGCTGCACACACATGTACATCCACCGCGCACGCAAGGGGCGAGTGCAAACACATGTACATACACCGCGCACGCAAGGACAAGGATGCACACACATGTACATACACCGCGCACGCAAGGGGCGGCTGCACACGCACGTACATACACCGCGCACGCAAGGGGCGGCTGCACACACACGTACATCCACCGCGCACGCAAGGGGCAACTGCACACACATGTACACACACCGCGCACGCTTGGGGCAGCTGCACTCACATGTACACACACCGCGCACGCAAGGGGCGGCTGCACACACACGTACATCCACCGCGCACGCAAGGGGCAACTGCACACACACGTACATCCACCGCGCACGCAAGGGGCGGCTGCACACACACGTACACACACCGCGCACGCAAGGGGCAACTGCACACACATGTACACACACCGCGCACGCTTGGGGCGGCTGCACACACACGTACCTACACCGCGCACGCAAGGGGCGGCTGCACACACACGTACATACACCGCGCACGCAAGGGGCAACTGCACACACATGTACATACACCGCGCACGCAAGGGGCAACTGCACACACATGTACACACACCGCGCACGCAAGGGGCAACTGCACACACACGTACACACACCGCGCACGCTTGGGGCGGCTGCACACACACGTAAATACACCGCGCACGCAAGGGGCGGCTGCACACACACGTACATCCACCGCGCACGCAAGGGGCAACTGCACACACATGTACACACACCGCGCACGCAAGGGGCAACTGCACACACACGTACACACACCGCGCACGCTTGGGGCGGCTGCACACACACGTAAATACACCGCGCACGCAAGGGGTGGCTGCACACACACGTACATCCACCGCGCACGCAAGGGGCGGCTGCACACACACGTACATACACCGCGCACGCTTGGGGCGGCTGCACACACACGTACCTACACCGCGCACGCAAGGGGCGGCTGCACACATACGTATACCTACACCGCGCACGCAAGGGGCGACTGCACACACATGTACATCCACCGCGCACGCAAGGGCCGGCTGCACACACACGTACACACACCATGCACGCAAGGGCCGGCTGCACACACACGTACATACACCGCGCACGCTTGGGGCGGCTGCACACACACGTACACACACCGCGCACGCAAGGGGCAGCTGCACACACACGTACATACACCATGCACGCAAGGGGCTGCACACACACTTACACACACCTTGCACGCAAGGGCCGGCATGCACACACACTGGCATACACCGCGCACGCAAGGGGCGGCTGCACACACGTACATACACCGCGCACGCAAGGGGCGAGTGCACACACACGTACACACACCGCGCACGCAAGGGGCGGCTGCACACACACGTACACACACCATGCACGCAATTGCCGGCATGCACACGCACGTACATCCACTGCGCACGCAAGGGGCAACTGCACACACATGTACACACGCTTGGGGCGGCTGCACTCACATGTACACACACCGCGCACGCAAGGGCCGGCTGCACACACACGTACATCCACCGCGCACGCAAGGGGCAACTGCACACACACGTACACACACCATGCACGCAAGGGCCGGCTGCACTCACATGTACACACACCATGCACGCAAGGGCCGGCTGCACACACACTTACACACACAATGCACGCTTGGGGCAACGGCACTCACATGTACATACACCATGCACGCAAGGGGCGGCTGCACACACACGTACACACACCATGCACGCAAGGAGCGACTTCACGCACAGGTACACTCACCATGCACGCAAGGGGCGGCTGCACACACACGTACACACACCGCGCACGCAATTAAGGGACGGCTGCACACACACGTACATACACCGCGCACGCAAGGGGCAACAGCACTCACATGTACATACACCATGCACGCAAGGGGCGGCTGCACACACACGTACACACACCATGCACGCAAGGAGCGACTTCACGCACAGGTACACACACCATGCACGCAAGGTTCGGCTGCACACACATGTACATCCACCGCGCACGCAAGGGGCGAGTGCAAACACATGTACATACACCATGCACGCAAGGGGCGGCTGCACACACATGTACATCCACCGCGCACGCAAGGGGCGAGTGCACACACACGTACACACACCGCGCACGCAAGGGGCGGCTGCACACACACGTACACACACCATGCACGCAATTGCCGGCATGCACACACACGTACATCCACCGCGCACGCAAGGGGCAACTGCACACACATGTACACACACCGCGCACGCTTGGGGCAGCTGCACTCACATGTACACACACCGCGCACGCAAGGGCCGGCTGCACACACACGTACACACACCATGCACGCAATTGCCGGCATGCACACACACGTACACACACCGCGCACGCAAGGGGCGGCTGCACACACACGTACACACACCATGCACGCAATTGCCGGCATGCACACACACGTACGTCCACCGCGCACGCAAGGGGCAACTGCACACACATGTACACACACCGCGCACGCTTGGGGCAGCTGCACACACACGTACATACACCGCGCACGCAAGGGGCGGCTGCACACACACGTACACACACCGCGCACGCAAGGGGCGGCTGCACACACACGTACATACACCGCGCACGCAAGGGGCAACTGCACACACATGTACATACACCGCGCACGCAAGGGGCAACTGCACACACATGTACCTACACCGCGCACGCAAGGGGCAACTGCACACACACGTACCTACACCGCGCACGCTTGGGGCGGCTGCACACACACGTACCTACACCGCGCACGCAAGGGGCGGCTGCACACACACGTACACACACCATGCACGCAAGGGCCGGCTGCACACACACGTACATCCACCGCGCACGCAAGGGGCAACTGCACACACACGTACATCCACCGCGCACGCAAGGGGCGGCTGCACACACACGTACACACACCGCGCACGCAAGGGGCAACTGCACACACATGTACACACACCGCGCACGCTTGGGGCGGCTGCACACACACGTACCTACACCGCGCACGCAAGGGGCGGCTGCACACACACGTACATACACCGCGCACGCAAGGGGCAACTGCACACACATGTACATACACCGCGCACGCAAGGGGCAACTGCACACACATGTACCTACACCGCGCACGCAAGGGGCAACTGCACACACACGTACCTACACCGCGCACGCTTGGGGCGGCTGCACACACACGTACCTACACCGCGCACGCAAGGGGCGGCTGCACACACACGTACACACACCATGCACGCAAGGGCCGGCTGCACACACACGTACATCCCCCGCGCACGCTTGGGGCGGCTGCACACACACGTACCTACACCGCGCACGCAAGGGGCGGCTGCACACACACGTACATCCACCGCGCACGCAAGGGGCAACTGCACACACATGTACACACACCGCGCACGCTTGGGGCAGCTGCACTCACATGTACACACACCGCGCACGCAAGGGGCGGCTGCACACACACGTACATCCACCGCGCACGCAAGGGGCAACTGCACACACACGTACATCCACCGCGCACGCAAGGGGCGGCTGCACACACACGTACACACACCGCGCACGCAAGGGGCGACTGCACACACATGTACATCCACCGCGCACGCAAGGGCCGGCTGCACACACACGTACACACACCATGCACGCAAGGGCCGGCTGCACACACACGTACATCCACCGCGCACGCAAGGGCCGGCTGCACACACACGTACATACACCGCGCACGCAAGGGGCAACTGCACACACATGTACACACACCGCGCACGCAAGGGGCAACTGCACACACACGTACACACACCGCGCACGCTTGGGGCGGCTGCACACACACGTACCTACACCGCGCACGCAAGGGGCGGCTGCACACACACGTACATCCACCGCGCACGCAAGGGGCAACTGCACACACATGTACACACACCGCGCACGCTTGGGGCAGCTGCACTCACATGTACACACACCGCGCACGCAAGGGGCGGCTGCACACACACGTACATCCACCGCGCACGCAAGGGGCAACTGCACACACACGTACATCCACCGCGCACGCAAGGGGCGGCTGCACACACACGTACACACACCGCGCACGCAAGGGGCAACTGCACACACATGTACACACACCGCGCACGCTTGGGGCGGCTGCACACACACGTACCTACACCGCGCACGCAAGGGGCGGCTGCACACACACGTACATACACCGCGCACGCAAGGGGCAACTGCACACACATGTACATACACCGCGCACGCAAGGGGCAACTGCACACACATGTACACACACCGCGCACGCAAGGGGCAACTGCACACACACGTACACACACCGCGCACGCTTGGGGCGGCTGCACACACACGTAAATACACCGCGCACGCAAGGGGCGGCTGCACACACACGTACATCCACCGCGCACGCAAGGGGCAACTGCACACACATGTACACACACCGCGCACGCTTGGGGCAGCTGCACTCACATGTACACACACCGCGCACGCAAGGGCCGGCTGCACACACACGAAAAACCACCGCGCACGCAAGGGGCAACTGCACACACACGTACATACACCGCGCACGCAAGGGGCGGCTGCACACACACGTACACACACCGCGCACGCAAGGGGCAACTGCACACACATGTACACACACCGCGCACGCTTGGGGCGGCTGCACACACACGTACCTACACCTTGCACGCAAGGGGCGGCTGCACACACACGTACATACACCGCGCACGCAAGGGGCAACTGCACACACATGTACATACACCGCGCAACCACGGGGCGGCTGCACACACACGTACATACACCGCGCACGCAAGGGGCAACTGCACACACATGTACACACACCGCGCACGCTTGGGGCGGCTGCACACACACGTACCTACACCGCGCACGCAAGGGGCGGCTGCACACACACGTACATACACCGCGCACGCAAGGGGCAACTGCACACACATGTACATACACCGCGCAACCACGGGGCGGCTGCACACACACGTACACACACCGCGCACGCAAGGGGCAGCTGCACACACACGTACATACACCATGCACGCAAGGGGCTGCACACACACTTACACACACCTTGCACGCAAGGGCCGGCATGCACACACACTGGCATACACCGCGCACGCAAGGGGCGGCTGCACACACGTACATACACCGCGCACGCAAGGGGCGAGTGCACACACACGTACACACACCGCGCACGCAATTAAGGGACGGCTGCACACACACGTACATACACCGCGCACGCAAGGGGCAACGGCACTCACATGTACATACACCATGCACGCAAGGGGCGGCTGCACACACACGTACACACACCATGCACGCAAGGAGCGACTTCACGCACAGGTACACACACCATGCACGCAAGGTTCGGCTGCACACACATGTACATCCACCGCGCACGCAAGGGGCGGCTGCACACACATGTACATACACCATGCACGCAAGGGGCGGCTGCACACACCTGTACATCCACCGCGCACGCAAGGGGCGAGTGCACACACACGTACACACACCGCGCACGCAAGGGGCGGCTGCACACACACGTACACACACCATGCACGCAAGGGCCGGCATGCACACACAGTATACACACACCGCGCACGCAAGGGGCGGCTGCACACACACGTACATACACTGCGCACGCAAGGGGCTGCTGCACACACACTTACACTCACCATGCACGCAAGGGGCGGCTGCACACACACGTACATACACCGCGCACGCAAGGGACGGCTGCACACACACGTACATACACCGCGCACGCAAGGGGCAACTGCCCGCACATGTACATCCACCGCGCACGCAATTAAGGGACGGCTGCACACACACGTACATACACCGCGCACGCAAGGGGCAACGGCACTCACATGGACATACACCATGCACGCAAGGGGCGGCTGCACACACACGTACATACACCGCGCACGCAAGGGGCTGCTGCACACACACTTACACACACAATGCACGCAATTAGGGGCGACGGCACTCACATGTACATACTCTTGGGCGGCTGCACTCACATGTACATACACCGCGCATGCAAGGGGCAACTGCACACACACGTACACACACCATGCACGCAAGGGCCGGCATGCACACACACGTACATACACTGCGCACGCAAGGGGCAACTGCACACACACGTACACACACCATGCACGGAAGGGACGGCTGCACTCACATGTACACACACCATGCACGCAAGGGCCGGCTGCACACACACGTACATACACCATGCACGCAAGGGGCTGCACACACACTTACACACCACCTTGCACGCAAGGGCCGGCATGCACACACACTGGCATACACCGCGCACGCAAGGGGCGGCTGCACACACGTACATACACCGCGCACGCAAGGGGCGAGTGCACACACACGTACACACACCGCGCACGCAATTAAGGGACGGCTGCACACACACGTACATACACCGCGCACGCAAGGGGCAACGGCACTCACATGTACATCCACCATGCACGCAAGGGGCGGCTGCACACACACGTACACACACCATGCACGCAAGGACAAGGATTCACACACATGTACACACACAAAGCACGCAAGGGGCTGCTGCACACACACGTACATACACCGCGCACGCAAGGGGCGGCTGCACTCACATGTACACACACCACGCACGCAAGGGGCGGCTGCACACACACGTACATACACTGCGCACGCACGGGGCGACTGCACACACATGTACATAAACCATGCACGCAAGGGGCGGCTGCACACACATGTACATACACCGCGCACGCAAGGGGCGAGTGCAAACACATGTACATACACCGCGCACGCAAGGACAAGGATGCACACACATGTACATACACCGCGCACGCAAGGGGCGGCTGCACACACACGTACATACACCGCGCACGCAAGGGGCGAGTGCGCACACACGTACATACACCGCGCACGCAAGGGGCGGCTGCACACACACGTACATACACCGCGCACGCACGGGGCCAGTGCAAGCACATGTACATACACCATGCACGCAAGGGGCGGCTGCACACACATGTACATACACCGCGCACGCAAGGGGCGAGTGCAAACACATGTACATACACCGCGCACGCAAGGGGCAACTGCCCGCACATGTACATCCACCGCACACGCAAGGGGCGGCTGCACACACATGTACATACACCGCGCACGCAAGGGGCGGCTGCACACACACGTACATACACCGCGCACGCAAGGGGCGAGTGCGCACACACGTACATACACCGCGCACGCAAGGGGGGGCTGCACACACACGTACATACACCGCGCACGCAAGGGGCCAGTGCAAGCACATGTACATACACCATGCACGCAAGGGCCGGCATGCACAGAAACGTACATACACCGCGCACGCAAGGGGCTGCTGCACACACACGTACACACACCATGCACGCACGGGGCGGCTGCACACACACGTACATCCACTGCGCACGCACGGGGCCGGCGACTGCACACACATGTACATAAACCATGCACGCAAGGGGCGGCTGCACACACATGTACATCCACCGCGCACGCAAGGGGCGAGTGCAAACACATGTACATACACCGCGCACGCAAGGACAAGGATGCACACACATGTACATACACCGCGCACGCAAGGGGCGGCTGCACACGCACGTACATACACCGCGCACGCAAGGGGCGGCTGCACACACACGTACATACACCGCGCACGCACGGGGCCAGTGCAAGCACATGTACATACACCATGCACGCAAGGGGCGGCTGCACACACATGTACATACACCGCGCACGCAAGGGGCGAGTGCAAACACATGTACATACACCGCGCACGCAAGGGGCAACTGCCCGCACATGTACATCCACCGCGCACGCAAGGGGCGGCTGCACACACATGTACACACACCATGCACGCAAGGACAAGGATGCACACACATGTACACACACCATGCACGCAAGGGGCGGCTGCACACACACGTACACACACCGCGCACGCAAGGGGCGAGTGCAAACACATGTACATACACCATGCACGCAAGGACAAGGATGCACACACATGTACACACACCATGCACGCAAGGGGCGGCTGCACACACACGTACATACACAATGCACGGTTGGGGCGACGGCACTCACATGTACATACACCATGCACGCAAGGACAAGGATGCACACACATGTACATACACCGCGCACGCAAGGGGCGGCTGCACACACACGTACATACACCGCGCACGCAAGGGGCGAGTGCGCACACACGTACATCCACCGCGCACGCAAGGGGCGGCTGCACACACACGTACATACACCGCGCACGCAATGGGCGAGTGCAAACACATGTACATACACCGCGCACGCAAGGGGCGGCTGCACACACACGTACACACACCATGCACGCAAGGGCCGGCATGCACACACACGTACATACACCGCGCACGCAAGGGGCGGCTGCACAGAAACGTACACACACCGCGCACGCAAGGGCCGGCTGCACACACATGTACATACACCTTGCACGTACAACACACAACACACACACACAACAAAAAATTATATACACACACACACGCACACGCACACGCACACGCACACGCACACGCACACGCACACGCACACGCACACGCACAACACACACAACACACACAACACACACACGCACACGTGAACAACACACACACACAACAATTATAATATTAGTGTAGTATATCAAACAAAATAGTAATAAAGTATTTGCAAGCGTACTTCGTGTGAATTATGTGTAGACGAGAATAGAAGCTAAACAAAACTCTAATGGAGAAAGAGGGATTCGAACCCTTGGGAAAGTTACCCCATACATAGCATTCCACTCGGACATTTCTCCGAAAAAAAGGTCACGTAAGCTAAGGGTGGAGAGTTAAGGGTGTAGGTTGTAGGATGTATGGTGTAGGGTGTAGGGTGTAGGGTGTAGGGTGTCTTGAGCTTTCTTTTTTGAGATCAATAGAGTCCCCTTCCATGATCATGTGCGTGATCTGGTTATGATTTTCATCTATGGCGTGTGTGGCCACATCGTGTATTTACAACTTTCTAGCCATGGATAACTAGGTAACCATAAATTGGTTACCATGATAACTAGGTAAAAACGTGTTGGTTTCAGAATACATGTGATCGCTGCATTGTCATCTACAATGTACAAATCAATCACGGATTTCGGGGCTACGGATTTCGGGGCTAAGTTTTTGTGGGTAGAGATTGGCAAGGGTGTCTTTATCTTGCCACTTGGTCACTTGGTGTGCATTACGTCTGTTCTTGCGTTGGAGTCAAAAAACTGTCCGTGTGTGGTGGTGGACTTTTCCTCACGGGCAGTCGCCATATGTCATACAAGCACTTGTTCGGCGTACCACTAGCTCATGTATGTCACCATTGTAATTTTGCGTTGTAACAGCATTTCTCGGAGCCAACGGCCGTTGGACTCAAAAAACTGACCGTGTGTGGTGGTGGACTTTTCCTCACGGGCAGTCGCCATATGTCATACAAGCACTTGTTCGGCGTACCACTAGCTCGTGGATGTCACCATTGTAATTTTGAGTTGTAACAGCATTTCTCGGAGCCAACGGCCGTTGGACTTCGAAAAACTGATAGCCTTGTCTGAAGGTGTGTGCGTGAATGGCACATGTGCATCGTCGGGGGGAGTTTTCTCAAGAGCCACATGTGGTAGTGTAAGGTGGGCATGCTTAGTGCGTACGGGTGGGAGGGACAAGAGGTGCAGAAGTTGACGGCTTTTGACCTTGGGAAATGACACGGCACACATAAGACAACAAAGTGATAATTTTAATGTCTTTACTGGTGTACTGTCAATTTCTCCGAGCCAACGGCCGTTGGACTCTCGAAACTCTCCTGTCTACAAAGTGTGTGCGTGCGATGGCACTTGTTCCATGTGCCGGGGGGGGGTGAGAAATCTGTCGTTCATTAATTTGTGCCTCGTCGGGGTGGGCATGCATGAATTTGTGCCTCGTCGGGGTGGACATGCATGAAAGCATTTTCATTGGTACTCGGGGTTCAATATTTTTGTCTTGCTGTTGAAACGTCGACGTGCTCTTCTCCTGCTCTTTTTTTTTCCTACTCAACGGCCGTTGGTGCTTTTAAACTTGCCCAGCGTTATGACTAGGATGCCCTTCTTTACTGCTAGCCACCGCCCCTTGTGTACAATGCTAGAATTAGGCCGGGGTAATGGTACACGTCCACCGCGTCCCCAGTGCAAGGTTCGTGAATGCGCTGGTTCGTAAAAAATTCGGCACTTGGAAGGTTCGAACACCTGACCCCACTTTCGTTATTTCAACATGCCCTGAACGAAAAAGCTGCGTAAAGGATACATTAACCGTTCCCTGTTATTCTTGATTATATTGCGATATCATGGACGTACACACGCGGTTGGTGGTCCGTACTTGCCAACTGCACTTGCAAACTGACTGACTGACTGCCTCCGTTACGCACTTGCGTGTGTTTCCGTACTTGCCAACTGAACTTGCAAACTGACTGAATGACTGCCTCCGTTACGACTAACAAGTGAACGACGAGTGAGCTACTAAAGTTTTGTTCAGTTCATTGTGTCTATATGTACATAGCCGTTTCTTCAAAACCGTTGCGTGGATACCTTGATTCTGGGTTCGCTGATACTTGTTTCCCATTTTAAATCTCCCGTCCA
>RPFO01000198.1:12500-27249 GCA_009746045.1 Mesostigma viride | reverse complement strand
GCGGGCGGGCGGGCGGCGGGCGGGCGGGCGGCGGGCGGGCGGGCGGGGGGGCGGGCGGGCGGGCGGGCGGCGGCGGGCGCGGCGGGCGCGGGCGGGCGGGCGGCGGGCGGCGGGCGGCGGGCGGGCGGGCGGGCGGGGGCGGGCGGCGGGGCGGGCGGGCAGGCGGGCGGGCGGGCGGGCGGGCGGGCGCGGGCGGGCGGCAGGCAGGCAGGCAGGCAGGCAGGCAGGCAGGCTGGTTGGTTGGTTGGTTGGTTGGCTGTGTGGGTGGCATTGCGTGGGGTGTGGTTGCCGGAGGGGGATGAATGGGCGGGTGCATGGGCGAGCATGCAGGTGGGTGTGTCTGTTGCCTTTTGCAGCATGCGATTGTGATGACAAGGTCTTGACAGGGTGAAACTCTTGACCCAACTTTGGGATATAAGCTGGGGTACAAATTGGCATGCAAATATGGTGGGCATGTGCAGGATTGTGGGGCTTGGGGTTGTGGGCCGTGGCGGCGGTGGGGGAGAGAAGAGATAAAATCCTCTTCTAGGTGAGCATAGGGCAGCTGTCATGATGTGTTTCCGCACGTGGCGATGCACGCACACAGTTGGGGACGCCAGCCACCACCAAACACCACTGCATGGTGGTATGTAGTAACCACATCTGCCCATATGAAAAGCAACAAACACGCAGGTGCTGATCTGTTTGTAGAGAAGCTCACACCATGGATTGGCCAGCACATCGTTGGGACACGGCGCATGATGATTACAAGTGACATTCTATACAACACAGTGCGAACGCTTCGATATGCCACCCCATGAAGAGGTCATCCAGAAGCATGAGAACAACGCTAAACAAATCTGATCAATCACACAGCTGCCTCATACACAGAGTATAACTTTATATCGAGACTCTTCTTTTGCATGGGAGGCCACTCTTCTAGTGCCAAGGAGAAAAAACACACATGAGAAAATATGGTGATGTGGTGGTGGGACACTATAAGGGGGCAAGCGAACCACCTCCACGGGGGCAAGGGGGCAAGGGGGCAAGGGGCAAGGGGGCAAGGGGGCAAGGGGGCAAGGGGCAAGGGGCAAGGGGGCAAGGGGGCAAAGGGGCCAGGGGCCAGGGGGCCAGGGGGCCAGGGGGCAAGGGGGCCAGCGGGCAAGGGGGCAAGGGGGCAAGGGGCAAGGGGGCAAGGGGGAAAGGGGGAAAGGGGGAAAGGGGGCAAGGGGGCAAGGGGGCAAGGGGCAAGGGGGCAAGGGGGCAAGGGGCAAGGGGGCAAGGGGGCAAGGGGGCAAGGGGGCAAGGGGCAAGGGGGCAAGGGGGCAAGGGGGCAAGGGGGCAAGGGGGCAAGGGGCAAGGGGGAAAGGGGGAAAGGGGGAAAGGGGAAAGGGGGAAAGGGGAAAGGGGAAAGGGGGCAAGGGGGCCAGGGGGCAAGGGGCAAGGGGCAAGGGGCCAGCGGGCAAGGGGCAAGGGGCAAGGGGCAAGGGGGCAAGGGGCAAGGGGGCAAGGGGGCAAGGGGGCCAGCGGGCAAGGGGGCAAGGGGCAAGGGGGCAAGGGGCAAGGGGGCAAGGGGGCAAGGGGGCAAGGGGCAAGGGGGCAAGGGGGCAAGGGGCAAGGGGGCAAGGGGGCAAGGGGGCAAGGGGGCAAGGGGGCAAGGGGGCAAGGGGCAAGGGGGCAAGGGGCCAGCGGGCAAGGGGGCAAGGGGGAAAGGGGGAAAGGGGGAAAGGGGAACGGGGGAAAGGGGAAAGGGGAAAGGGGAAAGGGGGAAAGGGGAAAGGGGAAAGGGGGAAAGGGGGCAAGGGGGCAAGGGGAAAGGGGGAAAGAGGGAAAGGGGGAAAGGGGGAAAGGGGAAAGGGCGAAAGGGGGAAATTAAGGTGGAAAGAGGGAAAGGGCGAGAGGGGAAAGGGGGCAAGGGGGAAAGAGGGAAAGGGGGCAAGGGGGCAAGGGGGAAAGGGGAAAGGGCGAAAGGGGGAAATCAAGGTGGAAAGAGGGAAAGGGCGAGAGGGGGAAAGGGGGAAAGGGGGAAAGAAAGTGAAATCATCCTGCATGGAACCCACCTCCACGGTGTCTCCCGTCTCTGGGTTGGTGAACAGCTGCCACGCGCCCGTGCGGTCAAACGGGCTCCCCTTCAAAGGGATGTCCCACATGTGCGGCGCGAATCGGTAGTCATCCCCCACCACGCCCACCACCAACCCTTCCATCAGGTGCCACGACCAAGGGAGGAATGAGATCACGTTGTTGCCCAGGATATGCTCCCGGCCCAACTCCCCAACGACATACCGCCCGATGTCACGCCCGGCCTCCAAAGGACTCACGCCCACAAACGAGCACGCTCCGTATTGATCCAGAAAGGCCTGTGTCGTCAGGTTGGTGGATTTCCCGTACGCGAGGTAGAGCGGCAGGCCGGACGCAGACACGGCCCGCAGTGCCATCTGCAGGGGGACGGACAGCTCAACTGCGAGTGCATCGAGGCTGATGACGCCAGCGTAGTCGCCGCGCCGACCCCCTTGGAGGAGGTTGGTGTATTCGCTCAGGACGGTGACTTGGATGTCTTGGAACACATGCCTGTCCATCCAAGGGGAGACATTGATTAACGGGACAGTGCACATCCATGCGTATAGACTAGACATAGTTATCAGACTCATAATTATTAGTCTCATGGACCTCTTGGGGTATGTTCCTGCGTGGTCGGGATGGGGAAGCAGAGGGAAGATGTCATTAGTCATGAACCATGCAGCAACGACATCAATGTGATGAACCCCAAAGTGGATCCATACAATTTACACCAACAACAGCGTCATTGACCTATTTTTGAACAAGCTCCTGAGTGTCAGCGTTGGAGGAGATGATAGTAGCATTAACTAAACACCAGCAAGGCAGCGTGCAGTGATGCGGCTGACCCCAGTTACACTCCAACAGGATTTGTTGGGACATACCTAGGCCTTGAGGGGAGGAAGTTGGGGAAAAGAGCTTTTCAGCCGAGTTCAGTTCAGCTCAGGTCAGCGGTGGCGTGGCGTGTTGGTGTTCGGATGCAAGAGGGATATACTTGAGAAAACACCAACGTTCTTCAGAGATGGGTAAGGAACCCAATCAGCTGCAACAGAGGGTGCAAAGGCAAATATCAATATAAGAAAACTCATTTCTGGCTCATCCCCCCCCACCCAGACCCTTCTCCGCCCTTCCCCCCAGCCCCCCCCTCACCTCACCGGACCCCCCCCACCGGACCCCACCCCACCGGACCCCACCGGACCCCACCGGACCCCACCGGACCCCACCCCACCGGACCCCACCGGACCCCACCGGACCCCACCGGACCCCACCGGACCCCACCGGACCCCACCGGACCCCACCGGACCCCACCGGACCCCACCGGACCCCACCGGACCTTACCGGACCCCACCGGACCCCACCGGACCCCACCGGACCCCACCGGACCCCACCGGACCCCACCGGACCCCACCCCACCCCACCCGACCCCACCCCACCCCACCCCACCCCACCCCACCCCACCCCACCCCACCCCACCCCACCCCACCCCACCCCACCCCACCCCACCCCACCCCACCCCACCCCACCCCACCCCACCCCACCCCACCCCCCCACCCCACCCCACCCCACCCCACCCCACCCCACCCCACCCCACCCCACCCCACCCCACCCCACCCCACCCCACCCCACCCCACCCCACCCCACCCCACATGGTCTCTCGCTATCTCACACCATCTGATGATATCGCATGCAGGTGCCCCATGCCATGCCGCCGCTGTATACGCCTCTCCATATGCTGTGTGTGCCTCATGTGATATCACATGCAGGTGCCCCATGCTATGCCGCCGCTGTATACGCCTCTCCATGTGCTGTGTGTGCCTCATGTGACTGATCGCATGCAGGTGCCCCATGCTATGCCGCCGCTGTATACGCCTCTCCATATGCTGTGTGTGCCTCATGTGATATCGCATGCAAGTGCCCCATGCTATGCCACCGCTGTATACGCCTCTCCATGTGCTGAGTGTGCCTCATGTGATATCGCATGCAGGTGCCCCATGCTATGCCACCGCTGTATACGCCTCTCCATATGCTGTGTGTGCCTCATGTGATATCGCATGCAGGTGCCCCATGCTATGCCGCCGCTGTATACGCCTCTCCCTATGCTGTGTGTGCCTCATGTGGTATCGCATGCAGGTGCCCCATACTATGCCGCCGCTGTATACGCCTCTCCCTATGCTGTGTGTGCCTCATGTGATATCGCATGCAGGTGCCCCATGCTATGCCGCCGCTGTATACGCCTCTCCCTATGCTGTGTGTGCCTCATGTGATATCGCATGCAGGTGCCCCATGCTATGCCGCCGCTGTATACGCCTCTCCCTATGCTGTGTGTGCCTAATGTGATATCGCATGCAGGTGCCCCATGCTATGCCGCCGCTGTATACGCCTCTCCCTATGCTGTGTGTGCCTCATGTGGTATCGCATGCAGGTGCCCCATGCTATGCCGCCGCTGTATACGCCTCTCCCTATGCTGTGTGTGCCTCATGTGGTATCGCATGCAGGTGCCCCATGCTATGCCGCCGCTGTATACGCCTCTCCCTATGCTGTGTGTGCCTCATGTGATATCGCATGCAGGTGCCCCATGCTATGTGTCAAAAATGTCATGCTGTGACCATGGGAGGTTGTTGATATTACATTAATAATGATGACCTCATTTACGACTTTGTCATGATGGAAATATTTTGTCAACCACCATGGCTGAAAGGTGCCATTTTCTAGAATAGTGGTGGTCAGAAAAGATGTCTGGCGTGTAGCCCAGCCACCACCTATATGGCTGGTCGGCAGGACCACAACATAATTAACTTAACATGACAGCTAGGCAACACTTAACCAGTGCTAGATGCTGCCTGCTGGCAAATCATGGTTGTACCATGGCAGACAGAATTAGGTACGCCTAGCTGACGGTCCAGGTGCCACGAATTGAATTATTGGCGCCTGTCCTATATGGGCCATGCGCCACATGACACGACATGGATTGTACTACAGTGCCGTATAGTGACCAGGCACATATATATGAAAAGACTCATAACTTTCTACCTAGAGCTCAGATCAAGGTGATTCTAGTGGCAAAGTTGTAGCCAAACATGAGCTCTACGCAGTCATACTGGCGTTGTAGGTTGTTCTGACTTAACTACGGACTACCCGAACTTTATCTAGATTAGTAAGTGCTAGACTTGTCAGGCATATTGGGGCATATTCCTGACATGCCCCTTGCACCAAATGCCGTATACAAGCTCACCCCCCCTGGCAAGTAACACATGGATAGTGAGGGTAGTCGGGTATAAAGAAACCCAAGCTCTCCCCCCCTTACACGGCTAACCCGGTCATGCTGAAAGGAGAAATAGGCAAGAGTAGCAGTTGGAGCTAAGGGTCACATGGCCCCCAAGTGGCCCTGGGAGTGCGCCAGGTGAAGAACAGGGTGCCCCAGGTCACGTAGAAATACTGGGAAAAAACAAGGACTGGATCCAGCTCGGCCCCGTGTGTAGATGCCCCTGGAAGGGTGCCCCCCTTGGAGTAATAATCAGCAGAAATCGTGGACGTAAAAGCTGGTAATGGCAGGAGTCGCTCTGGAATCATTTATCAGGAGCTGGCGACGACCGCAGTGGGTGTGAGCAGCTACAGGCACCTAGCTGCAGTGACTACTAACCGCTGACTAGACGGCTGCGTACTGCTGGCTGGTGGCATTGATGCTGGTCTGAAGTGGCGATTTGGCTGGCAGGTACGTGCAGCTGGCTGCAACTACTACTAAGAGCTGATCAGGCTGCTGTGTGTTGCTGGCTGCTGCGACTGTGTGCTGCCATGCTGATGGGGTGCTGGTAGGTATCTGCAGCTGGTTGCAACAACTACCACAAGCGAGTCAGGCTGTGGTGTGTGGCTGACTGCTGCTACTATATCCTATCATGCTGTATGGCGCGTGCTGGGTACTGCACTACGGCTGCGTGCGGCAGTTGGCTGTCACTGGCCACTTAACTAATGACGGCTGCTGCGGCTGGCGAGCGGCATTTAAACGAGCTGTTTCCCATTGAAGAAAAGCCAAGGGTGCGAGAGGAGAACCAGGTGGATGCTGCAAGATTTCCCCGCACCGACGTGGGATGGAGCATTGTAGTTGATGCCGTTGTAGTGGTCCGTGCATAGCTGCTCATGTACGATGGTGCTTCCAAACCATGGCGACTGGCAAAAAATCTGAATAATGCTTGGCTGGAACTAGGAAAAAGAAACCCCATGTCGCCTGGAAGGTGGCCCACCGTTTAAAACATTTGTGGTCGCTTTATATAGGCGCCATCAAGCTCGTTGTATTCTCAGAAGAACAAAGGGGTCTTGGGCTTTGCAAGGCTGGTCACGGCTGGCAACCGGTAGTCACCCAGGGTAATAAAATAAAGCGTGAACCGCTGCGCCCAAGTGCCGACAATGTAGAAATCTGAATGTTTAGTGAAGCTCATGCAAGAGGTCGTTTAAGGTCGAAATTCGGAGCAAACAGGGCCTGCCGCAAGAAAATTCGTAGCCGACGCAATACTCCACGGAATGACGCCGGACTTGGTTCAATAGATGCGCAATTTGATGCTGATTCCGTGGACATGTTGAGTGGCACCAACGGATTAGAATTCCGAAAGTTCTTGCCGAAATGCTGCCCAGGCAAAAATTTGCCCGATTTGGAAAGATCACAACCCCCCTCATTCCGATGCCATGTCAAAAATGTCATGCTGTGACCATGGGAGGTTGTTGATATTACATTAATAATGATGACCTCATTTACGACTTTGTCATGATGGAAATATTTTGTCAACCACCATGGCTGAAAGGTGCCATTTTCTAGAATAGTGGTGGTCAGAAAAGATGTCTGGCGTGTAGCCCAGCCACCACCTATATGGCTGGTCGGCAGGACCACAACATAATTAACTTAACATGACAGCTAGGCAACACTTAACCAGTGCTAGATGCTGCCTGCTGGCAAATCATGGTTGTACCATGGCAGACAGAATTAGGTACGCCTAGCTGACGGTCCAGGTGCCACGAATTGAATTATTGGCGCCTGTCCTATATGGGCCATGCGCCACATGACACGACATGGATTGTACTACAGTGCCGTATAGTGATCAGGCACATATATATGAAAAGCAGCTGTGGGCAGCCGCTGGATCCCACGGGGACTCACTACCTTGCCTGCATGGGGGGCCAACAGAATCAGAATTGGTATTTGTATTTGCACACTGTCCTCCTGACGGTGGTGCTCGCCATGATTCGGTCGGTTTTCCCCCACGCGAACATCCGGTCCGAGGATGCGGATGGCGCTGCCTTCTATTCCCCCAACCACCGGCCTGACATCGTGGTGCTGGACTTTGAGGGGGGTGGCCGGCATCTGCTTATTGACGTTTCGGTGGCGCGGCCCTTGGCTCTTAGCCACGTGGCTGGGGCCTCCCTCACGGCAGGTTACACGGCGGACCGGGCGGAGCGGGCCAAGCTCCTGGCCTACGGCGACGTCGGGCACCATCGTGTGGTGCCCTTTGTCCTGGAGGAGTTTGGGGCCATGGGGCCCCTGACCTCCGCCTTCTTCAAGGAGTGTTGCCGGCTCCGGGAGGACCGGCTGGACCTGGAGGGCCAGCGGGCCCCATGGTCGGCGCGGACCTGGACGTCATATTGGCGTCAGCGCTTGTCGGTGGCGCTGACTCGGGCCATGGCGGACATCATGCTCCGCCGTACGCGGGCTGATTTTGCGGTGCAGCAGGGCTATTAGGTTCCTCCCGTTAGGCGTTTCCATTGGTCTTATCGTAGTATAGAGCTTTGACATGGCTCTGTATATAGGTTTATAGCTGGGCGTTTGCTTTGGTTTGAGTGATTTCACTCTGCTGTAAGTAATTATATTTTTAATATATATGAAAAGACTCATAACTTTCTACCTAGAGCTCAGATCAAGGTGATTCTAGTGGCAAAGTTGTAGCCAAACATGAGCTCTACGCAGTCATACTGGCGTTGTAGGTTGTTCTGACTTAACTACGGACTACCCGAACTTTATCTAGATTAGTAAGTGCTAGACTTGTCAGGCATATTGGGGCATATTCCTGACACTATGCCGCCGCTGTATACGCCTCTCCATGTGCTAAGTGTGCCTCATCATGTGATATCACATGCAGGTGCCCCATGCTATGCCGCCGCTGTATACGCCTCTCCATATGCTGTGTGTGCCTCATGTGATATCGCATGCAGGTGCCCCATGCTATGCCGCCGCTGTATACGCCTCTCCCTATGCTGTGTGTGCCTCATGTGATATCGCATGCAGGTGCCCCATGCTATGCCGCCGCTGTATACGCCTCTCAGTCTCCCTATGCTGTGTGTGCCTCATGTGATATCGCATGCAGGTGCCCCATGCCATGCCGCCGCTGTATACGCCTCTCCCTATGCTGTGTGTGCCTCATGTGATATCGCATGCAGGTGCCCCATGCTATGCCGCCGCTGTATACGCCTCTCCATATGCTGTGTGTGCCTCATGTGATATCGCATGCAGGTGCCCCATGCTATGCCGCCGCTGTATACGCCTCTCCATATGCTGTGTGTGCCTCATGTGATATCGCATGCAGGTGCCCCATACTATGCCGCCGCTGTATACGCCTCTCCATATGCTGTGTGTGCCTCATGTGATATCGCATGCAGGTGCCCCATGCTATGCCGCCGCTGTATACGCCTCTCCATATGCTGTGTGTGCCTCATGTGATATCGCATGCAGGTGCCCCATACTATGCCGCCGCTGTATACGCCTCTCCATATGCTGTGTGTGCCTCATGTGATATCGCATGCAGGTGCCCCATGCTATGCCGCCGCTGTATACGCCTCTCCATATGCTGAGTGTGCCTCATGTGATATCGCATGCAGGTGCCCCATGCTATCGCCACCACGGCAGCTGCCAACATAGACATCCGCAAGCTGCCAGCATAAAGATTGAAACCCCACCAGTCGAACGTGGACCCTGGCAGGTCCCTCTGTGCGTCCACCATGCCCTGCCACAGTAGCGGGACCATGGGCATGCGCTGGGCGAGCCCACTGATCACCCGGTACTTAACCGCCCTTCGATCGAAGCAGCGGCACCCTGAGCGCGTCGTGGAAGGCACGCCAGGGTCCCCGCACACGGGGTTGCCCGCGGCGCGGCAGATCTCTCGCTGCATCACCTCGGCGTTGACGGGCATGGACTGCGGTGGGGTGGCAGAAATGCATTAAAAAAATACTTAACGTTTCTGCAATTAAAGAAGAGAGAAACAGAGAGAAAGTTGCACTGGCTGTTTGATATAAACCACTTAGTTCCGGATGTGGCCCGCTGCCGGGATTGAAAAGCTCTAATAGTAGATATAAAGGTGTAGCTATGCAGCTCTCATCCCTTGAACGGTGCCACTGGGGAAAAAAGCGAATCAAGGTACTCAACGTGCAACTAAACATCCCAGGCAGGTGATGCAGTTCAAAAAATCCTCAAACCGCCACCCGGCCGAAAAGAGACAAACAGGGCTTGTCCCATGACCCGATAGCACGGAACCAACCCTTGACAGTTGCCACCATCAGCACCGTCTCAAATGCATCCCATTCCTCCTATGCTCCCATCCTCCACATCAACATGCCTCACCCACACTTGCTCTGCCGCCATGCCTGCCTCCTAAGGCCTCGCAGGGCAACCCCATATCTGAAGGGGGTTGGATTGTGAAAAAGTCGTCTACCACGCCACACCAGTATAGCCACGCCGGATCCCCCCCCCCCCCTTTTCTTATCCCGAGGCCCCATGCCTCGCATTGCCTGCCCTGCCCAATGCCTACACAATCTTTCATGCCCCTGGGCCCCAACTGCTGCCCATGGCCCCATGCATGGCTTCCTCCACCCCTCATGACTCATGCCGCCATTCACCCAGTTTCCGAAATTATCTATATTCCCTAAAAACAGTCACTCCTCATGCACCCATCCCACAGTTTCCCAGCGGCACTAACATCGCTAGAATGACCCACTTTCTTCGCCCTCACTCACCCAGTTGCCCTGCCCCCCATATATCCTCGGCTCCAGATACACATCCGACATGACCATCTGGCCCGTCTGGCGCTCGGCCGACGCCAGCGCCAGCCCCAGGTACGACTGCGAGTAGAAGGAAGGGTCCAGCGCGACCACCTTGCGCCCCTTTGCAACGTCCCCCAGCACCTCCGTCGACGTCTCGTACACCAGCACGGTTGCGTCCCTCTTGCGACTGAACCTCAGCCGCTGCTTGACCAGCTTGTACACTGCTGAGTCCATCGTGACGATCCCGATCTGCCGCCCAGGGAGGCCCGCCAGGGACACCTCGATCCCTTCCAAAAATAGCCGGATGTCGTAGATCAGCGGGGCGCGCCACTGCCAGTTTCCAGACAGGCCAGCGCTGTGGAACTCCTGGACGATGGAGCGGCAGTGCACGTACCAGATACTGCTGGAGACGTCACTGTTCACGCACTCAACGTGCGTGATGCCGGAGGCGATGAGCTGGCGGGCGAGGCGAACAGAGATGTCGACGGTCGGCTGGCCGATGTAGCGGAGGGAGGCGCGCACGGGCCCTGTGGCTGGCTCGTGAGATTGGAGCTCGTGGAGCAGGTCTGGGTTGACCCCCCCCACGATGTAGACAGGAATGCCGGCCTCGTTGGCGGCCAGGAGGGGGGGGATGAACTGTGCGCGCTCATAATACCAAGCGAGGGGGGGGGAACACAACTCAGTTGTGGAAACGTTTAACAAGTCGAGGTCTTTGCTATTCTGATACATTAACGTGTTAATATATAATTCAGACATAGTGATAAGATAAAATATGAACAGTACTCATGTGGCGTTGTGACGATGAGTAGACAGGATTATCCTAACGATGATCATTCTGACCCCTGTCGCATTATTTTCGCAATCCCGCGAGTGCGTTGGACGTATCCATCCGTTACCGTGCACCAAGCCACCCCCAACAACATCTTTGATCACAAACCGATGGCAACGTCCTGTTCCGAACCGCATATTCCTGGCCAGCCAAGCAAGGGAGTTCGTTCATTCCTTGTGCCAACCTCTGTCACACGGCCAAAGCACACCGCGCCAGGCACCCACACTTTACTTTCTAACAGCCCTCGCCCTCGCACCCTGTGTTCCATGTGACAGCCTCTATCACTCGGCCAAAGCATGCCATGCCTGGCACACACACTTTGGGCTGGCAAGTAAGCGCAGGATGACACACCAGGTCAGCCCCCGTGACAGCATGATTTGCGCTGTTACTACGCTCTGCGTGTCGACCTGACGACCTTGTTCACGCCAAGTGGGAACTGCTCTTATTTTGACAACCGACCCCTGCATAGAGAAACCCAGTCACAGTAGCAGCAGCGACAGCAGCAGCAGTGGCGGCGGCGACGGCAGCGGCGGCGGCGGCGGCAGCAGCAGCAGCGGCAGCAGCAGCAGCGGTGCAATAAACGCCTATTAGGTGACAATAACCCACCGCTCTACTGTACAGGGTGGTGACAATGCCTGACGTCCCTGCCTGCACCTCGGCATTCAGGAAGTTGACCGTGTCCATCTCCTGCGACAGAACATGTTTATTGCAACATAATTAATTTTGCAACATACTACGGCAGGGCTGGCCTCCAACAGGGCGCAGCCGTCAGCTTTGCAGCCACCTGACCACCATTTCTGAGGTCATCCCGCTCCGTTCCGAAGGTGGTGTTCCAGATCTGAGGTCATTCTGCTTCGTTCTTAAGGTGGTGTTCCATATCTAAGGTCATCCTGCTCCGTTCCTAAGGTGGTGTTCCAGATCTGAGGTCATCCTGCTCCGTTCCTAAGGTGGTGTTCCAGATCTGAGGTCATCCTGCTCCATTCCTAAGGTGGTGTTCCATATCTGAGGTCATCCCGCTCCGTTCTTAAGGTGGTGTTCCATATCTGGGGTCATCCTGCTCCGTTCCTAAGGTGGTGTTCCAGATCTGGGGTCATCCTGCTCCGTTCCTAAGGCGGTGTTCCAGATCTGGGGTCATCCTGCTCCGTTCCTAAGGTGGTGTTCCAGATCTGGGGTCATCCTGCTCCGTTCCTAAGGCGGTGTTCCAGATCTGGGGTCATCCTGCTCCGTTCCTAAGGTGGTGTTCCAGATCTGGGGTCATCCTGCTTCGTTCCTAAGGTGGTGTTCCAGATCTGAGGTCATCCTGCTCCGTTCCTAAGGTGGTGTTCCAGATCTGAGGTCATCCTGCTCCGTTCCTAAGGTGGTGTTCCAGATCTGGGGTCATCCTGCTCCGTTCTTAAGGTGGTGTTCCATATCTAAGGTCATCCTGCTCCGTTCCGAAGGTGGTGTTCCAGATCCGGGGTCATCCTGCTCCGTTCCTAAGGTGGTGTTCCAGATCTGGGGTCATCCTGCTTCGTTCCTAAGGTGGTGTTCCAGATCTGAGGTCATCCTGCTCCGTTCCTAAGGTGGTGTTCCATATCTGGGGTCATCCTGCTCCGTTCCTAAGGTGGTGTTCCAGATCTGGGGTCATCCCGCTCCGTTCCTAAGGTGGTGTTCCAGATCTGGGGTCATCCTGCTCCGTTCCTAAGGTGGTGTTCCAGATCTGGGGTCATCCTGCTCCGTTCCTAAGGTGGTGTTCCAGATCTGGGGTCATCCTGCTCCGTTCCTAAGGTGGTGTTCCAGATCTGGGGTCATCCCGCTCCGTTCTTAAGGTGGTGTTCCATATCTGGGGTCATCCTGCTCCGTTCTTAAGGTGGTGTTCCAGATCTGAGGTCATCCCGCTCCGTTCTTAAGGTGGTGTTCCAGATCTGGGGTCATCCTGCTCCATTCCTAAGGTGGTGTTCCAGATCTGAGGTCATCCTGCTCCATTCCTAAGGTGGTGTTCCAGATCTGGGGTCATCCTGCTCCGTTCTTAAGGTGGTGTTCCAGATCTGAGGTCATCCTGCTCCGTTCTTAAGGTGGTGTTCCAGATCTGGGGTCATCCTGCTCCGTTCTTAAGGTGGTGTTCCAGATCTGGGGTCATCCTGTTCCGTTCCTAAGGTGGTGTTCCAGATCTGAGGTCATCCTGCTCCGTTCCGAAGGTGGTGTTCCAGATCTGGGGTCATCCTGCTCCGTTCCTAAGGTGGTGTTCCAGATCTGGGGTCATCCTGCTCCGTTCCTAAGGTGGTGTTCCAGATCTGGGGTCATCCTGCTCCGTTCTTAAGGTGGTGTTCCAGATCTGAGGTCATCCTGCTCCGTTCTTAAGGTGGTGTTCCAGATCTGGGGTCATCCTGCTCCGTTCCTAAGGTGGTTTTCCAGATCTGAGGTCATCCTGCTCCGTTCCTAAGGTGGTGTTCCAGATCTGGGGTCATCCTGCTCCGTTCTTAAGGTGGTGTTCCATATCTAAGGTCATCCTGCTCCGTTCCTAAGGTGGTGTTCCAGATCTGGGGTCATCCTGCTCCGTTCTTAAGGTGGTGTTCCATATCTGGGGTCATCCTGCTCCATTCCTAAGGTGGTGTTCCAGATCTGGGGTCATCCTGCTCCGTTCCTAAGGTGGTGTTCCAGATCTGGGGTCATCCTGCTCCGTTCTTAAGGTGGTGTTCCATATCTGGGGTCATCCTGCTCCGTTCCTAAGGTGGTGTTCCAGATCTGGGGTCATCCTGCTCCGTTCTTAAGGTGGTGTTCCAGATCTGGGGTCATCCTGCTCCGTTCCTATGGGGGTGTTCCAGATCTGAGGTCATCCTGCTCTGTTCCTATGGGGGTGTTCCAGATCTGGGGTCATCCTGCTCCGTTCCTATGGGGGTGTTCCAGATCTGGGGTCATCCTGCTCCGTTCTTAAGGTGGTGTTCCAGATCTGGGGTCATCCTGCTCCGTTCCTAAGGTGGTGTTCCATATCTGGGGTCATCCTGCTCCGTTCTTAAGGTGGTGTTCCAGATCTGGGGTCATCCTGTTCCGTTCCTAAGGTGGTGTTCCAGATCTGAGGTCATCCTGCTCCGTTCCTAAGGTGGTGTTCCAGATCTGGGGTCATCCTGCTCCGTTCTTAAGGTGGTGTTCCATATCTGGGGTCATCCTGCTCCATTCCTAAGGTGGTGTTCCAGATCTGGGGTCATCCCGCTCCGTTCCGAAGGTGGTGTTCCAGATCTGGGGTCATCCTGCTCCGTTCTTAAGGTGGTGTTCCAGATCTGAGGTCATTCTGCTTCGTTCCTAAGGTGGTGTTCCAGATCTGGGGTCATCCTGCTCCGTTCCTAAGGTGGTGCTCCAGATCTGAGGTCATCCTGCTCCATTCCTAAGGTGGTGTTCCAGATCTGGGGTCATCCTGCTCCGTTCTTAAGGTGGTGTTCCAGATCTGGGGTCATCCTGCTCCATTCCTAAGGTGGTGTTCCAGATCTGGGGTCATCCTGCTCCGTTCCGAAGGTGGTGTTCCAGATCTGGGGTCATCCTGCTCCGTTCCTAAGGTGGTGTTCCAGATCTGAGGTCATCCTGCTCCATTCCTAAGGTGGTGTTCCAGATCTGGGGTCATCCCGCTCCGTTCCGAAGGTGGTGTTCCATATCTGGGGTCATCCTGCTCCGTTCTTAAGGTGGTGTTCCAGATGATTCTGAGGTCATCCTGCTCCGTTCTTAAGGTGGTGTTCCATATCTGGGGTCATCCTGCTCCGTTCCGAAGGTGGTGTTCCAGATCTGAGGTCATCCCGCTCCGTTCCGAAGGTGGTGTTCCAGATCTGGGGTCATCCTGCTCCGTTCTTAAGGTGGTGTTCCAGATCTGGGGTCATCCTGCTCCGTTCCTAAGGTGGTGTT
>RPFO01000198.1:0-7500 GCA_009746045.1 Mesostigma viride | reverse complement strand
TCCCATTGTCAGCATGTGCCACCAGGTGTGCTGGCCATCACCTGGAAAGCTATAGCAGCTTAGGCCTAGTTTATCCTTGCTAGGGCAGGCTGAAATAGGCTTAAAATCACTAGTTTGTTGGTGGCTGCCTCCTAGAATGCATGCCTTGCGTAGGGTATCCGTACCACGTTACCTACGTGCATGGACAAGGTGGCACCTGCACATAGGTGCCATGTAAGGGCAGTGTGATGATGCAGTTATGTTTCCCCATCACTGTGGAAGGGAAATGTATTGTTTGGCATGGTTGGGGGCCATATTAGTAGGTATTAGTAGGTAGTATGCCCACTCCTACCCCCTTGGTTGCTTTTTACCAACGGTACCCCTATGGGCTGTACTGGGTGTAACTGCTGGTATACCCACCCAAATGATGACCCCAATGGCTCAAACTGTTCAGCAACTAATTGTTTATCATCCCTGAAGTGGTAGGTGCCTAGCTCTTACAACATAATTCAAAATGCACATTCTACCAAAAATGAAAACGCTCGTCTTGACCCCCCTGACTTTGACGGCAGTTATACATGGCCTACGATGAATATATGTGAGGTTGTGATATATCATGGCTTAGGGCAACTCATGGACATGCTTGCCCCCCAAGGACAGCCATTGGATATTGCTAGGTTGTACAGGGGCTGGTTTACAAAATAGGTGAGTTACTGCCGATTTATCGGCAGCATTTCCGCCCATTTAGGGGTTAAGGAAACCGCTGCCCTGGTCGTTGATTGCAGCCCGCGCGCACACGTTGTGTATCGTAAGAAAGAAAGGATGGTCCTTGGTGTGATACCTTGGCGGTCTCACTGGCTTGTTAGAAAAGCCCATCTATGCTGAATGGGGGCGCGCATCGCTTCGGTCATCATCCATCGACCAGGTGCCAGGCAAAACTGGTTATTGTGTGCAAAGCGGCAGCAACGGTTCCATCCCACGCCATGCTCGAGTCGTCTCGGTTACCACGCTGTGCCTCCATCAAGCACCCGCGAGCTGAAACACTTTATCTCTGGGGAGAGATGTACATCGCTTTCGCGGCGGTTCCGAGCAAGACTTCGTCGGATTACATAATCATCGGCCTGCAATTCTACCGCGTGACATGGCACGTGCAACCAGCCTATGTTAATGCTACTATATGTGACCTCCTTCAACGGAACGCGTACGCCAGGTGTACTATAGATACACCGGTGGAGATTAATAGCACAGGTGGGGATTTATAACGCACAGCTATCCTGTATCTACGTAATAGCGGCTACCAAGCTGCTAGCATACGACGTTGGCACACCGCGAACATAGTAGGCATACCATATTCTGCCATCTGAAAGCGATCCGGCGGATCTTGCAGAAACCTCAGGACGATGTACTACCTAGGCATTCACGTATTTCGTCTCTGCAAGCGCACAGAAGAAAAACATCCGCGGCAACGAAGCGGCTGTCTGCAAGGGTGGCAGCGCTCAATAACTCGCACATTCTTGCTAGCAACAGGCTGTTGTGACAATTTGTATCGCGGCTGTGCACCATCGACTGCGATTTTGTGCGGCAATGTTAGCCGACAGCAGCCGGGCTCGAGTCCGGATGGTCAGTGGTGATTCCATGGCAAAGTAGCCACCGAGGTATCACTCGTACTGTTCATGTCAGCGACTCAGCGTATTCGTATCTGTAGAAAGTAATATGTGAGGTATGGTAAGGCACAAAAACTGACGTCGGATTACTACCTTGCCTATCCCCTCCAAAACAATTCAGCGGAATTTTCGGTGGCTGTCATAGCCCCCTGTTGAAGATTCAGAGTTGATTATTCCAATTTCGAACCTCGAGCGAACTTCTGGGAACTAGGCAGTTGTGAGACAAACGGCGCCAAATGCTCGGCTGGGGGGGGGCGGGCGGGGAAGAGAAATAAGGGGAGATGACTAGTTCATCGCGGACGTGCGCTTTTCACTGTTCAGCAATCAGCATTCAGCAATCAGCCGCCCGAAACTCAGAAGCTGGTATATATGATGTGCGACGCGCACTCCAAGTGGCCAGTGGCCACTCCTTTTCTGAGTTTTCTCCCTATCAAATCCAGCCAATACAAATTGTAATTACAATGTTCCCGAATCCCGACACGCGACAGGCTCCCGTCGGGCGTACGGCCGATTAGGTCCCGATCCTGTCCCCGATGCTCAGCATTTTTAATGACCGGGGAAATCTGGCGGAGCACATTTTGCGAAGCCAGTGTACAGTATTTGGACGTGTGCAGAGGGGACGCAAGGGATTGAGGGCTGCCAGTTGCCACCCTTTCGGACAGCGAGCCGGTTGGTTGCCCGCGGTTCTCCATATTCACTGCGCTTGCAGCGACGAAATTCGTGAACGGTCTATTACATCGCTTGGCGGTTTCTGCGAAATCCGCCGGGTCGCTTAATTCTGGGTGGTAGAATACAATTATTAAAATCGTGGTGCGCCTACGACGTGGTGTTCGCAGCTTGTTAACTGATAAGTGATACGCAACCACAGGAAACCTGAGCCTAAAATCCACCGGTATTCTATTATTTATGTATATTTAGTACATTCGGCAGTGCGTTGAAGGATGCCATGTGGTCTATATCATAGACCTCGCGGTGCTACACGGTTGATTATCCGACGAGGCCTTGCTCCGGCCCATTCAGGACGCGGCCGCCTGTAACTATTGTGACAGACAGCACCTGCTCATTACGGCAAATGCGAATGTTATATACACTTCGTTCTGTAGAATTTGCCACTTCATTTGCCTTCCTTTCAGATGCAGAAACTGCACCCGCTGAGACAGTATACATTTCTTCCCAGAGAATAAAGCTATTCAGCTCGCGGGTGCTTGATGGAGGCAAACGGTGGTGCCAAAGCAATTCAAGCATGCGCCGGTTGGGCCCGTCGCTGCCCCTTATTCGCACACAAGAACGATTTCTTTCTGGCACTTGAACGGCGGATGGCCACTAGAGCATTGCGCGCCCGCGTGTATGTAGCATAGATGGGCTTTTTCAGCAAGCAGGTAAGACCGCCGATGTATCACACCAAGGACCATCGTGCTTCTAAGACAATACACGACGTGTGCAAGTGGGCTGCAATCAATGGCCAGGGCTGCGTCTGCGCACCGGGGGTTCCCCATCATCCATAAGCCACGCATCTGCAATATGGGCCGAGTCAACCGCACCAAGTCTTTATCAAGCCCCCAATTCATTCGATGGCTCCTCCTCCTCCTGCTGGCCTGTCTCAACACCGCGGCAGCCCAGACGTCGAACCATACTGCATTTTTCTGCCCTTGCCTGGACCGCCGCGCCATCTCCTTCACCTTCGCCATGCACTATTTCTACACCACCACGAGCTCGGGCGCGCAGCTGCGTGCCGGTGTGGAGCAGGCAGCGCTGGACCGGGGTCTGCGGCTTCGGGAGCACCTGCCCGTTCAGGTCTTCAGCGTAAGATATTTGTCGCCATAGACTTCTACTTGGCAACCATGTATGTCTTCAGTGTGAGTAGATGTAATGTTGGTAATGTACTTAGCAGGCGTGCAGGTCTTCAGCGTGAGTGATTCGTCGATGTCGCTGTAGAGTCATATTTAGCAAGCGTGCAGGTCAGACTTCAGCGTGAGCGCAACGTTTGTTGCTGCGAAAATACCTTATGCGTAGCAAAGCGTGCATTTCTTCAGTGTGAGCGATTTGTCACTAATGATATACTTACTTTGCAAAGCGTGCAGGTCTTTGGCCGAGTAGGTGCCGCTTGTTTGACAGAGGGCCGCGTTTTCCATCAATAGTAATTGCCGTTGTTTGGGCAAAGTGCATTGGAGATAAAGTATAAAGTTACGCTGGGACAGTTCTTGTTGTTGGCGAAACAAGAGTTGCTGGGATTGTTCTGCAAGGTTGTTGGTGAAACAAGGGTCGCTGGCATTGTTCTGGTTGTTGTTGAAGGGACAGTCGCTGGGAACCCTGTGGTTGTTTATAATTGCTCTTAAAATACTATCAGTGTTTCTCGTGGTTATCAAGTGTCAATGGTACTCTCTACATAGTACGTCTGTCCCTGCTTGTGCTTTCAGCAGCTGCATGGATTATTCAGTAGGTATCAATGACTGATCGCATTGGAATAACACGTCTGACAGATCGTTGTATGAGGGGCTGCCGTTTAGTAGTAGCAGTAATGCATTATGGGCGGTCCTGTAGTCGTGTGCACTGCGGTTGCTGTTTTGAACCACTTTACTGTTCTTGGAATAATCACCTTGCTGCATGTTTGCCCATACAGACTGGCATGCACGCATAACCCCCCCCCCCCCTCCCGCCTCTCTTCTCTCTCTCTCTCTCTCTCTCTCTCTCTCTCTCTCTCTCTCTCTCTCTCTCTCTCTCTCTCTCTCTCTCTCTCTCTCTCACACACACACACACACACACACACACACACACACTCACAAGCACATACACCCACACGCACGCACGCAGGTGCATGTTCTCCCTCCTTCCCCTCCCTGGCCCTCCCTCCCATCACTCCATTCCTACGTGGACACGAATATGCGTATATTTAGTGCACGTCTCTCCACCATATGACCGGGTCATCACCTACTACACAGCTTATCCGGCACAAAGGCAGTGCGTTGCTTGTTGCTGATGTATATAATTTTCTTATCGGCTCGCTGGGGATAAAAAACATGAGCTGGATGACCCCAGATTTCAACCACCACCATACCTGTCATCAGCCGCTGGCTACGAACCTCACAACTACGAACCTCACGGCTACGAAGCTGACGGCTGCACGCGCGGTGGAGGCCCCTCCATACAGCCACCTTGTTGTCCCTCCACCTGGTGGATGCCGGCCCTGCCTTCACTATGTTGCATTATACATGCGGTGGAGGCCCCTCCAAACGCGGTCCAACATTGTCCGCCATAAACATCACTGTCTCCCAAAACCTTTTCATGCCCCGATCATACCTGCCCCAATAAACATGTTCTGTCGCAGGAGATGGACGCCATCAACTTCCTCAACGCCGAGGTGCAGGCAGGGACGTCAGGCATTGTCACCACCCTGTACAGTAGAGCGGTGCGTTATTGTCACCTAATAGGCGTTTATTGCACCGCTGCTGCTGCTGCTGCCGCTGCTGCTGCCGCCGCCGCCGCTGCCGCCGCCGCCGCCGCCACTGCTGCTGCTGTCGCTGCTGCTACTGTGACTGGGTTTCTCTATGCAGGTGTCGGTTGTCAAAATAAGAGCAGTTCCCACTTGGCGTGAACAAGGTCGTCAGCTTGGCACGCAGAGCGTAGTAACAGCGCAAATCATGCTGTCACAGGGCTGACCTGGTGCGTCGTATTGGGCTTAAGTGCCAGCTCAAAGTGTGGGTGCCAGGCATGGAATGCTTTGGCCGAGTGATAGAGGCTGGCGTTTGGAATGACCGCACTCGCTGGCTGGGATGGCTAGGGATGTGCGGTTCCAAACCGGATGTTGGTGAACAAAGACATGTTGCCATTGGTTCGTGACCAAAATGTTTTTTTGTGGGTGGTCGCTGTTGTGGCTTCGTGCGAGGTAAGGGATGTGTCCCTAACCCTTACGATGTTGCAATGAACAGGTTATTGCCATCTCCGCTCATCGACAGGTACATAGGTCCATGGGTAATTTTTGCTGGCGGGATGGAGGAGTGGGTATTTCCACTTGGCTACTCGACCTTCCGACGGACTAGAACCTTCGGGGCACGAAATGTAAGAGGGGTCAGAATTCCGGCACCCTTGTTTGTCCCTTGCAGAACTTTTGTTAAACTTTTCCAAAACTGAGTTGTGCTCCCCTCCCCCACCCTGTACTATGAGCGTGCGCAGTTCATCCCCCCCCTCCTGGCCGCCAATGAGGCCGGCATTCCTGTCTACATCGTGGGGGGGTTCGACCCGGACCTGCTCCGCGAGCTCCAATCGCATGAGCCAGCCACAGGGCCCGTGCGCGCCTCCCTCCGCTACATCGGCCAGCCGACCGTCGACATCTCTGTTCGCCTCGCCCGCCAGCTCATCGCCTCCGGCATCACGCACGTTGAGTGCGTGAACAGTGACGTCTCCAGCAGTATCTGGTACGTGCGCTGCCGCTCCATCGTCCAGGAGTTCCACAATGCGGGCTTGTCTGGAAACTGGCAGTGGCGCGCCCCGCTGATCTACGACATACGGCTATTTTTGGAAGGGATCGAGGTGTCCCTGGCGGGCCTCCCTGGGCGGCAGATCGGGATCGTCACGATGGACTCAGCAGTGTACAAGCTGGTCAAGCAGCGGCTGAGGTTCAGTCGCAAGAGGGACGCGACCGTGCTGGTGTACGAGACGTCGACCGAGGTGCTGGGGACATGGCCAAGGGGCGCAGGGTGGTCGCGCTGGACCCTTCCTTCTACTCGCAGTCGTACCTGGGGCTGGCGCTGGCGTCGGCCGAGCGCCAGACGGGCCAGATGGTCACGTCGGATGTGTATCTGGAGCCGAGGATATACGGGGGGCAGGGCAACTGGGTGAGTGGGAAGACAAGGGCAACGGACTCACTGGGGGGGGGGCAGCGAGCGCGCCCGGTTTCTAGAGGGTGATATTGGGAGTATCAGGGCAACTGCTTCGGTGGGCGGGTCAGAGGGGGTGTCTTTATGAAAGGATACTCACCCCTGTTCAACCAGTTTCAGCGCAGCTGGGTAGGGGTCTGTGTGTGTGTGTGGGGGGGGGGCCTATATGCAGCGGGCATAGCTACACAGCGTGGGCAGAGAAGATGGCGAGGGAATGGACAGGAGTTGCAGGGAGGTGGGTGAGTGAGATCATCCGGAGGGCATGGGCTGGTAGAAGCCCGGGAGGCTGCAAAAGCGGCTGCGCCCTTGGGGGTAGACTGTTCAGGCATCGGGCAGCGCGGGCGGTGGGGCCATGGAGGCTCAGGTTGGAAGCGCCTGAGGGTGGTGATGGTGATTGTGGCAAGCCTTGAGTGTAGCATTTGTTGTGGAGCCAGTCTTTCATTTTCATACCACCATCTGTACATTTCTCAGTCCAGTATATACCATGACTGCATCTGGTTTGCTTACATTCAAAGTTTGGGCATTTTAGACAGTGAAAATAATGTAGACAGTGAAAATAATGTAATCACGTCCAAATAATGTAAACGCTATCACCACGACTAACCAAAATCAAAATCTCGTGTGCTTTCTGTTTATCATTATACTACATGTAATGTGTGTGTCATTATACTACATATAACACGATATATCACGCAGTCTACGATGATATATGACGCAGTCTACGTGTTAATGCACTGATCACGCATAGTATCTGTGCTGTCTGTTTGTCATTATATAAGTACTACTATCAGTGGCGTTGGTACTAGAGCCGCCACAAACAAGTTAACTTAAAGAAGCTTTCCCTAAGTCTGGCAACCGCTTATGGTTCACTTACTTCAGTGCTGGGTAGATATTAGAGCTCTAGTAATAATGCTATGGAGATATTCATACTCATAGGCATTAGAATGGTATGGATTTCTATATGAACACACAAAGCGCATCGT
>RPFO01001714.1:25000-27249 GCA_009746045.1 Mesostigma viride | reverse complement strand
TACCATGTTGCGCGATGTGAGTCCAACTGGGAGCTCGCACTGGAGGTCCGTGCCCTGGCCGTCCCGCACAGTAGGCACGGTGCCATGTGTTCGGCCAGAGCTCTAGAGCGACGGTATCCGGCATAACCACAGTAGGTGCACAGTGCCTTTGGTCAAGGTGCCCTGCCTTGTGCATCCACACGGAATCGGCATGGTGAATTTACTAGTACCGGAAAAGGGCCTTGAACAGGGTGCATCATCAGGTCCCTCATCGCTGGGGGGCCGGGGCCGTACGTGATTCCCCTATCATGGTGGAGGTGTTTGTTGTTCGAACCCTCACGAGTGGCCCGCGTGCAATATTACGTGAAGATCGTCTGCATGATGCCCCAGCCCTAGCTGGCAGCGCTAGATGGGGATACAATAAGTAAGCAAATAGTACTTGCGTGTCATTCCACGGAGTACCATCCTATTCAATTAATCTCATTAGAAAAGTAATGACACAAAATTTAAACAAACGGACAAATATCGTCAGCATCATGCCCCAACCATATAGTCCTCGATGGGGATATAACCCTCATCCGAGCCGCGGTCCTCTACTGTAATGGCAGACGCGGCGGTAGTGTAGCGGCTATCCTCAGGGTCGATAACCTCCACCTGCGGACTTCTACCCTGGCTAGCAATGGGCCGCGGGGGCCGTGGGGAGACAGCAGGGCCATACCCTTCAGGAAAGATGCTTATCGCAAATGGTAGCCCATTTCTCCTTGTCAATAATGCGGGCACGGAGTACGGATATTCGCCCAAGCCCTGCATCCTCAAGCCTGGCTGCAGCGTCACGTAGGTCCGGTTCGCGCGCCGCGTCGGAGCGGGGCGCGCGCAAGTGGGCCAGTGGGTGGCGACGGGACGAGGGGGCCCTGCCATAGGAGGAGGTGTCTGCCTGGTTGGCCAGTCTTAATTAAGCCCCCCGGCAGGGCCCACATCGGTATTCACCTGGTCTGTGCGGGCGAGATGGCCGGCCATGAGTAGGCGGCGGTGTCGGATGATATGGGTGACAGGAGGGAGCTGGCCGTAGAGCTGGGCCCGATGGGTGCGGACGCCGAGGATGTGACGGAGCATTCTAGTGACGGTGCCGTCGTCAAGTTGCGCGGTACGTCAGCGCCTTGTCGAGGGTCCACGCCTCGCAGCCGTAAAGGAGGATGCTGAGGAGAAGGGCCTTGAATAGAATGCGCTTGCACCGCTCACTCAGGTAGCGGCATGTCCAGAACCTGTTGAGGCGGCGGAGGGCTGCCCAGGCCTGGCCGATGCGGGTGTAGATGTCGTCTGCCGTGGAGGGGAGCCCGCTGCCAAGGAGCTTGAAGCGAGTTGCCGGGGGGGCGGGGCAGCTGGGTGGGTGGGTGGGGCTGTCCCTGCAGGGAAGCCGATGGCCACGACCTCCATTTTCTTGCTGATCATAAGCCCCACCGCGCGCGCATCCAGTGATAAGCTGTCGAGCCAGAGTTGCGCCGACTCCGGGGGTTCCACAAGCGTCGTGTCGTCAGCGTAGATCAGGTGGCTCAGTCTGTAGGGTGGGTCAACCCGGCCGTAGCCGGCGTACTCCGTGACCTCGAGATCCACCCTGGCACAGCGGGGCTTGTGCGCGCCGCATAATATAGTCCACCATGATGATGAATCGATATGGGGAGAGCACACAGCCCTGCCACACACCTGTATATATAACCCTCATGCATGCCACATGCCACACCCCGGGATATAAAAATCCTCAAGAAGAGCACAAGGCATGGTCGTCCGAGCTGTCGTCTACAGTGATGGCAGACGATGCGGTAGTGTAGCGGCTATCCTCAGGGGCGATGATAACCTCTGCCTGAGAACTTTTGTGCGATTCTAATGAGATGAGCATCGTACTCCGTGACATGCCTCCGTGCATGGCAGTGAGCACGTACTAACTTACTTGGGTAAGTGAAGCATGCAAAGCAACGCAGCAAAGTACATGCGCGCGTGGCGAGGATGGGGAGAGGTGACACATAAGCTGGGGTGCAAGCAAGGGAGGCAACAACGTTTGACGTAAGAAAGTACACGTACTTGCGTGTCATGCGCATGGGCATGCCACGGAGTACTATGCGAATCTCATTAGAAAACGGAGTACTATGCTAATCTCATTAGAAAATACTAACTTACTTGGGTAAGTGAAGCATATGCAAAGCAATGCAGCAAAGTGCATGCGCGCGTGGCGAGGATGGGGAGAGGTGATGCACAAGCTAGGGTGCAAGCAGGGG
>RPFO01001714.1:0-15000 GCA_009746045.1 Mesostigma viride | reverse complement strand
CTCCACTACCTACACCTGCGCGCTTTCCCTTGCCCTCGCTTTCCATCGCTTTCACTCGCCCTCGCCCTCGCCCTCCCTCGCCCTCGCCCTCGCCCTCGCCCTCGCCCTCGCCCTCGCCCTCGCCCTCGCCCTCGCCCTCGCCCTCGCCCTCGCCCTCGCCCTCGCCCTCGCCCTCGCCCTCGCCCTCGCCCTCGCCCTCGCCCTCGCCCTCGCCCTCGCCCTCGCCCTCGCCCTCGCCCTCGCCCTCGCCCTCGCCCTCGCCCTCGCCCTCGCCCTCGCCCTCGCCCTCGCCCTCGCCCTCGCCCTCGCCCTCGCCCTCGCCCTCGCCCTCGCCCTCGCCCTCGCCCTCGCCCTCGCCCTCGCCCTCGCCCTCGCCCTCGCCCTCGCCCTCGCCCTCGCCCTCGCCCTCGCCCTCGCCCTCGCCCTCGCCCTCGCCCTCCCCCTCGCCCTCGCCCTCGCCCTCGCCCTCGCCCTCGCCCTCGCCCTCGCCCTCGCCCTCGCCCTCGCCCTCGCCCTCGCCCTCGCCCTCGCCCTCGCCCTCGCCCTCGCCCTCGCCCTCGCCCTCGCCCTCGCCCTCGCCCTCGCCCTCGCCCTTACGCCCTCGCCCTCGCCCTTACGCCCTCGCCCTTAGTCGCGCAGGTCCCCTTCGCACTCGCCCGGTGGGGGCCACCCTCACCCTCCATGGTCTTCATCCCCGCTATGGCCCTCGCTTATGTTCAGTGTCCCCAGCCCTCACCCTCACTCCCACCCTAAAGCACAGCCCTAGCTCTGCTGCCCTCACTCAGGCTCTCTCACCCGCAGCCTTCCTCTGCACCTCTCGCCCGCGTCCTCGCTCAGGCCCTCTGTGCATTTGTTTGCCCAGTGGGGCCCGCCCTCGCCCTACCTAGCCGTCACCATCGCCATAGCCCTGGCCCTTGCTCTGGCCTTCACCCTCACCCCCAACCTCGCACCATCACTCAGGTGCCCTTGCCCAGGGCCCCTTTGCAAATGCCCGGTGGAAAACCCACCCACACCTCACTTCGCCTTTAATCGTTAGTAGTCAACTGGGTGCCATCACCCCCGCCCTCACTGGCCCTTACCTGGGCCCACTTGCCCTCGCCCTCGCTCAGGTCCCATCTGCACACTCGCGCACTGGGGTCCATCCTCACCCTACCTAGCCCTGGCCCTTTTACCCTCGCTTTCATTCTGATGCTCCCTCTCCACTACCTACACCTGCGCGGTTTCCCTCGCCCTCGCTTTTCACCGCTTTCACTCGCCCTCGCCCTCGCCCTCGCCCTCGCCCTCGCCCTCGCCAGGTAAGGGCCACCCTCGCCCTCCATGGTCTTCATCCCCGCTATGCCCCTCGCTTATGTTCAGCATCGCCAGCCCTCGCCCTCACTCCCACCCTAGAGCACAGCCCAAGCTCTGCTGCCTCATTCAGGCTCACTCACCCGCAGCCTTTCTTTGCACCTCTCGCCCGCGCCCTCGCTCAGGCCCCCTGTCCATTGGTTTGCCCAGTGGGGCCCGCCCTCGCCCTACCTAGCCTTCACCATCGCCATAGCCCTGGCTCTCGCTCTGACCTGCACCCTCCCCGCCAACCTCGCACCATCACTCAGGTGCCCTTGCCCTGGGCCCCTATGCAATCGCCCGGTGGAAAACCCACCCACACCTCACTTCGCCTTTAATCGTTAGTAGTCAACTGGGTGCCATCACCCCCGCCCTCACTGGCCCTCACCTGGGCGCACTTGCCCTCGCCCTCGCTCAGGTCCCATCTGCACACTCGCGCACTGGGGCCCATCCTCACCCTACCTAGCCCTGGCCCTTTTACCCTCGCTTTCATTCTGATGCTCCCTCTCCACTACCTACACCTGCGCGGTTTCCCTCGCCCTCGCTTTTCATCGCTTTTTATCGCCCTCGCCCTCGCCCTCGCCCTCGCCCTCGCCCTCGCCCTCGCCCTCGCCCTCGCCAGGTAAGGGCCACCCTCACCCTCCTTGGTCTTCATCCCCGCTATGCCCCTCGCTTATGTTCAGCATCGCCAGCCCTCGCCCTCACTCCCACCCTAGAGCACAGCCCAAGCTCTGCTGCCTCATTCAGGCTCACTCACCCGCAGCCTTCCTCTGCACCTCTCGCCCGCGCCCTCGCTCAGGCCCCCTGTCCATTTGTTTGCCCAGTGAGGCCCGCCCTCACCCTACACTAGCCTTTACCATCGCTATAGACCTGGCTCTCGCTCTGACCTGCACCCTCCCCGCCAACCTCGCACCATCACTCAGGTGCCCTTGCCCTGGGCCCCTATGCAATCGCCCGGTGGAAAACCCACCCACACCTCACTTCGCCTTTAATCGTTAGTAGTCAACTGGGTGCCATCACCCCCGCCCTCACTGGCCCTCACCTGGGCGCACTTGCCCTCGCCCTCGCTCAGGTCCCATCTGCACACTCGCGCACTGGGGCCCATCCTCACCCTACCTAGCCCTGGCCCTTTTTCCCTCGCTTTCATTCTGATGCTCCCTCTCCACTACCTACACCTGTGCGCTTCCCCTCGCCCTCGCTTTCCATCGCTTTCACTCGCCCTCGCCCTCGCCCTCGCCCTCGCCCTCGCCCTCGCCCTCGCCCTCGCCCTCGCCCTCGCCCTCGCCCTCGCCCTCGCCCTCGCCCTCGCCCTCGCCCTCGCCCTCGCCCTCGCCCTCGCCCTCGCCCTCGCCCTCGCCCTCGCCCTCGCCCTCGCCCTCGCCCTCGCCCTCGCCCTCGCCCTCGCCCTCGCCCTCGCCCTCGCCCTCGCCCTCGCCCTCGCCCTCGCCCTCGCCCTCGCCCTCGCCCTCGCCCTCGCCCTCGCCCTCGCCCTCGCCCTCGCCCTCGCCCTCGCCCTCGCCCTTACGCCCTCGCCCTCGCCCTTACGCCCTCGCCCTTAGTCGCGCAGGTCCCCTTCGCACTCGCCCGGTGGGGGCCACCCTCACCCTCCATGGTCTTCATCCCCGCTATGGCCCTCGCTTATGTTCAGTGTCCCCAGCCCTCACCCTCACTCCCACCCTAAAGCACAGCCCTAGCTCTGCTGCCCTCACTCAGGCTCTCTCACCCGCAGCCTTCCTCTGCACCTCTCGCCCGCGTCCTCGCTCAGGCCCTCTGTGCATTTGTTTGCCCAGTGGGGCCCGCCCTCGCCCTACCTAGCCGTCACCATCGCCATAGCCCTGGCCCTTGCTCTGGCCTTCACCCTCACCCCCAACCTCGCACCATCACTCAGGTGCCCTTGCCCAGGGCCCCTTTGCAAATGCCCGGTGGAAAACCCACCCACACCTCACTTCGCCTTTAATCGTTAGTAGTCAACTGGGTGCCATCACCCCCGCCCTCACTGGCCCTTACCTGGGCCCACTTGCCCTCGCCCTCGCTCAGGTCCCATCTGCACACTCGCGCACTGGGGTCCATCCTCACCCTACCTAGCCCTGGCCCTTTTTCCCTCGCTTTCATTCTGATGCTCCCTCTCCACTACCTACACCTGCGCGGTTTCCCTCGCCCTCGCTTTTCACCGCTTTCACTCGCCCTCGCCCTCGCCCTCGCCCTCGCCCTCGCCCTCGCCAGGTAAGGGCCACCCTCGCCCTCCATGGTCTTCATCCCCGCTATGCCCCTCGCTTATGTTCAGCATCGCCAGCCCTCGCCCTCACTCCCACCCTAGAGCACAGCCCAAGCTCTGCTGCCTCATTCAGGCTCACTCACCCGCAGCCTTTCTTTGCACCTCTCGCCCGCGCCCTCGCTCAGGCCCCCTGTCCATTTGTTTGCCCAGTGGGGCCCGCCCTCGCCCTACCTAGCCTTCACCATCGCCATAGCCCTGGCTCTCGCTCTGACCTGCACCCTCCCCGCCAACCTCGCACCATCACTCAGGTGCCCTTGCCCTGGGCCCCTATGCAATCGCCCGGTGGAAAACCCACCCACACCTCACTTCGCCTTTAATCGTTAGTAGTCAACTGGGTGCCATCACCCCCGCCCTCACTGGCCCTCACCTGGGCGCACTTGCCCTCGCCCTCGCTCAGGTCCCATCTGCACACTCGCGCACTGGGGCCCATCCTCACCCTACCTAGCCCTGGCCCTTTTTCCCTCGCTTTCATTCTGATGCTCCCTCTCCACTACCTACACCTGTGCGCTTCCCCTCGCCCTCGCTTTCCATCGCTTTCACTCGCCCTCGCCCTCGCCAGGTGAGGGCCACCCTCACTCTCCTTGGTCTTCATCCCCGCTATGGCCCTCGCTTATGTTCAGTGTCCCCAGCCCTCACCCTCACTCCCACCCTAAAGCACAGCCCTAGCTCTGCTGCCCTCACTCAGGCTCTCTCACCCGCAGCCTTCCTCTGCACCTCTCGCCCGCGCCCTCGCTCAGGCCCCCTGTGCATTTGTTTGCCCAGTGGGGCCCGCCCTCGCCCTACACTAGCCTTTACCATCGCTATAGACCTGGCCCTAAGTTGCTCTGGCCTTTACCCTCACCCCCAACCTCGCACCATCACTCAGGTGCCCTTGCCCTGGGCCCCTATGCAATCGCCCGGTGGAAAACCCACCCACACCTCACTTCGCCTTTAATCGTTAGTAGTCAACTGGGTGCCATCACCCCCACCCTCACTGACCCTCACCTGGGCGCACTTGCCCTCGCCCTCGCTCAGGTCCCATCTGCACACTCGCGCACTGGGGCCCATCCTCACCCTACCTAGCCCTGGCCCTTTTACCCTCGCTTTCATTCTGATGCTCCCTCTCCACTACCTACACCTGCGCGGTTTCCCTCGCCCTCGCTTTTCATCGCTTTCACTCGCCCTCGCCCTCGCCCTCGCCCTCGCCCTCGCCCTCGCCCTCGCCCTCGCCAGGTAAGGGCCACCCTCACCCTCCTTGGTCTTCATCCCCGCTATGCCCCTCGCTTATGTTCAGCGTCCCCAGCCCTCGCCCTCACTCCCACCCTAGAGCACAGCCCAAGCTCTGCTGCCTCATTCAGGCTCACTCACCCGCAGCCTTCCTCTGCACCTCTCGCCCGCGCCCTCGCTCAGGCCCCCTGTCCATTTGTTTGCCCAGTGAGGCCCGCCCTCACCCTACACTAGCCTTTACCATCGCTATAGACCTGGCTCTCGCTCTGACCTGCACCCTCCCCGCCAACCTCGCACCATCACTCAGGTGCCCTTGCCCTGGGCCCCTATGCAATCGCCCGGTGGAAAACCCACCCACACCTCACTTCGCCTTTAATCATTAGTAGTCAACTGGGTGCCATCACCCCCGCCCTCACTGGCCCTCACCTGGGCGCACTTGCCCTCGCCCTCGCTCAGGTCCCATCTGCACACTCGCGCACTGGGGCCCATCCTCACCCTACCTAGCCCTGGCCCTTTTTCCCTCGCTTTCATTCTGATGCTCCCTCTCCACTACCTACACCTGTGCGCTTCCCCTCGCCCTCGCTTTCCATCGCTTTCACTCGCCCTCGCCCTCGCCAGGTGAGGGCCACCCTCACTCTCCTTGGTCTTCATCCCCGCTATGGCCCTCGCTTATGTTCAGTGTCCCCAGCCCTCACCCTCACTCCCACCCTAAAGCACAGCCCTAGCTCTGCTGCCCTCACTCAGGCTCTCTCACCCGCAGCCTTCCTCTGCACCTCTCGCCCGCGCCCTCGCTCAGGCCCCCTGTGCATTTGTTTGCCCAGTGGGGCCCGCCCTCGCCCTACACTAGCCTTTACCATCGCTATAGACCTGGCCCTAAGTTGCTCTGGCCTTTACCCTCACCCCCAACCTCGCACCATCACTCAGGTGCCCTTGCCCTGGGCCCCTATGCAATCGCCCGGTGGAAAACCCACCCACACCTCACTTCGCCTTTAATCGTTAGTAGTCAACTGGGTGCCATCACCCCCACCCTCACTGACCCTCACCTGGGCGCACTTGCCCTCGCCCTCGCTCAGGTCCCATCTGCACACTCGCGCACTGGGGCCCATCCTCACCCTACCTAGCCCTGGCCCTTTTACCCTCGCTTTCATTCTGATGCTCCCTCTCCACTACCTACACCTGCGCGGTTTCCCTCGCCCTCGCTTTTCATCGCTTTCACTCGCCCTCGCCCTCGCCCTCGCCCTCGCCCTCGCCCTCGCCCTCGCCCTCGCCCTCGCCAGGTAAGGGCCACCCTCACCCTCCTTGGTCTTCATCCCCGCTATGCCCCTCGCTTATGTTCAGCATCGCCAGCCCTCGCCCTCACTCCCACCCTAGAGCACAGCCCAAGCTCTGCTGCCTCATTCAGGCTCACTCACCCGCAGCCTTCCTCTGCACCTCTCGCCCGCGCCCTCGCTCAGGCCCCCTGTCCATTTGTTTGCCCAGTGAGGCCCGCCCTCACCCTACACTAGCCTTTACCATCGCTATAGACCTGGCTCTCGCTCTGACCTGCACCCTCCCCGCCAACCTCGCACCATCACTCAGGTGCCCTTGCCCTGGGCCCCTATGCAATCGCCCGGTGGAAAACCCACCCACACCTCACCTAGCCTTTAATCGTTAGTAGTCAACTGGGTGCCATCACCCCCGCCCTCACTGGCCCTCACCTGGGCGCACTTGCCCTCGCCCTCGCTCAGGTCCCATCTGCACACTCGCGCACTGGGGCCCATCCTCACCCTACCTAGCCCTGGCCCTTTTTCCCTCGCTTTCATTCTGATGCTCCCTCTCCACTACCTACACCTGCGCGGTTTCCCTCGCCCTCGCTTTTCATCGCTTTCACTCGCCCTCGCCCTCGCCCTCGCCCTCGCCCTCGCCCTCGCCCTCGCCCTCGCCCTCGCCCTCGCCCTCGCCCTCGCCCTCGCCCTCGCCCTCGCCCTCGCCCTCGCCCTCGCCCTCGCCCTCGCCCTCGCCCTCGCCCTCGCCCTCGCCCTCGCCCTCGCCCTCGCCCTCGCCCTCGCCCTCGCCCTCGCCCTCGCCCTCGCCCTCGCCTTCGCCCTCGCCCTCGCCCTCGCCCTCGCCCTCGCCCTCGCCCTCGCCCTCGCCCTCGCCCTCGCCCTCGCCCTCGCCCTCGCCCTCGCCCTGGCCCTCGCCCTCGCCCTCGCCCTCGCCCTCGCCCTCGCCCTCGCCCTCGCCCTCGCCCTCGCCCTCGCCCTCGCCCTCGCCCTCGCCCTCGCCCTTACGCCCTCGCCCTCGCCCTTACGCCCTCGCCCTTAGTCGCGCAGGTCCCCTTCGCACTCGCCCGGTGGGGGCCACCCTCACCCTCCATGGTCTTCATCCCCGCTATGGCCCTCGCTTATGTTCAGCGTCCCCAGCCCTCGCCCTCACTCCCACTCTAGAGCACAGCCCTAGCTCTGCTGCCCTCACTGAGGCTCTCTCACCCGCAGCCTTCCTCTGCACCTCTCGCCCGCGTCCTCGCTCAGGCCCTCTGTGCATTTGTTTGCCCAGTGGGGCCCGCCCTCGCCCTACCTAGCCGTCACCATCGCCATAGCCCTGGCCCTTGCTCTGGCCTTCACCCTCACCCCCAACCTCGCACCATCACTCAGGTGCCCTTGCCCAGGGCCCCTTTGCAAATGCCCGGTGGAAAACCCACCCACACCTCACTTCGCCTTTAATCGTTAGTAGTCAACTGGGTGCCATCACCCCCGCCCTCACTGGCCCTTACCTGGGCCCACTTGCCCTCGCCCTCGCTCAGGTCCCATCTGCACACTCGCGCACTGGGGTCCATCCTCACCCTACCTAGCCCTGGCCCTTTTACCCTCGCTTTCATTCTGATGCTCCCTCTCCACTACCTACACCTGCGCGGTTTCCCTCGCCCTCGCTTTTCACCGCTTTCACTCGCCCTCGCCCTCGCCCTCGCCCTCGCCCTCGCCCTCGCCAGGTAAGGGCCACCCTCGCCCTCCATGGTCTTCATCCCCGCTATGCCCCTCGCTTATGTTCAGCATCGCCAGCCCTCGCCCTCACTCCCACCCTAGAGCACAGCCCAAGCTCTGCTGCCTCATTCAGGCTCACTCACCCGCAGCCTTTCTTTGCACCTCTCGCCCGCGCCCTCGCTCAGGCCCCCTGTCCATTTGTTTGCCCAGTGGGGCCCGCCCTCGCCCTACCTAGCCTTCACCATCGCCATAGCCCTGGCTCTCGCTCTGACCTGCACCCTCCCCGCCAACCTCGCACCATCACTCAGGTTCCCTTGCCCTGGGCCCCTATGCAATCGCCCGGTGGAAAACCCACCCACACCTCACTTCGCCTTTAATCGTTAGTAGTCAACTGGGTGCCATCACCCCCGCCCTCACTGGCCCTCACCTGGGCGCACTTGCCCTCGCCCTCGCTCAGGTCCCATCTGCACACTCGCGCACTGGGGCCCATCCTCACCCTACCTAGCCCTGGCCCTTTTACCCTCGCTTTCATTCTGATGCTCCCTCTCCACTACCTACACCTGTGCGCTTCCCCTCGCCCTCGCTTTCCATCGCTTTCACTCGCCCTCGCCCTCGCCAGGTGAGGGCCACCCTCACTCTCCTTGGTCTTCATCCCCGCTATGGCCCTCGCTTATGTTCAGTGTCCCCAGCCCTCACCCTCACTCCCACCCTAAAGCACAGCCCTAGCTCTGCTGCCCTCACTCAGGCTCTCTCACCCGCAGCCTTCCTCTGCACCTCTCGCCCGCGCACTCGCTCAGGCCCCCTGTGCATTTGTTTGCCCAGTGGGGCCCGCCCTCGCCCTACACTAGCCTTTACCATCGCTATAGACCTGGCCCTAAGTTGCTCTGGCCTTTACCCTCACCCCCAACCTCGCACCATCACTCAGGTGCCCTTGCCCTGGGCCCCTATGCAATCGCCCGGTGGAAAACCCACCCACACCTCACTTCGCCTTTAATCGTTAGTAGTCAACTGGGTGCCATCACCCCCACCCTCACTGACCCTCACCTGGGCGCACTTGCCCTCGCCCTCGCTCAGGTCCCATCTGCACACTCGCGCACTGGGGCCCATCCTCACCCTACCTAGCCCTGGCCCTTTTACCCTCGCTTTCATTCTGATGCTCCCTCTCCACTACCTACACCTGCGCGGTTTCCCTCGCCCTCGCTTTTCATCGCTTTCACTCGCCCTCGCCCTCGCCCTCGCCCTCGCCCTCGCCCTCGCCCTCGCCCTCGCCAGGTAAGGGCCACCCTCACCCTCCTTGGTCTTCATCCCCGCTATGCCCCTCGCTTATGTTCAGCATCGCCAGCCCTCGCCCTCACTCCCACCCTAGAGCACAGCCCAAGCTCTGCTGCCTCATTCAGGCTCACTCATCCGCAGCCTTCCTCTGCACCTCTCGCCCGCGCCCTCGCTCAGGCCCCCTGTCCATTTGTTTGCCCAGTGAGGCCCGCCCTCACCCTACACTAGCCTTTACCATCGCTATAGACCTGGCTCTCGCTCTGACCTGCACCCTCCCCGCCAACCTCGCACCATCACTCAGGTGCCCTTGCCCTGGGCCCCTATGCAATCGCCCGGTGGAAAACCCACCCACACCTCACTTCGCCTTTAATCGTTAGTAGTCAACTGGGTGCCATCACCCCCGCCCTCACTGGCCCTCACCTGGGCGCACTTGCCCTCGCCCTCGCTCAGGTCCCATCTGCACACTCGCGCACTGGGGCCCATCCTCACCCTACCTAGCCCTGGCCCTTTTTCCCTCGCTTTCATTCTGATGCTCCCTCTCCACTACCTACACCTGTGCGCTTCCCCTCGCCCTCGCTTTCCATCGCTTTCACTCGCCCTCGCCCTCGCCAGGTGAGGGCCACCCTCACTCTCCTTGGTCTTCATCCCCGCTATGGCCCTCGCTTATGTTCAGTGTCCCCAGCCCTCACCCTCACTCCCACCCTAAAGCACAGCCCTAGCTCTGCTGCCCTCACTCAGGCTCTCTCACCCGCAGCCTTCCTCTGCACCTCTCGCCCGCGCCCTCGCTCAGGCCCCCTGTGCATTTGTTTGCCCAGTGGGGCCCGCCCTCGCCCTACACTAGCCTTTACCATCGCTATAGACCTGGCCCTAAGTTGCTCTGGCCTTTACCCTCACCCCCAACCTCGCACCATCACTCAGGTGCCCTTGCCCTGGGCCCCTATGCAATCGCCCGGTGGAAAACCCACCCACACCTCACTTCGCCTTTAATCGTTAGTAGTCAACTGGGTGCCATCACCCCCACCCTCACTGACCCTCACCTGGGGCACTTGCCCTCGCCCTCGCTCAGGTCCCATCTGCACACTCGCGCACTGGGGCCCATCCTCACCCTACCTAGCCCTGGCCCTTTTACCCTCGCTTTCATTCTGATGCTCCCTCTCCACTACCTACACCTGCGCGGTTTCCCTCGCCCTCGCTTTTCATCGCTTTCACTCGCCCTCGCCCTCGCCCTCGCCCTCACCCTCGCCCTCGCCCGGTGGGGGCCACCCTCACCCTCCATGGTCTTCATCCCGCTATGGCCCTCGCTTATGCTCAGCGTCCCCAGCCCTCACCCTCACTCTCACCCTAAAGCACAGCCCTAGCTCTGCTGCCCTCACTCAGGCTCACTCATCCGCAGCCTTCCTCTGCACCTTTTGCCCGCGCCCTCGCTCAGGCCCCCTGTGCATTTGTTTGCCCAGTGGGGCCCCCCTCGCCCTACCTAGCCTTCAATATCGCCATAGCCCTGGCTCTTGCTCTGGCCTGCACCCTCCCCCCCAATCTCGCACCATCACTCAGGTGCCCTTGCCCTGCGCCCCTATGCAATCGTTCGGTGGAAAACCCACGCACACCTCACTTCGCCTTTAATCGTTAGTAGTCAACTGGGTGCCATCAGCCCCGCCCTCACTGGCCCTCCCGTGGGCGCACTTGCCCTCGCCCTCGCTCAGGTCCCATCTGCACACTCGCGCACTGGGGCCCATCCTCACCCTACCTAGCCCTGGCCCTTTTACCCTCGCTTTCATCCTGCTGCTCCCTCTCCACTACCTACACCTGCGCGGTTTCCCTCGCCCTCGCCCTCGCCCTCGCCCTCGCCCTCGCCCTCGCCCTCGCCCTCGCCCTCGCCCTCGCCCTCGCCCTCGCCCTCGCCCTCGCCCTCGCCCTCGCCCTCGCCCTCGCCCTCGCCCTCGCCCTCGCCCTCGCCCTCGCCCTCGCCCTCGCCCTCGCCTCGCCCTCGCCCTCGCCCTCGCCCTCGCCCTCGCCCTCGCCCTCGCCCTCGCCCTCGCCCTCGCCCTCGCCCTCGCCCTCGCCCTCGCCCTCGCCCTCGCCCTCGCCCTCGCCCTCGCCCTCGCCCTCGCCCTCGCCCTCGCCCTCGCCCTCGCCCTCGCCCTCGCCCTCGCCCTCGCCCTCGCCCTCGCCCTCGCCCTCGCCCTCGCAATGATGTTTAGCTTAGGAAGTCACTAAAGGCGCACCATTCATAAAAGGCTTCACGTTTGATTGTGTAGGCAACAACATAGACTGCGTCGTAACACTCCTTGACATACTTACTAATTGCCGTAGTCTGGTGCACGTGAGCACATCATGCTGCATTTTGTGTTGGAGCTCGGACTCGATCAATTATCATCAAGTAAGTACTTGCGTGTCATGGGCATGGGCATGCCATGGAGTACTATGCTAACCTCATTAGAAAAAACGACTACATATTTTTTCAAATTATCTTCAGGTTGTTGCATCATTGGTTGTAGAGCCTGACAGCCTAGATATGATGTCAGATCAAGCTAAATTGCATCCCATATTCCTAGTAAGCTTTTAGGACGGCATGCAGCCCAATCCCCCCGGCGACTCGCTTCAAGCTCCTTGGCAGCGGGCTCCCCTCCACGGCCGACGGCATCAACACCCGCATTGCCCAGGCCTGAGCCGGCTGGGCGGCCCTCCGCCGCCTCGACATGTAGGTTCTGGACATGTCGCTAACTGAGTGAGCGGCTCAAGCGCATTCTGTTCAAGGCTCGGTTGCATATGTCGGTCCTCAGCATATATCCTCCTTTACGGCTGCGAGGCGTGGACCCGTGGACCAGGCACTGAGCAAGCAGCTTGACGGCACTAGTCACTCGAATGCTCCCTCACATCCTCGGCGTCCGCTGCCAAGAGCGCCGCACCCGGGCCGAGCTCTACTGCGAGCTCCCTCTTGTCACCCATACCATCTGACACCGCCGCCTCCTCTTTGCCGGCCAGCCTGCACAGACCAGGTGAATACTGATGTCGGCCCTGCGGGCGGGCTTAGGACTGGCCAACCAATTAACCAAGTAGACACCTCCTCCTATGGCAGGGCCCAGCGTTTGTCCCGTCACAACCCACTGGCAAACTTGTGCGCGCCGGGCACCGACGCGGCGCGACCCGGACCTATGTGTGTACCTGCATTGCTTGAGGATGCAGGGCTTCTGGGATTATCTGTACTCCGCGCACGCATAATGATGGACAAAGTAAAGGGGAAATGGGCTGCCGTCTGCGATAAGCACCTTCCTGAGGGGCATGCTCTTGTTTCCTCCCCATGGCCCCACGGCCCATTGCTGGAATGCAGGGTAGAAGTCCGCAGGTGGAGGTTATAATTGCCCTTAAGGATCGCCGCTACACTACCGCCTCGTCTGCCATTACAGTAGTACGTCAGTAGAGGACAGCACAGATGAGGATTATATCGATCCCCTCTAGTGACTTTATGGTTGGGGCATGATGCAGACAATATTTGTAACTTGCGTGTAATTATTTTCTAATGAGATTAGTTAGCATAGGACTCCGCGGCATGCCCATGAGCATGACACGCAATACTTACCAGCTTGCATGTTTTCTGATGAACCACCTCCGTGAGCGTTGTGAAATGGGGGCCGGGTCACCCCCACCAGGGTTCACTGCCGGCCATTACCATGATGATGTCGACTGTCATTACATTGTTGCAAATGTGCACACCGGTCGTGCTCATGGCTGTAATAGCCAACAGTGAGGTTAATATTGTACAAAACCCTTTGTGCCGAGCAGCAAAAGGTACTTCGTACAATGTTAACCTAACTCAGACCTAGTCTGGTCACTGGGGCGAGATCGAGGAATCACTATGTACGCTCGGAACAGTGACCCATAAATGTAATCTGAATATTCATGATGAGTGCAAGTCTAGCTAGGGCACATGCGAACATGAATCTGGGCGCAGCGGTTGCCATATCGCGGGACGAAAAAGTTGTTTCCTAGAGGATTCGAACCTCAGCGCCCTGAAGGGTTATATATCTACACGGTCCTGCAAAGCGTCACGATGGCCGGGTTTCCAGTGGTGCGGCAAGGTTTGGTTGCTATATACATAATAAAGAGGGCCGCTCATGTAGAAACCATGTGCCACGTTAGTTTGTGGATTACCTTAATTGCTGCTCAGGCAGTCTTCAGGATAGCTCGTATGAGCCAAGTTGATGCCGATTCTCAATGCAGCGTGACTGCAGCACATACCGGACCAGTGCAGTATAAGTTGCGGACATCATTGCTGCAGTTTTCATTTTTTACCTGATAAGTAAGTAAGTAAGTACTTGCGTCAGTTGCGTGTCATGCGCAAAGGCATGCCACGGAGTACTATGCTAATCTCATTAGAAAAATAATTACACAAACGTTTAAACAAATATCGTCTGCATCATCCCCCAACCGTTAAGCACTAGATGGGGATGTAATCCTCATCCGAGCTGTCCTCTTTACTTGATGGTAGCAAAGCTGACAGTGCAAACCTTCTGGAAGTCAGACACTGGCATGGCTGTGCAGCATCGAAGAAACTCGATTTTTTCCCCAGTTTCTTGGCCCTTTTTAATTAAAATGAGGTATAGCAATTTGGCGAGCCGGCCATGCAGGGGTCAGGCAGAGTTGGTATGCTTTCACTGCCAAGGGCAACAACTTGCAGGATCGATGCACAAGTGGCTCATGCATTATTTACTTATATATATTGCATGAATGAGTATCTCTTTGCATGGTATGTAATTAAGTGTCTTCAACATGCATGTGTAAGATGTTTTATTGTGAGTCCAGGGGTATTAGACTCCATGCGTGTATTATTGCTTTGTTGACAGACAGTAAAATCATGTACCGCTTGTATGCTGGGCAGTGAGCCAGCTTTGTATTCTATCCTTATTATTAGTGTCACAAACATGTCAGTGAGTGAGAAATGGTTCAAACAACCCTGAAAGCCATCAAATCTAGTGGTCACGTACGATTGCGTATTATCCCGTATTATACCGTATTATACCGTATTATACCGTATTATACCGTATTATACTTACTATACGGACCCTGTGCGTATAACCGCGTATTACGTGTAATGGAACTCTGCAACCAATACGCGTGAAGCGCCAAGCGGGCAAAGCGAGCGGCCGCTTCAGCAGCCTCCTTTCCGGAACGCCGCGAAGGAGCAAGTCACGATTTCTCTCCGGAGCGCAGCGATGGATGGAGCACGTTACTCAGAACTACTGTACGGATGCATGGCCTGGAACATACGGTGTAGGGGCACCGGCCGCGGGCAGAGTAGCAGCGGGGAAGGGGGGGCCTTGGTAGCCTCACTCACGTGACGAAAATGGCTGACGGCGGTATGGCTGACAGCGGACCTCAGATCTTTTGCATCTGAGCCCCAAAGTTGGTCAGATCACTTGCATTCGATGCGCCTTTTTAAGACGCACTCGCCAGTGTAATCGGTTACTGCTGAAACGCAGTATCGACAAATTAAGTTACGCACGTGACAAGCAGCTATGACGACTCCAAAAGCAAAGCGAGGTTTGGAAAAGGAGCTTTCCGGCTCCCAGCCCAACCCACTCGCCATCGTCCTTGCCCAGCCGTCTGCTGGGCCCGCCAACCCATCGCCAGCAAACCCATCGCCCACAGCCTTGCCCGAGCAGCCTCAAGAAACCCTGCCATGAACACAAATTGCGAAAGTACCTACCAGATTACGACCGCTTTTCTTTCAGCAACTGGCTGCAACTGACCATTGAGGAAGAATGCGCCAAACAAAATAGTGCATGTCTTAGCACAAGAACGCAAGCTCCTTGGGGCCTGCTTTTCTTTCAGCAACTGGCTAGCTGCAACTGACCAAGGAAGAATGCGCCGAAATAGTGCATTTCTTAGCACAAGAACGCAATTAAGCTCCTGGGGGCCTTAGGGCCCATCCCCGCCAACGACCTGGAGGCGTTCTTCGCCAGC
>RPFO01000734.1:0-27259 GCA_009746045.1 Mesostigma viride | reverse complement strand
CCGTAGATTATTTCCAGATCGACGGATACTGCGACAGTGTGTTTTTCCACTTAATGTTGCCCCTGCAATTGTCATGGCTACCCGTTTGTACGCCGACTCAAAGTCAATATATAAAATCAGTAAAGCATTATTCGATCTTTAAGCCTGCCACCTGTCTTACATTTTGACACGGTGCTGCGCAGCAACTCCTCCTCCTGCGCGACGGCGGACCGCGCCTCGCCCGATGGTCCCGCCTCGCGCTCGACTGTCTCGTAGGACAGGTCCATGGGCGACGCTTCTTCCCCCCGCATCATGGCATCATCCCGTCGTCCGGTCGACCACGCATACGCGCGTTCCGACCGGCTGTGACGTTTGCTCGACAGCCGGACCGCGCGGGCGTCCTGGCCGACGAAGCGACGCGCGCCGGTATCGGCAGCGGCATCGGTAGCGGCAGCGGCAGGACGTCGCTGACACAGTAGCAGCTGGCGATGGCGATCGTCGCCACCTCACCCAAGTCCGGGTCCTGGCACCGCCGAACCTTGGCACGCTTGCGATGCGCGTCGACCTCTCCCAGACCGAGGACGGGCGCGTGCGTCGCAGGACCACGAAGTGGTCTCCGCCATAGTGCAGCAGCATGCAGCTGAGCCACGCGGTCACACGCGCCTCCCGGCGCTCGTCCCCGATGAGCACGTCCATGACCAACGTCTCGGGAATCCTTGGCGCGGCGGTCTGGACCATCCCCGACTCCCCGTACACGATAAACCGCGGCTCGCGCTTGAAAACCTGCTCCTCCTTGTCGCATTCATCTCGCTCGCAATTCCTGCACCGCTCGAAACAGAAGGCCTCCCTGCACTTGGCCATCATGCGCGTCTTGACGTCCCACTCCTCGGGGCAGTCGGTCAGCAGGATGGGCAGGGGCACCTTGCCGAGATCCTGCCGGAACTCGCGCACGCACGCGCGCCCGCCATGGAATAGGTCGCAGTCGTCAAAGTGCTGCAGCACCGTGGTCAGGTTGTCAATCGCCTCGGCAAAAGCGCCGCGCTTTCGTCCATACCTTTCGTCGAGCAGCCTGCGCACCCACTCGCGGAAGCGGTCCATATCGCGCTGGTTGCCCTCCGCGGTCGCGATGTAGTAGCGCAGCAGCGCAAGCCCGATCTTGCAGTGCTCGCCGTGCCCCTCGCGTGGGTTGCAGCGAAGCGCCTGCAGTCCTGACCGCCCGGCCCGCTGCGTGAGGATCAGCATAATGAGACCGAGTCCCAGCACGCTGTCCACAGGGCAACTGTTGTCCTCCCCATTTGGAGTCTGCTCGTTGGCGACCAGCATGAGCGTCTCGTACTTCAACATGAGCTCCTCGAACGTGAAACACGCGCGGCACGAACACTTGGAACTACCGCTGTGGCCGCCGGCCGGGAACAAAGAGCCCAGCGGCGCGGGCGCCGGCGCGGTCGGCTCGCTTCCGCGCCCGCTGGAGGGCGCCGGACGCGCCGCCTCGTCCGTCGCGCGACGAGCTGGCGCCGCCGCCTCCCCTTGCTCGCCATCCGCAGCCCTGGCCTCCCGGCGCGAACGACGTTGCTGCTCCCGGCCGGAATGCAAGCCCCCGACCTCGCTGAACAGCCCGCGGAAAAACTCGGCGCGAGCCTCTTGCACCTCGGCGGGCAAACCGGGTTCCGCCGCGAGCGCAGCTATGTCCTCGTCCTCGGCGGGAGGGGCTCGGGGTGCTCGACGCGAGGCTCGGCTGACCAATCGCCCGGTGGCACGTTGCGCGGATTACCAGGGGGCCGCGCCACGACGCGCGGGCTCTCCGGCAGCACGTGCTCGGCCGGCTGGGAAACCGGGCGCACGTCGTAGACGCACAAGACCAACGCGTGAGGCAGCGCGTCCACGACGGTCGCGGGCGCGGAGACGGCCTCGACCGGATCCACCACCTGCCACAGGCCGGCCGCGGCATCGACGGCGCGGCAGAAAACAAAGTGCTTGTCGGCGCGCTGCTCCACAAACCCGCGCAGCCGCGCGACCACGGCGACCTCGGCGCCGCTGTCGCCATCGACCACGGACGCGTCAAAGTAAGAGGGCACGGCGTCGCCACCGCAGGCCCGTACGTCCCGTCCGCCATGGACGAGCACACACGCGGGGAAGCCGCCGCGCACGTAGCGGTCGCACACGACGGCCCGCCCGTTGCAGCCCGAGTTAACGTTCCTAGCAAACGCAATGTGAAGGATATGGTTGCAATGCAGCAATGTGTGAATATGGTTGGAAACGGAGCTTTGTTAAAATCGGATAATGTTACAGCGCTCACACACTTGAGGCTTGTACACGCGCTTGCCAAGTCAAGGCACAACACGTGAGGCGGGCTCGCAAGAGATGCCCATTTGGCACTGGCCTATTGTTTATATACTTGTGCACTGTGCTTGCTAGTCCTGAGCAGCCTAGGAGGCCTGCTCAGTAATAACACCCCCGGTACAGTATTCACTACCTGTACAGCGCCCAGCTCCTATACAGTAGGTCTGCCATACAGGCACAGTGACCACAGAGCACAGTCCACAGTGACTATTGCATCTGCACCTAGAAGTCCAGGACTAAGCCTGCGGTACCAACAGACCACAGGTTAAGGTTCCTATTTCCTGCGTACGACGTATTAATCCAATACCGTCGTAGGTACAGCACCTAATTCCTGTCAGCCCAGGAATTACTGTCGACCCCATATGTCGTCGGCAAATATTCACGTCCGACTTAGAAGAACAGCCGGCTCGCGCTCGCGCGCGACCGGGAAGTCGGAACGCCATAACTTTCTTGATACTTGTCGGAATGAACTCGTTCCGGTGCCGCTGGAATCGCAGAGATATGCCGAATCAGGATCACGCCAATGCGCTTGGCGTTAACTCCAATCCTTTCTTTTCTTGAGCTGTAGCAGCTCACACAAGTCTACATACAAACACACACAATGGGTACTGGATATCCTCCCCGACTACAAGTCACAACCCGCTGGGCATGACAGTCAGCTTGGATTCCTTATTATATGTACATAGCACCCATACTGGCTCAGGAGCACAAACAAATTACAATGAGTCCCTATCCCTTCACGGGAGGCTCGTTGTGTTACCCATGTACAAGAGGTTGGCCAACTGTGGCAGCCCATAGGTGTTCAGCTAAGAACTTGAGAAGTATGTACAACCTTCAGGACCTTAGGCGAAACCCCACAGATCACCCACAACAGCTCATCAGAAAACATTGCTGACCCCCAGACGGGAGTCGGCGCCGGTCTGCTGCCCCTTATCGAACCAGACACAACATCTACGCGAAGCACATGCAAAACACAAGCTCCCATACTCGTTCCAACCGTGGAAAATCAGGGGACCTGTCGCCACCTCACCAGCATGGTGGATGGGTCAGCCAGTCCGTGAAACTCCGCCTTAAGACGGCACCAGGGAATCGAACCCCGCCCACAAACCACAGATCTGGGGAAACCTCAGACTGAGATGAAAACCCCAGATAGACATCTCTCCATCAGAGACAATGTCAGACATTCCCACACCAGAGACATGTCTCACCCCTCAAGGTGTGCTCAGGATTATGTACAATCAAGCTCCCAGCCTGATATCCAGAGACTTAAGCACCCAGCTCTCAGCTTTTAGACAGATAGACCGACTTGACAGTCAGCATTCATGAGCTTCCTCAGTACATTGTACTGGGCTGGGGCCTTGTGTGGCAGCTTTGTCAATGCATCAGCAGGGTTCTCCTCGCCAGGGATATGCTTCAAGTCAACCAAACTGGCCAACTCCTTCAGCAACAAATAATCCAGGTCCCGGCTCCTGGCCAGCTGCTTGTGAACAAACTGGACCATACCCATGCTGTCTGTTAGCAACAACGTCTCCATCTGCAAGGTCCAAGGGGTAACTGAAGCCAGCTCCAGCATTAACTCCTTTATGTACAGGCTGGACTGGATCCCCTCGCATATGGCCCTGCATTCTGCCACATCTGAACTGATACAGACCCTCTTCTGCAGTCTGCTGTACCAGCTGAACAAACTTGCCCTGCTCTGATAAAAAGCAAACAGAGCAGCAGATCTCCCCCTGACCTTGGTAACCTGGCGAGCATCCATGGAACTGTCAACAAAGATCTCCAAGGTGATAGGCTGGGCAAAGTCAATCCCAGACAAAATCAGATCAGGGGTACTCTCCACCAACCGGGCTATGACTCGAGGCTTCTCATCCTCAAGCACCTCATCAGGCATTCTGCTATGGACCATCAAAGACGGACCACAGATGCTGGCAAACCAGGCCCACATGCCTCTCAACTCAGGTCCTGCAGCCTGGGTGATCTTCTCTGGCAAGGCCTTCACAATGGTCTGTTTATAATCTCCTCCAGCCTGAAGCCTGATACTCCACTCCCCGTCCCTCCTGAACAGGGTAGCCTGCATTCCACAGAACACTACAGGCTTGTTGGGCTCCTGCCACAGCTCCTTGCCCAGTGAAAACTTGCCACTGATGACAGGAATAAACTTCTTCAGCCAGGTCGTGGGGGCTAGCAAATGCAGATCATCTCCATGCAAACTAGCATACACTGGCAGACCCTCCCATTGGGCCAGCAGCAAACAGGGATCAACTGAAGACACTCTCAAGCCACACTCACTGATCAGAGCTTCCTGCAGCGTGAGTCTCCAGATGATTGGGCTCGACCTGAGTCCTTCCAGGCCCTTCAGAATAACCAGGAATTGTTGATGCAGCTCCAGCTTCCAGATGGCAGGCACCTCAACACAGTAAGGCTCATCCTGCTTCCACACCCTCCTGGCCACTTCTGGATCAGATTTTAAAAATGCCCTCTTGAAGTCCAGCAGCACTGATGACATAGCTGCTCCCCTGTTCAGCAACCCCACGTAGAGACATAGCAAAATTCTCCATGTGTCGTGTAGCATCCCTGGCGTGTATAGCTCCTCTCCTGGCAGACTCCCCGTGCCGTGATACTCATTCAGGACAGGCCTGACATGGGGCACTGATACCTCATCCACAACCTTCCTCTTCAGCACAAATCTCAAAGCAAGCTTCCTTGATGCTGGGGGACGTCTGTCTGTTGGTGCAGCACACTCAAACTGCAACCACTCCTCCAATGCCTTGGAGAAGGCGAGCTTCCAAGCCTCAAACAAAGTAGGCGAGCTCATCTCTTGGACCAGCTGGTCATATGTCAAAGGAGAGTGTGCAGCAAGGCTCCTGTGAGTTATGCCAATACTGCTGGGGTGCAACACAGCTGGAATCACCAAACTGGCCGCTGGGGGCACCTCCCCTTCATCCCATTTTACACCCTTGACCGGCTTGGCCCTGCACCTGACTGGAAATGTTGTCCTGAAATTTTCTAGGGGAATCATCCCCCAGCCATCTCTTCTCAGAGCTGTAGCTCTGATAGAAATCCCAGGATTGCCCAGAAAATTCTGACCCAAAATCACAGGGCCATCATAGTCCTCTAGGACAAGGAAGGTCACATCCACACCCATGACAGGGGCAGTAACCTCTCCCAACACCCTTAGATGCGTCCTACCACTGAAATCAGACACCCAGGGGCAACTTGGTTCTCCGACCAGCAGTTCTCCTGTATGCTGAGGTCCCATGACAGAAACCTGTGCATTGGTATCTATCTCCATGGCAGCTACCTCAGGTTCATCCAACTGGACAAGCTTGGACACCTTAGGCTCCTTCTTGGCTCTTTGCAAAGCCTGTACAATATCTGATAGACGCACACCCCTAGGCCTGGTGTCGGGCCGTTCCGGAGGTGCAGCCTGTCCGCCTGCTTGCCCAACCACCGTATGTGAAGGTACCCCAGGGGCCGGGCCAGGGTCACCCTGAGGGCTCGATACAGCTGTAGCACCCTGATCAGGAAGCTCCACGTCACCCCCGCCTTGTACACCAGCGGGCACCTGGAAGAGGTCTCCTTGATTACCTCCCCGGGGACGGATCTTTGACCAGGACAGACGGTGCACTGCTTGGGAGCCATCAATGGCCACCCAGCACTTATGGCCAGCGGCTTCTACTCGGGTCACCACCCCATCATGCCAGCTGCCACGTTTCCCTGGAAAGCTTGGTTCCTTCCACACAACAACCTGTTGTCCAACGTTAGGTTCTAGGACACTCCAGCCCTTGTCTTTCTGCCTCAGCTTGAGGAACTTGGCCTCTAGCTTCTCCTTCCATGCCTGCTCAGCATCAGCTGGCAGCATCCTGGTATGCAGCATAAGAGGATTGATGGCAATGTCACCAAAGAACATGGGAGTCCTCAGGTTCAGCCTGTCCTCCACAGAACGTAGCCATGCAGATGTCACAATGGCAGATGACGTCCTTGGAATCCTCTCCACCAGCAGCACAGTCTTGATCTCTTGGATGGCTCTCTCCACCACCCCTTGCTGGCCGTGGCTCTCCCTGGGTGTAATCAGCAACTCTGGAAACTCTGGCAGGTTCTCACAGCACTCAAACTGAATGTCACACTGCAACAACTCCAACCCAGGGTACCTGCTCCTTGTCAACTTCAGAGCAGCAATCAATGTAGGCTTCTCCATGTCAGGCAGGATCTCTAGGGTCTTGTACTTGGTATATCTGTCCACTGCCACCAGCAGCTTCAAACCCCTGATTCTCTGAATATCTACCTGCACATGGCCTGGCTGCAAAATAGGAGTCCTGGCATGAGACTGCTTGGGCTTTCTAGCAACTAGCCTGCACTTGCAAGCTTGAGCAACCTGTTGGCAGATGGAGTACAACTCACTTCCTCCCAGCCGTCTAGCAACTTGCAAAGACTGAGCTGCATGGCCAAACATGGTATGCAACCTTGAGGCAATGTCATACAAGAGAGAAAACCTTTTATTGTCATTATTAGCACTCAAGGTATGTACAGATCCCTTATGTACAGGAGGCACCAGGGTCGTGCCTGTCAGACTGTCTCCAGCCCTATCCTCATCCTGACCATCCTGTGCCAGTCCTGCACGGTCAGAATGCTTCTGAGATCCACCTGGGTCCACATCACCAGGTCCTACCTCAGGCTCAGCACCGCCATGGCGGGCACGTTGGCGAGTAACCACTGCAGCTACAGCTGGCATACTCTCTGTGGTAACCAAGCTTGCCCCATCGTGTCCAATAGGCTCTTTCACTAGAGCATGGGGCTGCCCCTCACTGCTGTCACTAGCAGCTTCATTACACACCCCTGGGGGCACCCTCCAGGGTTCAGGGATGTGTGCAGGCTCAAGTCAATGATCAGCAGCCTTGCCCTTGCCCTTGTCCTGGGATGGACCAGCCTTGTCCTTGCTGCCACCCTGAGCTGGCTTGCTCTGACCTTCCTGCCTCAGGTACGAGGGACACTCATTCCTGAAGTGACCCTTCCCCTGGCAGAAATAACATTCCACCTGACTGATGTCCCGTGAGGTCCCACTGCTGGGCCCAGCCTTGGGAGGACCACCCACCCTCTTGAAGTCAAACTGGGACTGTGGATGTCCCGACTTCGGCGGGGTCCCCCGTCCAGCCCTTCTGTCACGCCCCCTCCTGGACCTTCCTCGACCCCTTGAAGAGGTCTCAGGCCCTCTCGAGGGCGCTGGGCCCCCGTGGCCCGATCCCCTCATGGACTTAACCGTGGGTTCAGTGGCCTCCTCATCACCTGACGAGGGCGCTTACCACCCACGTACTTGCCGCTGAAACACTCATACAACTGGTCCGTCATGGCTGCCCAGCCATGGACCTGTCGCATGTGGATGGTCACATTATCCATGGTGACCGGATCCAGCTGCAGCGACTTGAGAAAGTCGCCCATGGCCATCCGATCTGCGACGAAGAAGCCCTTGGCCATGGCGTCCTCCCTCAGCTTGACGAAGTCTTCAAAGGCGTGGACCACTAGCTGCCCCTTGATGGGCTTGTAGTCCAGGTATTCTTGCTTCAGGTGGGACCCATCTATGGTCCTCTTGTCACTCAGGAACACCTGAGTCGCGTCATAAACGCCGCCCAGGTGTCCCCCGCCGCGTGTCGCTCCCGAACAAACTTGAACAGCCGCCTCGCCGACTGCCGTATGTAGGCACTAGACGCCAGGATGCGAAGCTTGTCACCGTTGTATATCTCCGTGTACAAGTTCATGTCCTCTAACATCCTCTCAGCATCCCGGGGCTGCCAATTGTCCTTGATGGACTGAAACTGGCCTAGCACCGCGTACCCCTCAGCCACGTTGGTCGCTTAGGCGCCGCTTGATCTGCGGCTGGCGCGTTCTGACCGCCCTGCGATCCTTGGCTCTGATTATCTGGCACCTCAGCCTGGTCTCCCAGCGCCTGGCCGTCCCCGCGTCCATCGCGTCCACCGCGTCCATCGCGTCCATCCATCCCAGCGCCGCGCCGCGCGAAGCCCATAAAGCCCGCTTGTTGGTTGATAGCTCCATCCTCCATGATGGCCTCTGTTCAGATCTGCTACAGCCAGCCAAGTGGCCAAGCAGCAATTAAAGCAATATAAGCTACTGAACAAGAAAGGAAAGTGCCAAGTGTTACCACTCAGGCAAGACCACCACGGCTGGCCCCAGGCGCGTCCTGGTTCTCCTTGTCGCTGTCGTCGTCGCTGTCGCTCACCACAATCAGCTCTGGCACCCTGCTACCCGCTGCGCCGTCGTCGACCCGCTGTCGGCCCGCGATGACTGAATCGTCACCGTTGGTATAGTAGACAGGTGACAACCCGTCGTTGGCACCCCGCGGATTGTATCTTGGCACCTCGTGGTCGCCAAGTGTCTCGTCGCCTAGCCCAGCGACACCCCCTGCTCCCACCTCAAGGTCACTATCGTACCCAAGAGGTGCAAACTCTTCCCAACGCGTCACACGAACGCGAAGGGGGGGGCAGTTCCTGAAAAGGAACTCTTACTCGCTCCGGAAACCTGCCGACTCTTGTGCGCGCTGTCCTCCGGTGATGGCTTCCGCTGTCGCCCCGACCTCTGCAAGCCGCCTGTGATGCTCCGCTCCGCGTCGTTCACGCCTAACTGGCCCCGCTGCAACACCCTCGTCGCCGATGACGCCTGCGAAAGTACGTGGTACACCCGCACCCGCTGCTGTCGGTACAAACTCGTGTCGCCCTGCGCCAGCTGCCTCCGCAACCTCGCCTCGCCTTGCCGCCAACTCCGCCGCACTCGCTCAGCTACTGCTGTAATCACCGTCTGGATGCCGACCAAACCGTGAAGCTCCTGCTCGAGGTCGTCGATGCTCCGGTGCTCCGGAATGACGATGGTTTGTACGTGCCGCAGAATTCGCTCCCAATCTTCGACCTGGTCGTCGACGAATTGCACGAAGCTGCGATTAACAGGCGGACGATCTGCAAGCAATAAAGATAGATCCCGAACGACACGACGCAATTCAGGCGAAATCGAACCCCCAGCAGACTGCCGAAACCGGAAATCCTGCTGCCGTTGTTCTTCCTGCACCATTCACCACCGGACGAGCTCCTCGCGTCGTCAACGCTGCACACCGCAACCGGCAACGACCCTCCTGGCCGTTCCGCTGAGACTGGTTGTAATTTGAGTTAACGTTCTTAGCAAACGCAATGTGAAGGATATGGTTGCAATGCAGCAATGTGTGAATATGGTTGGAAACGGAGCTTTGTTAAAATCGGATAATGTTACAGCGCTCACACACTTGAGGCTTGTACACGCGCTTGCCAAGTCAAGGCACAACACGTGAGGCGGGCTCGCAAGAGATGCCCATTTGGCACTGGCCTATTGTTTATATACTTGTGCACTGTGCTTGCTAGTCCTGAGCAGCCTAGGAGGCCTGCTCAGTAATAACACCCCCGGTACAGTATTCACTACCTGTACAGCGCCCAGCTCCTATACAGTAGGTCTGCCATACAGGCACAGTGACCACAGAGCACAGTCCACAGTGACTATTGCATCTGCACCTAGAAGTCCAGGACTAAGCCTGCGGTACCAACAGACCACAGGTTAAGGTTCCTATTTCCTGCGTACGACGTATTAATCCAATACCGTCGTAGGTACAGCACCTAATTCCTGTCAGCCCAGGAATTACTGTCGACCCCATATGTCGTCGGCAAATATTCACGTCCGACTTAGAAGAACAGCCGGCTCGCGCTCGCGCGCGACCGGGAAGTCGGAACGCCATAACTTTCTTGATACTTGTCGGAATGAACTCGTTCCGGTGCCGCTGGAATCGCAGAGATATGCCGAATCAGGATCACGCCAATGCGCTTGGCGTTAACTGCCCGCGCAGGCCGCGTCCTGCAGGCGGCGCCTGAGCAACGACCTCGTGCGCTCCTCGAGCGTGCCCGGCGCGGCCGACACGTCGACCACATCCACCACGCACTCGCCCGTCTCGCCCTGGAGGCCACACGAGCCGCAGCAGGGCGCTCGCTCGACGAGCGCGGGCCCCCCCACGTGCAACAGCGCGCGCCGCAACACGGACATCAAGGCCCCGACACCGGAGAGATGCACCCCCGGCTGTGCCAAGTCACACAGTCGCCGAAACTCGTCGCGAGCATCGCACATCGGCTGCACGCTCCCGCGCGCACGCGCCAGCATGCACGACAGCATCGCCCCCGCCACGCGGAAATCCAACGCGCCGCCGGGGGAGTCCTGCGGTGCGACAGGGGGTGTCACGAGGCCGAGACCGCCGGACTCGGCGCGCATCTGCGTCAGCGACAGCTTTGCGAACACGACCTCGAGCGCCGTGTCATGGGCGCCGCTCCCGTTGGACGATCGGAACGTGGCGTCGCGGGGTCGCAGAACCACGCCCCTGCACGCGGCTCGCATGTCATCGAGGACCTCCCGCTCTTCCAACGTGACGGGCGCGACAGCCGCGGCAGCGAGAGTGGCTTCCTCTCGAGACACGGCCGACACATCGGAGTTGGGGCGTGGGGACGCGACGGTGGCAGCACCCGCCGCCTCATCCGACACGCTCGCGCGGTCCAAAGGCTGCGCGACCGCCTCGGGTAGCTCTTCACCGTCCGCATGCTCGACAGCACCGCCCAACTCGGTCACAAATGGGCACTCCTCCCGCTCCGCGTCCTGCACGCAGGGAACGTGGTGAGCCGGACAAACAGTTGCACGCATCAGCACGCGCCCGCATATACATCCTCGCAGGACAAAGGCACGCCAGCGTGAAACCAAGTCCCACAAGGCGAGATGCTACCCACCAGCGCGGCATCCATCACGTCCATCGCGTCCGCGCCATCGCCCCGCGCAACCGCGCTCCCGTCCGCCGGAACGTTGGCATTCTCGCCATCCCCGCAACCACCATCTTCGCTCTCCTGCGGGGCATCAGAAATGAAGGACGAAGAATCCAACCCGATTACCATCAACCGTTAGGGTCTTGCCACTCTGAAATTACGTTCGGTCTTCTCGCGCTCTCAATTAATTCTACCGTCGGCGGTGGGGTTGTGTTCCACCTCCTGCAGCTTCGTGGTGATGGCGTCCGTGGCCGCTCGAGGTGGTCGCTGACCGCAGTAGGTCCGCGTAGGAGTGCGGCGAGAGGCTGCAATCTGCCTGCCGGGTCGGCTAGCTGGGCAGCGATGGTGGCAGTCTGCGCTGCGATCTCCCGGACAGCGCATGCACAGCCAGCCCTGGCTTCGGGTTCAGGGCAGTGATAGCTTCCAGCTTCTTGATAAAGGCCGCACTGGCCCTCCACCTGGTTGCATGAGGCGAGAGAGTAGGGCGGCATTAATTTATAGGGCGGCATGTGCATCGGAAGCCTGTGTGCCGCGGTCTGCAGGGCCGCTGTGAACTGGGGTTGGAGCTTGTGGGCGACCTTGTTTTCCGCATTGTCCAGAGACCCAGGCCGTCGATCCACCTGTTGAGCGTCGTGGTCAGAGTTGGATGGAGACTAGGGACGACGAACAACTGCTGAAGCTGAAAGCGAATGATGATTGTATTAGTAATAATACAATGAGAGAGCAATGGAAGCTGAGGGCTCAGAATGGAACGTCTGGGCAAACTCGGGTGCTGCGGCACTCCCCAGTGCTACGCCTATATGCCTATGGCGGTGCTACCTGCAGCACCTCACCAGTGGACAACTGTACACTGCAATGCCATGCGACCACGTCACTAGCATCAACTACACTCGGCCCGTCCAGAACCGGATAACCCGGGTCTGGCGGGTCGAGCTAGAGTCTAGGCACAGTCTGGCACTAACCGCACATCGGTCCACATGACACCTCAGTACCGTACACCCTGCCGTACTGTACTGAGGTGTCCCGCTCAGCCGCGGTAGGCAATACGCGGCGCGCAGGCCGGAAATCCGTGTGTCAGCCTAAGCATCTCATCTAACTCCCATTATGTTTTCCTTTCAGGTTGAAGGCTAGCGACTTCAAGCCTGACCCTGCCCAGCTAGGAGACTGACTCCAAGCTGACTGAGGTGCTGAGCAACTGACACCCATACTGCAACATCTGGACTGAAAAAGATGGGCCCCAGAACTCGTGCAATACTTGTGATGGCATCACGTTTAGCTCAACATGCCCGGGGAGTTCCTCCTCCTCGCGAGCTCACAAGGGAGATAGCTATGCCTGTCTGCCTATCCAGGGAGTGCATCACCAGCCAAGAGAGCCATTGTAAAAAAATGCCAAGGTAACCGTTTAAGAGGTTCCATGTTGTTCCATCATCATCGCCCACTCAGAGAAAAAATACCCAGCCAGGCTGGGTCAACTGAGCTCAGGTTACCTGCAACCTGAGGAGTGACAGTGGACAGGTTTATTGCACCCTGCACTGTCCATGTTGTACCTGCACAACATGTGAGGACCAGCCACCCCTGCCCTGCACAGAGGGGGCTGAAGTCCTAGTGACAGGTGACAGGACTATGACATCCTGGACCTGGCCACGTTGCACCTGCACAACGTGTGGGACCAGCCACCCCTGCCCTGCACAGTGGTGGCTGAAGTCCTGGTGACAGGTGACAGGAATATTCATCCTGCACCTGGCTGAGCACGTTGTACTAGACAACATGACAGCACCCATGCCTTTACTGCCACTGAACAGTGAGGCCAGGTGGCCCAGGAGAGCCACAGTGAACTGGGTCCTGGGTAACCACCTGTCAAGGGAGCTTTGACCCTCCACTTGAATGGGGGCACCTGAGCCACTGAGCTCAAGGCCAATCCACCAAGGCATACACCCTAGTGGAGAAAGAATGTGAGATACATCCCATGCCCACCTATGAAGGTGTGCATAACGAAATTCCATGGTGTTGAAAAAATCAAAACAGATTTTATTGGGCATAGGGCACGCAGATGTATGAAAACAGACTCCAACCAACCCCCCTTGCTGGAAGCCACAACCTACCCCTTGGACCTGCCCAAGGGGTACTGGGTTACCTAGGCGGCCCTGGTGAACAGGACCCTGCTAGGCGTCCCCCCTATGGGGCAGGGTTGCCTGCTTGCCATAGGGGTTCATCAAGTGGTACAACAGCTGGTATTGGTCAGCTGCCTGCTGAGGCACTTTAGTGAGTGCATCAGCAGCGTTGTGTTTGTCCTCCACGTGACGGGTGGACTCCCAGTAGGTGGACTCCTGTTTAAGGACCACCCAGTCAAGATCAGTGTGCACAGCATAGGGGTTAGCAAGGAAACTGAGGACTGACTGACTGTCAGTGAGCAAGTGTGCCACCACCCCAGCATTGCTGCCTGCTTGCATCTGCAACCAAACCAGCACATGATTCAAGTACCTGGCATGAAGCACTGCTGACACCACTGCCCTGCACTCAGCAGCATTGCTGCTGACAGCCTTGCGTCTATGCAACCGGCTGTACCATGAAATGAGAGACAAGGGTGCATCATCATTCTGCACAAAATACAAGCCTGACTCCCTTGCCTGCAACTTGGTAATCTGCCTGGACTCCATGGAACTATCCATCATAGCTTGGATGTGAATGGTTTTGTGGAGATCCAAGGAGTGCAAGATAAGGGGAGGGCCTTCCTGGAGAGTTTTGGTGATGGCTTTGTGACCTACTTGCATCAAGACATCATCATCAACTCTGCTAACCACAGCCAGGTGAGGTGCACACGTTGAGCACAACCACCCCAGCTTGCCTCTAATGGTAGGACAGGCTCCAGGTTTGATTTTTGTTTGCAAAACCTCCAAGCAGCTGTGCATGTAATCATTGGGAGAGTAAAGTGCACACACCCACTGGTTTTGATGCTGCTGGAGTTGTAACATTGTGCCACAAAATTTTATGGCAGTGGTGCCCAGCTCTACTTGCTTGCCAATCTCAAAATGCTGTGACACTTGTTGAATAAAATCATCCACAGCACGCCTTGGCCCAGCAATCAGCTGATCATCCCCATGCCACACAAAGGTGAGTATGCCATGAGGGTGTGGGACCACAAAGAAGCAAGGGTCTATGTCATCATATCTAGCCCCTAGCTTTTCAAACACAGCCTGAGCTGACATCCTGAAAATTCGAGGAGCTGATTGCAGCCCTTCAACACCTATGTTAGCTTTCAGGTACTGCTGAGGGATGTGTTTTGCCCAAACTCTGGGAGTGGAGACTACATACACCTGACCATGCCACACTTGTTGTGCTATCTCAGGTGAGCCTTTCAAGAAAGCCCTTTTAATGTCTGTAGCCTTACATACATAGTCATCCCCATCATTGAGATGACCCACAAAGACAGACAGCAAGATTTTTAAGGATGTTTGCTGAATGCCTGGCGTGTACAACTCTGCCTCTGTCAGATCAGTGGTGCCCTTGAACTCTGTCACACAAGGTCTAGCATGAAAATGACTGACCCATCTGCTGCTGGCTTATGTTTACACACAAACTTCAGGCGCAAGTGCTTGCACCCTGCAGGCTTTTTGTCAATAGGTGTGACAGGTGGAGTATGAGAAGGACTAAGAGGATCTGGCACTACCCATTCTTCCCTGGCCTTGTTAAAGGCCTCCACCCATTTTAGGAATCCTATGTGTGTGCGACAGTCTTGCTCTATCTGTTCATAAGAAAGAGGAGACATTTTAGCCACATCATGCTTGCCCAATCCAAATGAGTTGGGATGAAGTTTTTGGTTGTGAACCAAGTCTGCCACACAGGGTTCTTGCCCTGGGGCATACTTGGGTGTAGCAAATTTTACAGAAGCAATGTTGGTGTTAAGAAGTTTTTCAAGAGAAATTTTGAAATGATTCAGATCAACACCACCCATGTCCTGGATGGATAGTCTATCACTGGAGATGAGGACACCAGGGTAACAGAGAAAAGGATCCCCCAACAAAGCATTCCCTTTATAACCTTCCAATACCTGAAAAGGAGTGGGGATACCGAGTATAGTCAACATGACCTGACCTAATACCTTGAGGGATGACTGCCCTGAGAAATCAGCCACATGGTGCCAGGGTGAAGGTTCCAAAGGCATATGGGGCACAGCCAGGGCACTGATAATGCTGACCTGGGCTTGTGTGTCCACTGCAACCATAAATGGGCTATTGTCATTCTGCCCAACCTTCCCCACCTTAGCTGATCCTGCAGCAGTTTGAGCTTTGGCTCTATGAGCTGCTTGTAAAATGCGAACAGCGTCTGCTAGGCTGCGTTTGGAAGGTGCAGCTAGTGGCTGAGCTATGTTCACACTTGAAGAGGTGATAGGTTGCTGATCACCTGTTTTGCCAATGTGACCCTCTGCTGCAGGGGGCCAAGCCTGCAGTGACTGCCTACAATCATCAAGGGTGACCTGGGTGTCACAGTGGGTGTGGCTCTCACACTCACCAGTGGGTGTTCCAAACAACCACTCACTGGGCAACGCTGGGATGCCAGGCAACTGTACAGGGCTGTCGGCCAACAGCTCTTCCTCCTCTGCCACGTCTGACACAGTTGGAAAATACAATTTCATCCTGTGAGGTGAACACCTGTGAATCTTTCCCGTGTCATTGTGTTTAACTAACACTGTCCTGCCAGTGGTGTTAAACTTTAGGATGGTGGCTGGCCCATGCCAGGTACCCACCTTGCCTAGTCCCGACTCCTTGTAGAATAGGACCTGATCCCCTTCTCTGAAGGTGGGACGTGGATGCTTTGCATCCTTGACAGCTAACCTGCTAGCTGTCTGTGCTCGCTGTGCGTTGTATAGGGCTAGTACCTCAGGTGGATAAATGCCTGCATGCAATCCATCTGGTGTAATGATCACCCCTTGTGGGGTTTTCATGAGTGGCCTCCTGTTGAGGACTTGGCACAACCTGGTGGACCACAGAGCTCTGTCAGCATATGACCCACTGTCAGCCAGCAGATTGCCATCTTCTTTGGCTACAAGGGTTTTAATGGACCTGATGGCCCTTTCAATAATGCCTTGCCTCTCATGATCTTCTAGCCCAGCCAGATCAATAGCCTCACACCCTGGTTCATTGGCAAGACACGTGAACTGCTGATCCAGTAACAATGCCTCCACAGGGTAGTACCTGGCCTGAGCAATCAAGAGAGCCCTGAGCAACTGTGTCTTGTCCATTCCAGGTAATGGTTCAATGGTTGTGTACCTTGACCATGCATCTTTAAGTGCCAAGTAAGATTGTCCTTTGATATGAAAGACATCTCCTACCACCCTGCCCTTGCACTTAGGTGGGGTAGCTACATGCCACTTAGGGGGTTTGGGTGCATTGAACTGACAATGCTGGCAGTGGGATCTGACCACCTGGCATGCACGTCTGAGTGCTGCCCCCCCTATTGCTGCTGCCACCACCTCTGCACTCACTTCATGCCCATAAAGGAAATGCAACTGCAAAGCAAGCTCCTGAAAACTGATATGAGCATCCTCTGCTGGGGACACTCTGCACACCTTGGGAACCATAGATGTGAAGGTTGGTTTAGAGACATAATCTTCTGAAACCAGCTGTAGCACCTTTCCAGAACTGCTCACTGCTCTGACAGTGGGGCATGCAGATGAAAGAGGTGAAGCAGGCACACTCAAGCCAGCATGAGAGGGAGACTCACACTTCTTGCCGTAAGGAGGCCGCTTGCAGTCCTTGGGGTCACCGTGGGGCGGCCCGTGGCACTTGTGGCACAGGACGTCCAAATGCCCCAGCTCGTCCACGTTCTTGCGGCAGGTGGGCCGCAGGTGGTACTTCATGCCACAGCGGGTGCACCGCTGAGAAGACTTGTCCTCCTTGTCCTGCTTCTTGTTGTTGTTGTTGTTGTTGTTGTTGTTGTTGTTGTTGTTGTTGTTGTTGTTGTTGTTGTTGTTGTTGTTGTTGCTGTTGTTGTTGTTGTTGCTGGAGCTGCCCCCCTTGGAGGGAGACTGCCCCTTACCCTTGCCCTTGCCCCAGCCCCTGCCCTTGCCCTTGCCCTTGCCCTTGCCCTTGCCCTTTCCCTTAAACATTTGTCCCAGCAGGGACTTCACTTCTGCCATAGTGACAGGTCTCTTGCTCCTGTCTTCCCTCTCCCTATCCTCCTCCTCCCTCTCTTCCCCCCTGACCCTCTTTACAGAGGTGCCCATGGCCCCCTGGCTAAGGGGAGCCAAGGCCAGCTTGATATAATCCAATGCCTCCTTCATGTCCTCCCAGTACTTTGCCATTCCTGTTGCAAGCATAGCGTAGGTGTTTTTGTCAAGTTTGAGTTTCTCAAGGAAGGAACGCAGCAAGAACTTGTGATCTAGCTGCTGGACATCAGGACGTGCTTTGATGGCTAGCTCATATTTCTTTGTCTCAGCCACATAGTCCACTGATGTGACCCTGTATTCCTCTACCCACCTGAATGCCCCATATATGTCCACAGATGAGGGGGTGGAGAGGAGGTCAGTTAGCTCCTTCATGAAAGCCTCCCAAACTGCCCTAGCCTGCGTGTCCTGCCACTTGGGATACCTACGCTGGAAGACAAGGATGAGATTCTGAATCTGAGAGGAGGACTGATGGTAAAAATCCCCCTGCATGAGAGATCCAAACCAATTCTTGACATTCAGTTCCTCCCTAGCCAGCTGAAGAGAGAGAAGTGCATGATTCCCCTGCTCCCTAGTATACCCCTCAGGCAGCCCCCTGACATTAATCCTATCCACAGGACGGTTTTCATTGTAAGTGGGCAACCTAGAGGGGGATGCAGGGGGAGAGGGAGAAGATGGTGTTGCTGCTGCAGCATTCACAGGAGAGACATGCTGAGAGGGAAGTGCTACTTGAGTGAGCTGAGCAGGAGGGCAAACATGGGCTGTGTAGGAGGGTTAGACAACATAGGGGTGGGCTGGGTGGGGGTGTGAGTGTGTGTCACTTCCCGCCTCCTGCTGCGGGCCTCCTCCCAATCATGGAAGGTGGGAGAGAGGGACACTTCATCGTCAGTAGGGTTAGTAAATCATGATGCAGCCAGGTAGGCAGCCACCTACCCGCCCCTTCAGGATGGCATTGTGCAGGAGCTCCAGGAGTCGCACCAGGCGAACCCTGCTGCCCTGCACCCTCCTCCCTGAGAGGAGGGCCTGCAGGGCAGGCAGCAGGTCGTCACACACCCTGCGTGTGCCGCTTGGAGGTTGGGCAAGCCCAGGATGTGCGTGATAATCGCACACACCAGGCTGCCCGCCTCCGCGACGTGCATCTGCTGGCTCCTGTCGGCCAGCCCACGGAAGGAGGCTGTGGCTGTCTGTATGGCACGCCACACGGCCTCATCACCCAGGGTGATGAAGTCCCGACCTTCCAGGTCGCCTCCAGCAGTGCTGGCTGCTGCCCTGCGGTGGGACCCTGAGGCCCCTCCGGCCCTGCCAGGGCCTTGTCCTTGTTGCGGCTAGAGGGGGCCTGCCCCCCAGAGCCGCTGGAGGTGCCCGTGACACCCTCCATGGGGGCTGCATCCCCCGCCAGCGCCGGAGGCGCCGGCGTCGCTGCCGGGGTCCCTGCGACCCCGGGCGCTTGTGTCGCCGCCGGGGTCCCTGCGACCCCGGTGGCCTCCTCAGCCACCTGGCCCCCCACGCTGGGCGGGGGAGCCCGCGGCTGAGGTTGGACCCTCTGACCTGCCAGAGGGTCCTGGGTGGCTTCACCACCCATGGGCGTGTTGGGGGCGTCTGCCGCCCCGCGCTCCGTCGCAGGCGGCATCGCAGCCGCCTCACGCCTCTCCGGGCCCCAGCCAACTGGCGTGACTTGGGGCCACGGCCCCAACGGAGTCAGCGTGATCTCCTGTGTGGCGACCACGCGCAGCGCCTCTCTCTGACGCTGCCTGGACGCCCACTGATCAACAGTGCCGGGGTTTGCCTCGGCCGATTGGCGAAACACCACAGCCAAACTGCCACCTGAATCAGGGGAACTGCATCCTCAAACGATTCTCGATCATCGTTTGCGTCCGATGAACCTCTATCGCATGGATGCTCATCTGCCGCAACTGAAAACGTTGCGAATGATCCAGCCGTTCACCGAAATGAACGCTGGGATGTCGTCCTCCCCAATGGGGAGAAATGGGGTACGCGCCCGAACGCGACAGGGGCGGAACATGTTCCCCATACCGGTCAATGTCCATGATGGCCATCTGTCGGCCCACGGAAAGATTACCAGACGTCGCAGGCGTCTGTGTCGAAATCTCGAGCGAAGGCCGTGACCTCGCAGGCTGCACCTCCCCATCCTCCTCCGAGGAATCACTCCGCTCACGACCCCCGTCACCTGCGACGGGGGAATTACGTGCCCGGGGGACCTGCCCCCCAGGTGCCATGGCGGACGAACCGCCAGTGGCAAACGGACGACCGCTCGCCATCCCCCGGGCGCCGGGCCCCACCTGCGGGGTCCGACGCCTGGGGTGGTCGGCGACCACCGTGCGGAAGGTGACGTTGGGCGTCACCCTCGCATCGTTGGTGGAGGGCGTGCCCTCCGGCGAAAGTCGGGGTGAGGTGCGCCTGGCAGGCGCCTTCCCCTTGTTGTTGTTGCCGTTGTTGCCGTTGTTGGAAGCCATATTTTTTTGCTTGTAAAAAAAATATCGAACTTTTCAGTCCAAGTTGGATGGAGACTAGGGACGACGAACAACTGCTGAAGCTGAAAGCGAATGATGATTGTATTACAATAATACAATGAGAGAGCAATGGAAGCTGAGGGCTCAGAATGGAACGTCTGGGCAAACTCGGGTGCTGCGGCACTCCCCAGTGCTACGCCTATATGCCTATGGCGGTGCTACCTGCAGCACCTCACCAGTGGACAACTGTACACTGCAATGCCATGCGACCACGTCACTAGCATCAACTACACTCGGCCCGTCCAGAACCGGATAACCCGGGTCTGGCGGGTCGAGCTAGAGTCTAGGCACAGTCTGGCACTAACCGCACATCGGTCCACATGACACCTCAGTACCGTACACCCTGCCGTACTGTACTGAGGTGTCCCGCTCAGCCGCGGTAGGCAATACGCGGCGCGCAGGCCGGAAATCCGTGTGTCAGCCTAAGCATCTCATCTAACTGTCAGCGATGTCCGCGTCTCCGCTTGCCGACCAGATCTCGTGCTCCTCCAGCACTGCACATGCGGGTGTCCTCCTTGCAGAGGGAGGGTGCCGGTGTGGCTGTAGGCACGCGGGGGCGGGGTTGCGGAGCGCAGCGATGAGGGCGGGTTAATTGCTGAAGGAATGAGCTGCAGGAAGCTGGTCAGGATAATCAGGCGTTGTTGCATTTTCGATCGACAGATGAAGAGCCGGCCACTCCAAGTCTACCAAGTGTCGTCGTAGTCGAGATCGATCATTCCCGTGAGCGCCTCGTAACAATCGGGTGTTCCTGTGCTAGGTACTTGATGACCTGGGCACATTGTGCCCCCTAGTGACAGACATTGCCAGTCGAAGAAGGAAAAGCGCTCATTGCCAGGGTCATTAAAGCGACTCCATTTGTTTTCCTGGCAAGGTTTCTTGGGCTCCGCGGGGTGAGGCGCTTGGCGATGGGTGGGCGGGTAGTCTGGGCAGATGAGCGAGAGCTTGAAGGGCGAGTGGGTTGGGCTGGGAGCTAGCTGGAAAGCTCCTCTTCCAGAACGTGCATGTTTAGCTAGCTTTTGGGGTCGTCATAGCCTGCCGGAATCGTGTCACGTGCGTAACTTGTTCGACAGTGCGCTTCAGCGGTAACCGATTATACTGGCGGGTCACGTCTTAAAAAGACGCATCAAATGCAAGTGATCTCACTGAATTTAGGGCTCAGGCGCGAAAGTGCTGAGCTCCGCCGTCAGCCATGTCGTTCAGCAAGCCGTTTCGCGTCAGCCATTTCGTGCCTGGCTACCAACTCTACGCCCAGGCCCTAGTCCAAACTGACCTTGAGCTAAGCTGAGTTTTCGTTTCGTTTTTTTTTTTTTTTTCTGTGTGTAACCGTCAGAAGTACTTTTACTCTATCTGTCATACGTTGGACTAGATATACAGCGTGCTGTATGTACATGTACATCAAGTGATTTGATTTTCGTGGTTCTCTGAACATAGTTTCTTTATAGTGAGATGGAAGGGTAGCCGCTATAGCTAGGTTATTGGGTTCACGTGACATACCTTTTGAGGCCGGTGCGGCCTGATCCGGATCAGTCGTGGCCAAAGCTTTGGCCAGTTTTTCTTGGCCAGGTGGCAGGAGCTACGTTGAGATATAAACCTGCCACTGTCTAGGTTTCTTGGCTCATGGCGTAGTGATTAACTAGATCTAGATTCTTTCTCTCACGCAATATGTGACCTAATAGCCCCGGCAGCCTTACGTAAGCTGCCGGCAATTAGAACGCCACATTGCGTCATTTGTTCAGACGCAACATTTGCGTGGCTAAAAAATGCCGTCCGGGCCAAGGCCGCATGACACGCAAAAAGGACAAAAAGAAACCCACCTAGCTAAGGTCGGCCTCTTTTCTTTTCACAAGAGCGGCGACAGCAAGGCAGGGGAAACGAACCTCTGGTTTGACGAACCTTAACTGTCGGAGCCATTTTTGGCCCTGAGCAGCGATGCCGAAGGGGCGCAAGGCTACAGCAAGGCAGGCAGCGCGCGGGGAGGACGGGACGCCCACACCGCGGGCTGCTGCCGCCAGTCACGCGCCAGTCGCCTTCAGCGCCAAAAAGAAGCAGCTCGCCACTCTGCTCGCCAAGTGCATCAGCCCCACAGAGGCGGTGGGGGCAGTCGAGCAGGTCTTCGGTGCCGAGGACTGGGTGACGGACGCCAGCTCGTGGAGCTCGAGCCAGCTGAAGTCTGTCGTGCAGTTGCTGGCCGATCACGTTGATGTTGGCGACGTGTTGGACGCACGTGACCCAAACGGAACGTTGGTGGCAAAACTGCTGGCCGTGGCAGATCTCGCGGCGGACGAGGAGGAGGATCAGGCGCTGCCACCAACGACACCTGCGCAGCGAAAAATGGCCAAGCCGAAAGGCGCGGCCAAGGTTTCGGCAGGTGGGGGGGCTGTCGGAAAGGAAATGAGGGCGAGGTTGGCGACATTCGTTGGGGCACCTCCGGAAACCGAAAATCAGGACGACGAGGAGGACGAGGAGGGGAGGTCGCAGCCGAGAAATTCATGCAAGGTTTGAAGGCAGCGCTGGGAGGAATGGAGGGGGCGGGAAGCCACTTCAAGGCCTCGAAAGGGGTGGCGCTGCCAAGCCGAGCCAAGAGCGTGAAATATCGGGTTTCGGAGCGGGTGCTGCCGGGGGTGTTGGAGGACGCCAGCGACAATGGGATGGGAATCCGGTCGTGGGTCATGACGGTAAAGCCTGGAAATTGGCGGAATTACATGGAGAACAGGAAAATTGTCATGAACATTGCATTGGCCATGGACACCCTTCTCAAGGAGCTGGGCTCAGCAGCCGGGGAGCTTGTGGGCATGGAGTACCTAATGAGGGTGGTGGCGGCCTTGCTGCAGGTGGAGGGGCAAGGAGGGGGGGGTGGAAGGTGGCCAGCCACCTCCTGCCATTGGGGGAGGAGGCTGCACTGTCAGCCACCCCGGCTGTCAAGGCAGCTCTCCAAACTGCCATCCTCTTGGACAAGCTCAGCAAGGCTCAACAAGTAGGGAAATAGAATCCCAGCGGGACCGCTCCCTTTTCCCGCTGCCATACCCACTTAGGCCAGCGTACACCGCGTGGGGCAGGGTGAGATCGGCACGCCGGCGACAGCGTGCCACGCGCCGCCACCGCGAGTACACACTGCAATGCAAGGTAGTGCGTTGGCTTAATTGGCTGTGGGGAGGGGGGCAAGACCCTCCTCCTAACCCTAGAGGCCGGGGCGTGCTCTAAGGGGAGGGAGGAGGCCCTTGCGAGGGTCAAGAGGCACTGCACCTGGCACAGTCGCCGCGTAGGGGGCGTTGCGACAGGCCAGGAGCAAGAAGGTGCTGATGCAATATATGGGAAGCAGAATAAGTATGAACAACTGCGCGCGGACGCGGTGAGTCTACCAAAGGCGGAGGTGGCGGGGAAGGCACGGCTGCTCGACCTGTTGGCTATGCGGCCGAGCTGGCGGGAGATATATGCCAGCGAAGAGAACTGCATCAAGCCAGCGGTCGTGGCGAGCGCAAAGTATTGGAATGTGCCCAAGCCCAGCCGGGGATGCTCCATATGGCTGAATGGGGCAAGCTCATGAGCCGGGCAGCGGGCGTGGGCATGGTGGCGTTCCGGGAGAGGCGGCCCAAGTGGGTGGATGGCTGCTTTGGAGTGGCCAAGGGGGTGGGTGAGCTTCGGTTCATCGTCAACAGGAAGCTGGGCAACCTGCTGTGGGTGGACCCCCCAAGATCCTGCTACCCCACCTGGGCATCCTCGTGGAGGTCTACATCAAAGGCTGGTGCTACTGCGCCAAGAGCGACCTCGTGTCATACTACTATTCCATCGAGGTGCCCGAGTGGTGCATGGTGGGACTACCAAGGGCTTCCTAGTGTGTGGTCGACTAGCGTAGGTCTGGCAGGGCCCAGGCGGAAGGTGTGGCCCGTGCTCAAGGTGCTGGCCATGGGACATTCCCATGCGGTGGCGCTGGGGGAGGCCATCCATGAGATGGTGCTCTACATGACCGGTGCCCTGGATCCGAGGCGCCAGGTCAACTACCTCTCAAGCGCAGGTGAGCTCACCTTGGTGCGCGACGAGTGTGGCCAGCCACTGCGCTTGGCCATCGAGTACAAGGAGGAGCGCGCCGGGGAGCTTCAGATTGACCTGGAAAACCCCCCTGCCCCCATGCTGTCCATCACATTGATGACTTGGTGGCCAGCAACGGGCGGACCTGCGAGGCGGTGAACCAGCTCATCACGCGCGCTATTGAGGAAGGCTACCTCCCTAACAACCTTGTGCCGTCTAAGGAGAAGACTAAGATGGCGAGCCTGGAAGGGGACGAGCTAGAAGCCCTAGGGGTGGTGCACCGACGGAACGGCGTGCTGGAACCAACGGTCAAGCAGCTCAACCTTGTGATCGCCCACACGCAGGCTATACTCACTCGAGGCCGAGCTACGGCCGAGGGGCTGGCTGCCGTCTTGGGGCGGTGGTTGTGGCTGCAGATGTTAAGCCGCAGCTGCTTGTCCATTTGGCAGCAATGTTTCAAATTCATCAGCCTGCAAGGGTGGGGGCAGCGATCCTGGGTGCTGTGGGCCGGGGTGCGGGAGGAGTTAGAGTGTGCCCTGGCCTTGGCTCCCATGCTAAGGGTTGACCGAAGCGCACCTTTGGCCCGTGAGGTGGTTGCATCTGACGCGTCCACCTACGGGCAAGGTGTCGTGTACGCAACCATGGAGCCGGGCGATGTGACGGAGCTGGCGAGGGCACGAGAGGTGCGGGGGTACCCGACTTTGCTCATACCAAGTGAGGTGGCCTACGCTGGCCCTAGGCCACTGAGCGCGCGGGCGCAACAAGCAATCACTAGCCAGCAATGGCGGGTTGGGGTCCGGAGTCGTTGGCGGGATCCGGGGATGCACATCAACGAGAAGGAGGTGCGGGCTGCAGTGAAGGGCGTGGAGAGGAGTGCGCGCAGCTTGGCAAACCGAGGCAAGCGGGTGGTGAGGTTGGTGGACTCCACCGCGGCGTTGGGCTGCTTGGCTAAGGGGCGGTCCTCATCCCACAAGCTCAACAAGCAGTGCCGCCGCTTGTGCGCGCTGACCCTCGCCACGGGGAGTCGTTCCCAGTGGGTGTGGACGCCGAGTGCACTTCAACCAGCCGATGGCGTTTCTCGCGGCCAATCCATGGCGACTTTCTTGGCAGGCTGGGTGCGCGACCTGACCGCGGAAGGCATCCATCCTAACCCGGGGCCCCCTGCACCTGTTAGCTACCTTCCATTGCTAGAGGGGAAAGTAAAGCCGGCTACTTTGCTGGCCTACCGTCGTGGTCTTGATTCCCTCTTGACTTGGTGGGAGGCTGGTGGGCGGGCGGACGGGTCATCGTCACGAGCTGACACCCTTGAGGAGACATTTTGTGCGTATGTCGCCTGGGCTCATTTTCGGGGGTACAGCCGCCAAGTGTGTGTCAATGCCTTGATGGGGTTGCAACTTTATTATCCCGGTATGGTGAAGCGGTGGGACTTGGCCCGTGGCGTCCTCGCTGGGTGGAAAACACTTGTGCCCCCCCGTGCCCCTCCTCCCATTCCATGGGAGGCGGCGTTTGCACTTGCCAGCACGATGGTCATGCAAGGTCAGCGCCTTGCGGGCCTGCTGGTTGTCATCGTGTTCCGCCATTACCTGCGAATCTCGGAGGCGCTGAACCTCCGTGTTGGCCATGTGCGCCTCCAGCCTGACGTTCGGCTTGGGCCGGCTCAACGGGGCGCCCTACTGCTGAGGTCTACCAAGACCTCTAAGGGCAAGACTCAGTCAGTGGTGGTAGAAGATGTGATGTCTGAAACCATCCTCCGTCACTGCATCGCGGGTAAGCACGCTTGGGAGGCCGTGTTCCCTTTCACCTACCCGCAATTCCGGCGCATTTGGCAGGCTGCGAGTCAGGCCTTGGGGGTCGCCCAGATTTTCACCATTCACGGGCTGCGGCATGGAGGTGCCACTCACGATTTCCTCGCGGGTCGCAGCATGGGGGACATCCAGGGCCGGGGGCGCTGGCTTAGCAGCTCCACGGTTGCCCATTATGTGGGCTTGCACCGCAGTTTGGAGGTGCAGCTGCCTGAGGTTATTCTTCGGGCCATGGCCGCCTGCCCCCCTCGGGCCTGGCGGGCTATTTTGAAATTGCCCTCCACCTAATTTGGTTGTTCATTTCTCTGTCATTATGCTAGGTTCTTTGCCCCTGGCATGGATCGCCAGGGAGGGATATAAGGGTAAGGCTAGCCTTTGCCAAGCAATAAGTGTTCCCATGAGCATCGGCGGCCGGGATGTGGCCTGCCTTTTGTATGTGCTCCACTCATTGTTTTAATAAAGAGTCTGGTTACCCTGGAGTTCCACGGTTAATAGAATCGTGGTTCTCTGAACATAGTTTCTTTATAGTGAGATGGAAGGGTAGCCGCTATAGCTAGGTTATTGGGTTCACGTGACATACCTTTTGAGGCCGGTGCGGCCTGATCCGGATCAGTCGTGGCCAAAGCTTTGGCCAGTTTTTCTTGGCCAGGTGGCAGGAGCTACGTTGAGATATAAACCTGCCACTGTCTAGGTTTCTTGGCTCATGGCGTAGTGATTAACTAGATCTAGATTCTTTCTCTCACGCAATATGTGACCTAATAGCCCCGGCAGCCTTACGTAAGCTGCCGGCAATTAGAACGCCACATTGCGTCATTTGTTCAGACGCAACATTTGCGTGGCGAAAAAATGCCGTCCGGGCCAAGGCCGCATGACACGCAAAAAAGGACAAAAACAAACCCACCTAGCTAAGGTCGGCCTCTTTTCTTTTCCCGCCCACCCTCCCTGCGTGTTTGGGGGTAAGGCTAGCCTTTGCCAAGCAATAAGTGTTCCCATGAGCATCGGCGGCCGGGATGTGGCCTGCCTTTTGTATGTGCTCCACTCATTGTTTTAATAAAGAGTCTGGTTACCCTGGAGTTCCACGGTTAATAGAAGTAACTTTCGTGTAGTTATTATTCTAATGAGATTAGAATAGTACATGTACTCCGTGGCATGCCATGTGCATGACACGCATGAGTACTCACATGAAGTGAGATAAGAATAGATATCGAGCCGAGGGCCGGCCTGGCTATACGCGCTAATGAGCTGGCACCATCAAGTAGACAACCAGCACAGGGCACCCTCCTAGATCGAGGTGCGTCCATGCATGCGGTATATGTTTTTTGCGCGCTAACAACACCAATGGAAGAACGGATGGCAACTAATATGGAGCAATTATGGGTTGAGGGTTATTAAGGGGACTCGGCGCGGCGAATAATTTTCCGCGCCAAAAAAAATTCCGCGGCACCTCGCTACCGTGTAAAGGGGTGCACGGTACGCGCACCCCTTGCGGAAGTGGCCATGGCGACTGCTTTTTAGACCGAAACGTGATAACTATCTGGCTCGCAGAAAGCAGAAAAAAATGCTCGAATTGTTGGAGAAAATTAAGTTACT
>RPFO01000626.1:0-27279 GCA_009746045.1 Mesostigma viride | reverse complement strand
CATTCTCGACATCATCTAACACTGCTTTTGGACCTGCTCCGAACGTCCAGCTCTGGACTGGGGCAATCCCCAACAAAGTGTGCCGCTGCCTTTTTAGCATGTTCAAAAATCGACTGGCGGCGTCCAAGTCACCGTCTTCGGTGTGCTTTTTGTCAAGTGGCTTCTGTCCATCGGTCACAGGTTCCTCAGCATTACCCGTGTATCCTGGGATGGTCGTGGCGAGGGGCGGCTCCTGAGGGGGAGGCTCCTGACCGCCAGTCGCGGTATCTGCTGCTGTTGAAGCACCCTGCCCGCCTATCAACCTGCGCGCGAAATCTCCTTCCTCGTCCCCTACGGCGTCCGCGTAGACGGAGTCGGCATCGCCGGAGTCGCCGCCATCAGCGACCGGGGTCGGTCGAGGGTCGCCGGGGAAGGTCGGATCGTCGGCTGGAGGGGCTATCAGCCCTGCGGCAATCTCCTCCGCATCATAATACTCCTCATCCTCTTCGACGACCGCGCCATCCAGGCGACGACCTCCGTCGCTCCCACTCCCGGTGGCAGCCGCGCCCGTAGTATCTCCCCCCATTGCCATGTCCCCCCCCGCTGCAGGCGGACCGGCGGCGGCGTCCGCTCCCACTTCCAGCCCCCCATCGGGAGTGCCACCCCCTTCCGTACCAGCTGCCGATGGGGTGCTTCCCGCCGCAGCGGGTGTGCTTGTGGGTGTTGGGGGTCTCCATGTGGGTGTCGGGGGTCTTGACGGAGGCCCACCAGCAGTAGGTGGCCCACCAGCAGTAGGCGACGGAGGTCCGCCTGCCACAATGCCCCCGGTGTAGTACCCGTCGTCGTCGTCGTCGCCCTCCCCGGGCCCGTGCACGACCGCGGCGTACCCGTCCTCGTCCATCACGCGCCGCTCCAGCCAAGCCAGCAGCGTCTGGATCTGGGGCAGACGCCCCACCACCTTCTTCTGGTAGGGCGTGAGCGTCTTCGTCTTGCCCAAGGCCTTCCACGCCTTCCCCGCGTCCACCATGTCTTCCACTTGTTCTCTTAACTCGCGCAGTGTGAGCGTCATCGTATACCCGTACCACACATATTATCCTGCGCTACTTGCTGTCGAAACTCTTGGCGACTATCCCCACGAGCTTGGGGGACACCGAGTTTCCGACCGCCTTGAAGATGGTCTGCATGCCCACCTCCGCCTTGAGCTTGTCCAGCCGCCGCGTGGGGATCCCCTGCAGCTCGAACGTCTCCTCCTCGGTGAGCCAGCGCACGCCCTTCCGGTCGCGGACGTACAGCCTCGCGCCCTTGTGCGGCCCCTGGGAGGCCCGCTGGGTGAACGCGACGTCCGAATTCTTGGGCTCGAAGCTGTAGTTCGCCTGCCAGAAGGACCCCGGTGTGGCCACCTGCATGACGTCGTACATCCTGGTGCCCGGCGCCAGGTAGTACTTCTCGGGCGCTGTCTTGGCAAAGTCGAACTTGGCGAGGGACTTCACTTCCGGCGGCGGGAAGTTCGCGATCGCCCCCTTGCTGGCCACGATGAACACTCGTTTGCGCTTCTGCCGCAGCCCCGCGTGCGTGTGCGTGCCCAGGACGGCGTGCGCCACGTTGTAGCCCATCTTCCGGAGCTGCGCCAGGATGCGCTTGAACACGGGGAATCCCATGACGGCGGGCACGTTCTCGAGGATGACGTGGCGCGGGTCGGCCACGCGGATGAAACGGAAGATGTGGGAGATCCCCTTGGTGCGCTTGTCCTTCATCCCGGCGCGCAACCCCGCGTTGCTGAAACTCTGACACGGGAATCCGCCCGTCAGTATGTCCGCCTTGGGTATCTCCTCGTCCCTCACCTCCTCGATCTTCTTACAAACGGGCTTGACGCCGTTGAGTATCTCGTAGATCTTGCACGCCATCGAGTTCATCTCGACGGCCATCACGGTGCGGACGGGGCGGACGCGCTTGAGGCCCATACTGAAGCCCCCCATTCCCGCGAACAGGTCTATGTGCTTCCACTCCTTTCCGGACATCCCTGCTATATAGGCTAGGTGAGGTTAATTATGGACACGGACGATTTGCCCGAGTACGACGAGTGGGACAGCCCCCGGTCGTCCCTCCCCCCCCTGGCGGCCCTGACCGCGCTGGCCCTGGCCCCCCGCCCTCTCCGCGCGCGGACGGGGAGGGGGACAGGGCGGACATGACGGGGTGGGAGTTCTTGAGGCGACACGACGAGCTGATGCGCGAGGTGCGCTCGACCGGGTGGTTCCGCGTGTACGCGGAGTCGCTGCAGACCAAGGAGGAGGTGAGGCGACTGGCGGAGCGGGCCCGGGCCAAGCGGTGGGACGAGAACGAGCCGGAGCTGACGAGACACCTGATGAGGTACCTGGAGCGCAAGACGGACGGGGAGCTGCAGGGGCCCACCCTGTACGTGGACGCGCCGTACGTGGGCGCGGTGACATCTTGCGAGCTGAACCGCGTGCTGCACGGGATCGGCGAGCTGTCGGCCTCCCCCCGTCACAACCGCCTGCTGCTGGTGTACCGTGCGGACCGGAGGGCGGTGGGCACGTCGGACATGACGCGCATCCGCACGCTCGCGTGCCCTCACGACATCGACGTGTACGACGTGTTCATGGAGCTGTGGAACCCGTGCGCGCGGTGCTCGAGTCTGCTGCCCCCCGCGTACAAGGAGCTGCTCCTGTGCGCCCGGAACTACATAAAAACCTCTCACCCTATGTAGAAAGGAGAAGCATGCAGCGACTCCACCTGGTGCAGACGAGCGAGGTGACGGGCCTGTCGGGCAAGGACCTGGTGCTGAGTTCGAGACGCAACGTGGTGCTCCAGCCCGCCGAGGGGGGGTCCGTGGAGCTCGGGACGTCGGCGTGGGGCGAGTGGCGCGTGGAGAACGGGCGGCTGTCTCTGTCTCGCACGATCCCCCCGGAGGAGCGGTGCGCGCCTTGGACGGGGACGGGGGTGCCCCTGTCCTCTCTGTCCAGCGGGGCGGACACGTACCGCTGGGAGTTCACCGAGTCGCGAGCCAGCGAGTCGGGGTCGAAGCAATTCACGGGCGGGACGGTGGCGGACGGCGTGCTGAAGGTGACCACCACCACCCCGGCGCAGGTGACCGACATGCCCACCCCCGCCTTCACGGTGTGCGTGCGGGTGATCCCCCAGCAGACCCTGGCCACCTCGGGGGCCAATAAGAAGCTGTTGGAGTACGGGAGCATCCAAGTGTACGTGTATAGCTCGGGCAGTCTAGTGGTCCACGACGGATCGCAGGAAAACGTGACGAGTGTGACCGGGATGAACGCGGACCCCTTCCACCTGGCCATCACCAGACAGACGGGCGGGGGTTGACCGTGTACAAGGACGGCGCATCCATCTTCTCGGCGGTGTCCAGCACGGTGGGGACGCCCACTCTCCAACTGCACAACGGTAACCGCGAGAACTGGTCCATATGGTACGACGACGTGCGCGTGATCGGGGCGGCCGTTACCACCAACATTACGAACACGCTGCTGTACGGGTGGCGGGAGATGTACACGCAGCCGGTGACGGTGCGTTACGGGTTCCGCATCGCAAACGACGAGAGCCTGGAGCTCGTGAAGATGCGCGGGTCCAGCGTAGTATCGTGGAGCGCCCCGGCCACCGTCACGGGCGGCAATGCGATCCCCGGGGAGGACGGGGAGGTGGCCATGCTCCTGTGGAGCGGGTGACGCGCGTTCTCCGGCGTTCGATAATGTGCGGTGATGGTATCATGGACACCGCCGCCGTGTGGAAGCTGCTGGACGAGCACGGGCACAACCGCCTGTGCCCGTGGGCGCTCAGGTCGGTGGAGGAGTTCTCCTACACCCTCAAGGTGGGGGTGTACCCCAACCCCGAGTGGGTGCTGGACACGCTGCGGGAGTCGTTCGAGTACGGTACGGACTACCGCCACAAGGACGGGACGAGGCCGCTGCCGGCGTCGGGGTGGAGGGGGTTCAAACCGGAGGACGTGTTCATGACGGGCGAGTGCTGCTTCCGGTTCGTGGCGCGCGTGGCCAAGGAGTTCGAGAGCGACAAGGCGGACGGGCACAAGTTCGTGAAGGGGCGGGTCGACAGCGAGAGCTGGGTGATCCCCTACTCCGCGTCCGACTTCAACTTCGTCCGCGCGTGCACGCAGGACCTGAGGGACGAGTTGCGCGTGCTGCGTGCCCACGTGACGGCCCTGGAGGGCAAGCAGGTCCTACCTGGTGGAATGTGATCTCATTGTTTGTCGTTAAAAACGTTTTATTCATCATCAAGTGTTATTTTACACAACGGATGGCAGGGCGGCGGCCTGGGGGTGACTTGGGAGCTGGCCCTCCCTCGTCAGCTTCTGGTTGAGCCGCATGGCCCCGCGGTTCTCTAAGATGTACTTCTTTTCCGGCTGCTGGTCGTGCAAGCCCGTGGCGCGGAATCCTGGCTCCATGAGCTCCCTGGTCCTCTTGGCCACCTGGATGGGGTCCAACCCCGTCTCCTTGATCATCTCCGCCTCCGTGAGCTGCATAAAGGCCATGGCGAGACTCTGACGCCGCGTGTTCAGGTCGCGAGAGGAGCCGGCGGCCCCGATGGAGGCTTTCAACTGGGCCGCGGTCCTGCCCGTGACCGCCAGGTTGTTGGTGTCGTGCACGACGGGGTACATGATCCCGCACCCCTTGTGCTGGTCCGTGAAGGCTTTGATGGCGGCGTTCAGCTCCTTGGTGGAGGCGCTCGACTGGACGCGCGGATGGTCCTGCACGTTGGCTATGGCGGCCACCCCTTCGCGCTCGTCGGCCCTCCTCAGAATGTCCTCGGCCAGGGAGCGGTCTGCGTTCAGGTAGCGCTCCAGCAGCACGGACACCTTGTCTCGGAACTTGGCCGCGATCTTGCCGGGGAGCAGCATTATGATCTTGGCCATCCCCTGGCGGTCGGTCACGGGGTGTCTCGCTGCCCGGGACCTGGAAATTTGAAGTTGTAACTCCCAGTTAGAACCTCTGGGTTGGCCTCGCGGAGGCGCTTCCAATACATTGTCGGGTTGGTCAGCCCCAAAGCACTCATCGTATCCAATATGGACATCATGCCGTTGTCCGTCACGCGGATCTTGCCGCTGAAATGCGGGTCCTCCTCAGCCCCGTCTGCGGGGGTCAGGTAGCGGATCACCTGGGACATGGTGGACGGTGCTCACCTTACTCTGGCAAAATTGGCTGTGACGGGGCGCACCGTGGACACTCGGGATGACTGTCCTCGACGACTAGCAAGATTCTAATGGGTGGTACGCTCCCAATAAGGCGTTTACGAGGAGGGGGCGCAGACCAATGTGTGCTTATTGACATTACATTCCAATCAATAATTAAATACACGCCACAAGATTATGAACAAGCCACAAAATATAACGGCTGTCTACGCCCTCCTGCTCTGGACGGGGCGCATTCCCGTCTCGTCATCAAACCCTCACTCTGCCTACCCCTGCATAACGTGGTGGGTTACCGCCCCTCCGGGGAACCTCTCCCTCCACCTCTCTTCCATGTCGATGGACGCGACCTCGTCGGCGCTCAGGTCGTAGCCCATCTCTCTCGCAACCATCTCGACGTTGATCATCACGCGAGTGGGGGGCGCGTAGTGACGCTTCCCAGGAATCAAGGCCCTCCTCATCTCCCGCAGGGCCTGGATGGACTCGTGGTCGTTCCCGTCACTCCCGAGAATCTCGTGGTTGTGCGCAACCGCTTCCGTCAGATCAGTCAGCCGGTTCACGGCCTTCAGCTCGAAGTCCAACTCGTTCAGGTAAGCGTCCATCCTCAGCCTCCTCCTCTTTGCCTCCAACTCCTCCCTCTCCACGTCCAGCCTGAGATTCTCCAACTCCGCTGCCTTCATCTCCCTCTTGGAAGCCATTGACTCGGCCTCCGGAGCCCTCGCGGCGGGGGCTACTGGGGGGGCGACGTCCTCGCTGCGAGCAGGGTCCGGGGACGGGCTCCTGGATGCGTCTTCGTTGTAGAAGTCCTCGTCGATATGCACCTCGATGCCGTTGGCCGCGCAGGTAGTCTCAATCAACCCGAGCACGTCGGTGTTCTGCTTTGAAGTTCGGAACAGGTGAAGGCGGCGCTGGTGGTTCGGAAAGAACTGACCGTACGCGTGAAGCTGCCCGACGCCCTCTTTCCACCTCTTCAGCTCCTTCACCTCCACGATGAGAGGGGGGTCGTCCGTCACGATGTCCACGAACCCGGCGGGGCACTCCACCTCGCACCGAGCGCCATTCATGCGACTTGCGAGACGCCCCTGCACACGCAGCTCATTTTGCTTGTTGGGAGGTTTCGTGGACCAATCCATCACCTTGTCCACCAGGTCCGCGTGGATCCAAGTGCCGCGGTCATCGTTCAACCCCGTCATAACCTTGTCCACGGCATTCTTAGGGCTAACGTCGGCGTTAGCCCCCCTCAAAAAGTGATCAAAGCGCTTCGTCCCGTTCGACCCGGCCTTGGTGAGATCGGGGCCGTGGACCATCGTGTCCGTCTTCCTCACGCGAATCTCGGTGTCGGGGTCCGCATTCAGACCTGGGGGCGGCCGCAGCGTGTAGATCCAGAACTTGTCTGTCTCCCGCTTGAACGCGAAGAGCACGTTGACGGTCGGTGCCTGAGTCGCGGCCATCCGGTACCTGTTTCAGGTTGTGTGGGCAGACAGCGACAGTTTTTGGTGGTGTACATTTTAATAAACATGAATGAATGCATTCCAAATCACGAGCAATAGAACGACGCGGCAAATACCACAAGAGTCCTCAAAGGCGAAACACGTAGGGGATAAAACACGCCAGAGTGTGGGCAGAGAGCCAACAGAGTTGCTGGACAGAACCAGGGCATGTGAAAACTTCACCAAGCAGAATACCTCGACGAGGGCGGCATAAAACGGAAAAAATGCATGCACACAATGGGGGGCTTCAAAAAAATTTCATTATGGGATGAGGCATGCCAAAGGGTGGGCAACAGGCAACAGGATTGCTGGACAGGGCCAGTGCAGGTGAAAACTTCACAAGGGGGGGCCCATTCGACGATAGCGGCTGAAAACGCGAAAAGGAACGCACAACCAGGGCAAGGGGATGGAAATAAGTGCATCAGATGATGAGGCATGCCAAAGGGTGGTCAATAGGCAACAGTACTGCTGGACAGGACCAGGGCAGGTGAACAATTCAAAAGGTGGGGCCATTCGACTTTCGCGGCGTAAAACTCGACAGAAAGCATGAAACATGGCAAGGGCATGGAAATAAGTGCATCAGATGATGAGCCATGCCAAAGGGTGGTCAATAGGCAACAGAACTGCTGGGCAGGACAAGGGCAGGGGTGCAATTCAAAAGGTGGGGCCATTCGACGAGCGCGGCAGGAAACGCGAAAAAGGGGTTCACAAACAGGACAAAGACAGCCGAAACCCCCCCACCCCACTGCCTAATTCGACGTTTGCGGCCGAAAACGTCGAAAAAGGGCCATGCTCACCTGCAAATCCAGAGCCAAAGGGAGAAAATGGGTTGTGTTGTTGTGTGTGTTGTTTGCCTGCTGTCTGCCCCATTTCATGCCGCGCTGACGAAATATATACGCGCGTCTGCCGCGTGTCGTGTCGGTTTCGTCGTGGCAGCGGCGTATCTTTGGTTCCCTGCCGCGCCCCGGGAGTTACCACTTGGCAGCGGGCGGGTTCCGCTCCAGTTCCGTGGGCGGTTACTAGAAGTTAGCGGGAGTGCAGCGGAATCCGTGGCAGTAGGCACGAATCCGCCGGGTGCCGCGGGGTAACTTGCGAAAAGTGAGATCCTAACCGGCTGGGTAACCGAAAGTAACGGCGGACGGACGAGTGCGAACCAGTGGGCCCGGGGGAAACTCGGGAGGGGCCAATGGGAAGTGCCGGTTTCTAGCCGGATTCCTGGCGGTTAGGAGATGCATCTTGGCTTCCCTGATCCCGGGACTCGGCCGAAAAAAAGTTTGGAAATGGGGAACGAAATACGCAATTCGCGTATTCGGCGAATTACACTACAACATTAGGTTCTATTTATAGCCCACCCGTGCAAAGTCGCTACTACTATAAATTTTTAATAGAATCGTCATATATTTTCAGTAGCCCGTAACTTATGGCTAACTTAGGACTAAATAAATAAAGGATAATCGAATATACCGCCGCGTGTGGTACTTGAAGTACCCCAGTAAATCTTGTAGTGTACTAGCGTTAAACTACCCAGTGCACGGGCGGGCTATAAATAGAACCTAATGTTGTAGTGTAATTCGCCGAATACGCGAATTGCGTATTTCGTTCCCCATTTCCAAACTTTTTTTCGGCCGAGTCCCGGGATCAGGGAAGCCAAGATGCATCTCCTAACCGCCAGGAATCCGGCTAGAAACCGGCACTTCCCATTGGCCCCTCCCGAGTTTCCCCCGGGCCCACTGGTTCGCACTCGTCCGTCCGCCGTTACTTTCGGTTACCCAGCCGGTTAGGATCTCACTTTTCGCAAGTTACCCCGCGGCACCCGGCGGATTCGTCCCTACTCCTGCGGATTCCGCTGCAACTGCTCAGGGCGCCGTTCCCCGCCGGTCCCGTCAGATCCCCGCCCCGTTCCCGTCAGAACCGCGCCAGATTCCGTCAGTGCCACGGGGGTTTCGCGAAGGCCGCCGCGTGGCCACGATTTTTTGGGTAGCTCGGCGTAACCGGTGGCGCTCCGCCGCTGACGCGAATGTCCTGAAAATTTGAGTTTCCCGCCGGCTGCCAGCGCGAAACGGCGGATAACGAAAAAGGGCGACTTTGTATCCAAGTGCCCCTCTCTCCACCATCCCCTCTCTGCACCCACCATCCTCCCCCCTTGCTGCCTGGCTCTTGTGAGCTTCCATTGCCCTTTCACCTCTGTGGTGTGTGTTGTGGTTTGGTTTGCTCTCCCATGGCTTTCATCCTTGTGCATGGCCTCTGAAGTTTTCTGGAAATAATCCGCATTCGCGCCGGCGTTGCCGAGTTTTCATGCTTTTTTCACCCTCTTGTGGCTGGCTTGCACTTCCTTGATGTTGGATTCATTTTTTCAGCTTGGATGAAATTGTCACACCCTTGTTGGAATATTCACACCTTGTGCGCGTTCTCCGCCGGCTGCGTCGAATTCTCTCACCTCTATTGAGCTGTTCACACCTTGTTGGAATATTCACACCTTGTGCGCGTTCTCCGCCGGCTGCGTCGAATTCTCTCACCTCTATTGAGCTGTTCACACCTTGTTGGAATATTCACACCTTGTGCGCGTTCTCCGCCGGCTGCGTCGAATTCTCTCACCTCTATTGAGCTGTTCACACCTTGTTGGAATATTCACACCTTGTGCGCGTTCTCCGCCGGCTGCGTCGAATTCTCTCACCTCTATTGAGCTGTTCACACCTTGTTGGAATATTCACACCTTGGGCGCGTTCTCCGCCGGCTGCGACGAGTTCTCTCACCTCTATTGAGCTGTTCACACCTTGCTGGATGATCCACACCCTGGGCGCGTTATCCGCCGGCTGCGACGAGTTCTCTCACCTCTATTGAGCTGTTCACACCTTGCTGGATGATCCACACCTTGGGCGTGTTATCCGCTGGCTGCGTCGAACTCTCACGCCTGTATTGAGTCACCCCACTGGTTGGAAATTGCTCACCTCTGTGAAGTCTCCCCACTCTCGACAATGGAGGTTCTCTTCCCTGCCATCCACGACAACCGCATCGGCCAGAAGAAGGTGACCGGGGTGGACCCCTCGTGCGTGTCGGAGCTGCTGTTCGAGGACGACGCGTCCGACGGCGACTTCGGAGGCGTGGGGCTGGACCTCGACCTGGAGGACGGCCCGGGGAAGCGGGGGACCAAGCCCCTCCACGGGAGGCAACCGCCGCTGCCGGACCCCGAGGACGCGTGGGTGGACGACGCGGTCCTCCGAGATGTCTTCCGCGTCCCCCTGGGACCGATGCGCTTCTTCGTGCACGTCGCGCTCGCCGAGGGGTGCGACCAGGTCAAGCTCTACAGCGTCAAGGACATGTGCAGGGCCTTCAAGGAGACCTGGGACGTGAAGACGCCGCCCGACCTGCTGCAGGAGCTGCTGGAGGGGTGCGAGCACCACCGCGTCACCGAGAGGGGCGCGCTGTTCGTGTCCGCGGACGGGATCGCCGTGCTCGCCAAGGGGCTCGCGTGCCACAAGAACCTGGTAGGCAAGCGCGTGTACGTCGGCAACGCCCTCCTGCGCATGGCGGGGCTGGAGGGCTCCCTGCGCGCGGAGGACATCCACACGACCGGCGCCATCCGGATGGGGGTGGACGTGGAGGAGAACGTGCTCTACCGGGACGTCCGCCGGCGCGTGGTCCAGCTGCGGTTCGACAAGGAGAGGTACGAGCACGTGTGGGCGCAGTATCACACGGCGCTGTGGGCGGGCGACGAGGCGACCGTCAAGCGACTGGCCAAGCCCGCCGACGAGGTGCTGGAGAAGTACGGCCTCACCGTCAAGCTGCTGGCCGCCCTCAGCGAGCCGGACTTTTGCCCCCCCACCCCCTGCCCTCCTGGGGCCTGCTGCCCCTGGACCTCGTCCGCAAGAGCGAGTACAAGGTGGAGGTGAACCCCCCGCCCAAGCCCCCGGCCCGGCGCGAGCCGTTCGGGGACATCACCAACCGGATGGCTGAGGTGGATCTGGCGTCGCCCGGCCCGGGGGGCTCGAAGGGGGGCTCGAAGAAGAGGAAGACGCGCGAGGGGCGCTCCCTCCCGGTGGACCGCGGCGACCGCCTGCACCTGGTGCTCGCCCAGGCCCTGGAGCTGTACCGCGAGACCGGGGACCTCGGCGAGCGGGCCTACGAGGTGCTGCGGGCGGTGCCGTTCCTGCGGCAGAAGGAGGAGTACGCGAGGGCCTTCTCGTGCGCCCTGGACAGTCTGTTGTTTTGTGATCAAGATGATGCCGGTTACCCTCTCTTGAGCATGCGAACGTACTTGGTATTCACGGACCTGATCCCCCATTTCGTGGAAGGGCCGGTGGAGTGATCGGTTTTCCTTTATTTGTGTATATATATCGATGGACCATCTCTATTTTTTAAGGAAATGTCAGCATTTGTCTCGCACTCGCCATGTCCGCGGTGGACAGCGCGCGATAACACAGCGTGAGTAGGGAGGGGGTGGGGTGGGAGTAGGAGCGGGGGGCGGGGGCAGGGAGGGGCGCGCGGGCCGCTCGCGCGGACCGTTCGCGACGATCTCGTCGACGGCGTTCAGGTAGCCCCCGCGCCCGTTGTAGCGCTCGAGTATCTCGGCCAGCAGGTCCTCGTCCTCCATGTAGGCCACGCGCGATATCACCAGCACCATGTCGCCCGCCCACGCGCACGTGCGCACCATGTACAGGTCCATCAGCCTCGCCGCCTCCCTCCGGCCCCTCACGCCCGCCCGCTCGCACGCACGCCGCACGTACATCCCCCCTCTCTGTAGAAGGTCGTGCGCGATTTTAGGCCTCCGATAGACGCGCGGTTACAGGAGAGCCGCGAGGGCCGCGTCCAACTCCGTGTCGGCAGTCCCCGGGTCATCACTTTCAATGGCTGTCTTTGCATTTTCTAAATGCATATCGATAAGGTCGAAATCTGCACGCGTCTTTCTGCCTGCTCTGAATTGCGCTCTCGCGTCACGGGCGTACGTGGTATATCTCGCCTTTTGAAATGTTAATGCATTCCTAGTTGCGGTGGGTAAAGCTGCGTTTGGTGTGTAGGCCGTGTTTCTCCAAGGTAACCAGTCCGCGAACCAGTCCCACGAAAACCTAGTGGGCGCCTGGTCGATCTTCATGTCGTCGGCGGTCCACATGTACGCCCTGGCCGCGTGCGTGCGCCTGGCGGGCCTGCGGGCCTTCCCCCCCGCGCCCCTCTTCCGCCTGTGGGCCGCGCAGTGCGCCCCCCCGTGCGCCCCCTCGTTGCGGCACCTCGAACCCGATACGGTCGTGGACTTGCACCTCATGATCGCGAGTGTCTGTGTACCATTCGCGCGGATTTTTTTCTCTTTCGATTTAAAACGGCACTTTTACCGTTCTAGATGCGTGATCCAGCCTATTATTGGCTTCGGTCGCATAACCATGTTTCGTTGGGGCATCAGGGGCATTATTTGCGGCCTTCATAGGCTGTAGAATCCAGCCCATGAGACGTCTATTAATATGCCCCGCCTGAAACGCCGCGGTCGCTCTTTGTGCCGCCCGGTCGTACTCATCTTGCGCGTCGACATCAGCCGTAGTAGACGTGGGTGGGAGTGTGAAATTAAACCATTTAAGTACGCTAGCTAGCCAGTCCGACGACCACCTCGTGGGGTCCTGGTCTATCTTCATGTCGTCGGCACCCCACATGTACGCCCTGGCCGCGTGCGTGCGCCGGGCGGGCGCCCTGGCCCTCCCCCCCCCCGTCCTCCTCCCCTTGTGGACCGAGCAGTGCGCCCCCCCGCGCGCCCCCTCATTGCGGCACCGTGAGCCGGATAGAGTCGTGGACTTGCACCTCATTCGCGAGCGAGTCTATACCGTAAGGCTCATATATTTTAGTGCATCTTCTTCAGGCACTCCATCAGCCTGCGCACGTCCGCCGCGGTGTTGTAGACCGAGAAACCGATGCGGATGGTCCCGGCCTCCACCTCCCGCGGCACCCCGATGGCCTGCAGCACCTTGCTGCGTTTGCCCCTAGAGCACGCGCTGCCGACGTTCGCGCAGATCCCGCTGCGGGACAGTTTCTTCACCACCTCGCGCGCGTCCGTCCCGGGCAGGCTGAAACTCACGATGTTGTCCATGCGCCTCGCGGGGTCCGCCGGCCCGTTGAACACCGCCCCCAGCGCCTCCAGCTCCTCCCTGGCCGCGTCCCTCAGCGCCCTCACCCCGCGCCACTTGCGGCGACCCGCCGGGCTCATGTTCATGTCCACCGCCTTCGCCAGGCTGGCGATCAGCGGGGGGCTCTCGGTCCCGGGCCGCATGCCGCCCTCCTGCCCGCCGCCGTACATCAGCGGGGAGATGCAATGGACGTCGTCGCGGATCACAAGCGCGCCCACCCCCTTCACCCCGTGGATCTTGTGACCGGACAGCGTGAAGCTGTTCATGAACCGCTGGTCCCGTATCAGGTCCTTGCCCGCCACCTGCGTGGTGTCCGCGTGGATGTGCACGTCCTTGCCCACCGCCCGCCGCAGGGCCCCGAAGTCCTGGATGGTGCCGATCTCGTTGTTGCCGTAGATGACCGCCACCAGCTTCACCCTGCCCCTGTGCTGGGTCATGGCCTCCCGCACCTTGTCCATGCGCACGAACCCCTCGCGGTCCACGGGCAGCCACACCACCTTGATGGCGCCCCGGGACGCCTTCGCCAGGTGCTTCAAGGGCTGCGTGATGCTGGGGTGCTCGATGCGCGTGGTCAGCACCACGCCCTTGCCCCCGTGCCGCTCCATGAACCCGCTCAGCAGCAGGTTGTTGGACTCGGTCGCCCCCGCCGTGAATATCACGCCCTCGGGCTTCACGCCCAGTCGCCGGGCTATGAGCGCGCGCGAGTCGTCGATCACCTTCCGCGCCTGCCGCCCGCCAACGTGCGAGCTAGACGCGTTGCCGTACAGGGACAGGGCCGTCGACTTCATCACCTCGGCCACCTCCGCGTGCGGTTTGGTCGTGCTGTTGTTGTCCAGGTACACGATGTGTTTCTTGCCCGCCATGGGGTCGCTGTGTTGCTTTGTAGTATAGGCCAGACAAAAGGGGGGATGGAGTGCCTCTAAAGGGGCCTGCGGCGGGCCTCGCGAGACAGGGCGTCCCTTCGCTGGTACAGGGTCTGCAACCGAAGCATGGATTCGCGCAGGGTGGCGGCCGCTCGGGCCAGCATGTCGTTGATGGCCGCCCGACGGGGGTCCCCGTGGGGCAGGGCGTTCCGCTGGCGGATCGCGGCGTCACGGAGCGCCCGGATGTGCCGTATCCTCCTCCGGCTCCTCTCTATCTCCGCGTCGAGGCGTTCGATGCCGCTCGTGGCGCGCGCGGCGCCCGTGGCGCGCTGACGAGACAGTCGAACGTCGCGGACCGTGTGCGTCCCTCCAAGAGCGGACGGGATGAGCGCGTCCCAGTGATCGGTGCCGTTGTGCAGGATGTACACCGGAGGGGCGCGGGTCCTCCTCCCTCCCGGCTCGTCCCCGGACGCCAGGATTTCGCTCTCCACGATCATTTTGTGGCGGAACGGCTTTTCTACCGTCATCACGGACAGGTTGTATATGTCGGTCCCCGTGTGGTGCGCGGCCAGCCTCATGATGTCATCGGTCGCGTAGTTCTTACCGCGCAGGTCGTTATCGATCTGCTTGATTTCGGAGGCTGTGAAGTCTGTCGGGATACCGTGAAGCCCCAAGGACAGGTACCGGCGCAGGTTGGCGCGCAACTCCTTTCGCAATTGCCGCGTGGCTGCCGCTAGCTCGTCGGCCGTGATGGGAATTCCGAACTGTAGCGCCTTACCGAGCAGCAACGAGTAGTAAAAGCAGTTGCCGTCGCCTCTCGAGGGGCGTTTGTACGCGATCTCCTCCCCCCGCTGCGTCAGGAAGTAAAACGGTTTGTCCACGCCCTTGCGGGGGTGCGGGGGATACACCCCGTCGGAAGGGGGGGACGTCTGCGGGACGTGCAGGTGCGCGGTGGGGGTGACACGGTCCTTGGAGCGTTTCTTCTTGGTCGGGGCCGGGGGAGGCGGCGGTGGCGGAGGTGGCGGTGGCGGTGGGGGCGGCGCGATCTTCTTCTTCTTCTTCTTCTTCTTCCTCTCCCTCCGCGCGGGCTCCTCGGGAGGAGCGGAGTAGACGGGCACTTCCTCCTCGTCCTCGGGATACGTGAAGTACACCTTTTTGTTCTTGGGCCGGCACTTGAGCATGCACTCTTCCATGCACTGCCCCTCCGTCCGATAGGGATGGATTACGAGCGCCATCGTCGTTACTGTACTTTAGATTGAGATTTTAGGGAGCGTGCTCGTGTTTGTCATCATTATAACAGTTGAAGGAGTAAAGTGTATTAAAATGTTGAGTTATTCATTCGCGATCCTGGCCACCCTGTCCGCCCTCTGATTGAGGCGCATTACCTTCGCGTTCTCCTTGACGCGACCGACGTCAGCCACGGCGTCATGCAGACCGTCTGCCCTGAACACGGGTTCAAACATGTCACGCGTCCTCTTGGCCACCTCCACGGGGTTGAGCTGGGAGTCGGCCTTTAGCTTCTCTGCCTCCCGGATCTGCAGAAAATACATGGCGGCCAGCTGGGACTCGGTTTCCAAGTCGCGGGAGGACCCGGCACGAGAGGAATGGAGCGTCTTCAGCTCCTTGGCGGTCTTGCCGGTCACCGCCAGGTTGTTGATGTCGTGCACCGCGGGGTACAGCACCCCGCATCCCTTGTGATTGTCCGAGTACTCCTTGATGCACCCGTTCAGCCTCTTGGTGGCCAGACAGCTGCGGATGCGGGGGTGATCCACCAGGTTGGCGATGGCGCCATCCTTCACGTCCGCCCGCCTCAGGATGTCCTCGGCCAGCGAGCGGTCCGCCTCCAGGTAGCGCTCCAGCAACACCGCCACCTTGTCCCGGAACTTGGCAGCAATCTTGCCGGGGAGCAGCATTATGATCTTGGTCATCCCCTCGCGGTCGGTCACGGGCGTGTTTCGCTGGCCAGCACCGGGGAATTTGAAGTGGTTACAGGCTGTAACCACCTCTGGATGGTCTTTTCCAAGGCGTAACCAGTACACTTTGGGCTGTGACATACCAATCACGGCCATCGCGTCAAAGACTGACATTCTGCCATCGTCCGTCACGCGGATCTTGCCGCTGAATTGCGGGTCCTCCTCAGCCCCGTCTGCGGGGGTCAGGTAGCGGATCACCGAGGACATCGTGGACGTTGGCTACTGTCCTCGGGCAAATTTTGCTGTGGGTTAACGCACCTGCGGACGCTCGGGTCGTTTGTCCCGAACAATCTTGCGCCCTAGTCGGAGTTGCGTATGGTGAAGAGGGTGGACTGCGGATACTTATACTCACCACGCGAGCTTAACTTTATTTGGCTGGCTGTTTAACTTAATTGCAAGTGTAAACGGAGAGTAACCACTTCCGGTCATGCGTTTCGTCGGGGAATAATGTGGCCGCCCTTGGTACGACTGACTGACCATGGAAGACGCGTGGTACGACGACTTCACCGCCAAGAAGCAGCCCGCCAAGAAGGAGCCGCCCGGCTCGGACGCGGAACCTGCCAAGCCGCCCGCCACGGCCGCGGGGGGCGACGAGGAGCCAGAATATCTGAACAAGTACCTGCGCGAGCACTACAGCACGGACAAGCGCAAGGTGCGTTCTCAGGAGCTAAAATATGCTCTCAAGGAAGACTAAACATGGACCCTCGCGAGGTGGCGGCCTGGGTGAAGTTGTGGCTGTGGATGGCGCTCCTTCGCATCCTGGCGCTGGCCAGGTGCGTGCGGAAGAGGCTGCGGGGAGGGCCGGGGAACGAAGAGGGGGGCCCGCTGCTGATCAAGAGGGTCTTTCTTAGCCACGAGGACGAGTGGGGGATTTACACCACCAAGTTCCGGGAGCTGTGTGCCGCAGGGCCCCTGAGGCTGCCCCCCTCGGCCCTGCTGGATAAGCTGGGGGCGTGCGCCTTCGCGGCCCACCGCAGGCTGTCCATGTCCGTCGTGTACGGGTACGGCGGTCGCGAGTACGTGGTGACGTACGACCTGGATCACCCCGACAAAGAGATCGTGTTCCCCCCCTGGGGAGAAGCCCACCCGCGCGGAGAGGATAAAGCCGGGAAGAGGCACAGGACGGCCGTGTTGTCTGCCACTCTCGGGAGGTGCTCGCCCCATCCGGACGACAAGGACATCACGGACGCGCTGTCCGCGTTCCTCGGGCCCGACAGAGACTTCTACGCGTCCGCCGGCCTGCCCCAGTACATCTGGTGCATCATCAGGCACATAGGCATCGACGCCATCGTCGCGGGCGCCTCCAAGCCCGGCAGCGACCAGGCGGACGTGCAGGACGAGTTTATGCGCGTGATTTACGGCAGCGGGGAGTGCCTCTTATTCCACCCGAAGGCCGGGGGGTGTCTCGTAACAGGTGGCGTCAAGGTAGGGTAGACGATGGAGGACGACGCGGACAACTTCTCGTTCGAGGGGGTGGGCCCCGAGATGGAGCCCGCCGCCCCCTACCGCGTATACAACGTCCGCCCGCTGCTGGACATGATGGACGCGAAGGTGTGGCCTGAGAGGACGGACCTGTGCTGCTGGTGGTGCTGCCACCCCTTCGACACCGTGCCCTGTCCGCTGCCCATCCGCTACAAGGAGGGTCGCGGGTTCGTCGTCAAGGGCTGCTTCTGCTCGTTCAGCTGCGTCAAGGCCTACAACCTCAAGGACAGCGGCTCGGCCTCCTGCGTCCGCGGGAGTCTCCTGTTCCTCATGACGCAGCGGCTGTGGAGGGCGGGGAGGCACGGCAGGCCCTTCCCCGGCGTGCCGGCCGCCCCCCGAGGACCTGCCTCGAGATGTTCGGAGGCCCCATGACCATCGAGGCGTTCCGGGCCAGCAGTCGCAGCGAGGTGCACATGCTGAAGGAGCCGCCCTTCGCCATGAACTTCCTGCCCGAGGCGGACTTTGTGCAGAAGATCAACGACGTCACCCGGGCCATGAAGGCAGACGCGGTGGCGACCTACAGGCGGGACCCGGACAACCCCGCGCCGGTTAAGAAGGCGCAGCAGCCGGCCGGCACGCTCGCGTTGAAGAGGGCGCGACCCATGGTGGACTCCAAGTGCTCGCTGGACAAGTTCGTCAAGGTGGTCACCACGGAGAACGGGAAGAACCCCAAGAAACCGAAGAAGGCGTAGGGATGCACAGGTGGTGCGTCCACGCCCGGTCCGTAGCGTGCGACACCACCGCGTCCCCGTAGATGGGTATCTGGAAGGCGAAGCTGGCCAGCACGTTGATGGGCGATCCCGTGATCTCCGCCTCGCCGTTGTACTCCGCCGTGAGGCCACACGAGTCGCAGTGACGTCGATGGACCGGGCGCTCGGTTTTCAGCAGCGCTCGCTTAACCGTTCTCACGGCGCACGGGTCGCACGACCCGTGCGTCACATCTAGGTCGTCGCACGGGATGACGAGCAGGTCCATGATCTCGTAAAAAAAACTGTGTATCTGTATAATACCAATGACAGGGTTAAACGTGCCCCAGAGCGAACTGGACTACCTACTGCGGGCCACGCCAAACATGAACCAGCAGAACCTAGAGTCCCTGGCCATCGACATGATGCTGAAGAGTCTGCAGCAGCCCGCCCCCGCCGCCGCTCCGCTAGCTCAGGCGGCGTACGTGACCCCGCCCACACGAAAGCGAGGGCCCGGACGCCCGCCCGGGGCCAAAAACAAGCCCAAGGTGCCCTTGTGGGAGACCCCCTCCCCCGCCACGTGGGCGCAGAGCCCGTACGCCACGTCGCCCGCGCCCAGAAAGCCGAAGAAGCCGCGAACCGCGGCGCCCGACTGGGGCTGGGTGCCGCCGCCCACCGCCAGCTTCCTCCCCCCCAGCTGCCTCCCACCGCTTCCTACCCCCCTCTTTGGACTCCCCCCGCCGCGGCCCCGCCCCCTCTCCCACAATGGCCCGCTTCGGCCTTCTCCCCGCCGCAGTGGCCCGATCCGTCCGCGGCCAGTACCGCCCAATCGCTGGCCCAGCAACAACAGCGGCAGATCGAGGCGCTGTTCAACACCCCGGCTTTGTACACGGCCTCCAGCAAGTCCTCGCCGGACGCGGGCATCCCCCCGCAGGTGTACATGCGCGAGTGGACCAACGTGGACGCCGCCGCCCGGGCGGCCCAGCCCGCCACGACGCCCGTCGGCGAAATCCTGCGATCCATGCACGCGGGGGAGAAGGTCGCCACGCCCTCCCTGATCGAAGCGCGCGTGGACTGCGCCTCGGGGGTGGCCAAGAGCCTGCCCCGGGACCGCGTGGTGGCGCTCGCCAAACGACTGTATCCCGACATCCCGGCGCAGGCCATCGAGACGGCCACCAAGGCGGACCTGTGCGCCATGGTCGCGGACGAGGCCATAGAGAGCATCACCAAGGCCTTGTGCGCCTCGACCATGTACGGCGGCGTGGACTCCAAGACGCGTCTCGCGTCCATCGCGGCCTTCATGACCAGAGCGGAGTCGCCCGAGGCCTTCGCGGCCATGCCCAAGGAGGCCCTCTGCACCATGATATCGAACATGCTCAAACCGGAGCAGAGGGCGGCCGTCATGGAGAAGGCGGGCGCCTCGCCCTCCTCCATCCCGTGGAAGGACTGGGCATCCAATATCTTCGGGGCGGTGGGGGCCATGGGGGAGGGGCTGGGGTCCGTGGGGGCTCTGCAGCACTTGCCTCAATGGGCACAGGGGTTGGCGCTTGCCGGGGGGTCTTGAACAAGGACGGGGAGGACAGGATGAAGTTCATCCAGGAAAACGCGGGCCGATTCGCGTCTGTCGGAGGAAATGAGTTGGGCCTTTGGGACAGGACGAAGATCCAGGCAAACGACGCCGTGAACAGGGGCTCGGAATCGTTCCTGGGCAGGGCGGCAGGCACGATCACCAACGCGGTGGGAAACGCTGCCGGTGCCGTTGCGCAGGTCGCGGCCCCTATCGTGGCCCTCGGAACGGGTGCCGGCGTCCCTGCCACCGTCATGGCTGGTCTACAAGGCCTTGGAAGCCTGGCGAATTGGTGGCACCGGGGGAAGCAGTTCAAGGCGGGAGAGGCGCCGTCGGCGTGCGACCGGGCGTACTCGTGCTGCGTGGACGCCATGGACGCCTGCCACAACGCGCGGATGCAGAAGCTGGAGGCCTTCCTGAAGAAAAACAGGTCGCGGGTGTACACCTCCAAGGCCCCCTCCGGCGACCACGCCCTCCATCAGGATATGCTCTCCGTCTCCAGGCCCGTGTGTCGGCGCGGCGTGTGCTCCGTGCGCCTGGAGGCGGGCGACGGGGACTACTACACGCTGTGTGGTTAAATCGCGCGCTTTATTTCCGCTGCCCATGTGCAAAGGTGGATGGAGTCCTCCCCGCGCCCCCTCACGCTCATGTGCTCCGAATGCAACATCGAGAAGCCTCGCGGGGGGTACAACAGCCGCAACTGGAGGCTCCTGGGCCCCTGCCAGCTCTGCCACCGTGCCGCCCGCGTCAGAGACCGGTCCACGGTCGAGGGATACTTCCGCTTCCACCTGGACAGGCTCGCCCATTCTCCGAAGGGCGCGTCCGTCCAGCTCACCGTCCAGGATCTTGTGAAGATGTGGGAAGATCACAAGGGCCTGTGCGCGCTGACCGGGAGGCCCATGACGCACGAGTACAACCCGACGGGGGGAGGTACCCCGATTCGGCGACGGTGGATCTGATCGACTCGGACGGCAGTTACCGCGCGGACAACGTACGGCTGGTCTGCTTCCAGGTCCACAGGATGAAGGGGGAGCTGCCGCTCTCCGATTTCGTAACCGTCTGCAGGAGTGTCGCAACCGCCGCCGGGCAGTTAGCGACGGCGAGCGCGGCGTCCCCCCGCTCCGTGAGAGGTGGTCGGACATGGTATAAGTTCCCGAGCCCCCCCGGTTCGGGCAGGTTCTCACCACCCCCGCTGATCACCAGCGCCGCCTCTGTTGAGCGCCACACGTCCGCAGCGTCCGCACTCCCTAGCGAATTCCAGTCATGACGTCCACCATCGTCCTGTTCGAGGATTTCGACCCCTCCAAGATCGTATACCGGGACCCCAAGCGCACGGCCTCGGGAGGGCTGTCCGTGTACGTGAACTACATGAAGGATGGGAAGGAGGTGCCCATCCGCATCCAGACCCCGAGGATGCGCGCCCCGTTCGGGATAAGCCACTTCGAGGCCAAGACACCAGGCACCACCGCCCCGCCCAAGTACACGCTGGACCTGAGCATGGATGGGCACTACGACCCCGCCAGCGACACGGGCATTTTTTACAAGAAGTGGGTGGACTTCGACGACCTGAACAAGGACACGTCCGTCGAGAAGAGCACCGCCAGTTAGGTTAAACAGTGCCGGAACCTTTTGCCCACTGAGGCAAATCGGGCCGGAACACTATTTTGCCCGGAATAACCACTTCCGAGCACCCAAGTTAATTCGGCCGAATTAACTTGGGTGCTCGGAAGTGGTTATTCCGGGCAAAATAGTGTTCCGGCCCGATTTGCCTCAGTGGGCAAAAGGTTCCGGCACTGTTTAACCTAACTAAAACCTGGCCTCGTGGAGGGTGGGTTGAATATGAAACATCCGCCTAGGCCACTGAGCACGCACCACTAAATGCGCCGGAGCTGTCCGGATCCGAACCCCTGACCTCCAAGTTGCACAGGTTTTAGTTAGGTTAAACAGTGCCGGAACCTTTTGCCCACTGAGGCAAATCGGGCCGGAACACTATTTTGCCCGGAATAACCACTTCCGAGCACCCAAGTTAATTCGGCCGAATTAACTTGGGTGCTCGGAAGTGGTTATTCCGGGCAAAATAGTGTGACGGACCGATTTGCCTCAGTGGGCAAAAGGTTCCGGCACTATTTAACGTAACTAAAACCCGTGCAACTTGGAGGTCAGGGGTTCGAATCCGGACAGCTCCGGCGCATTTAGTGGTGCGTGCTCAGCGGCCCAGGCGGATGTCTCATATTCAACCCCCCCTCCACGAGGCCAGGTTTTAGTTACGTTAAATAGTGCCGGAACCTTTTGCCCACTGAGGCAAATCGGTCCGTCACACTATTTTGCCCGGAATAACCACTTCCGAGCACCCAAGTTAATTCGGCCGAATTAACTTGGGTGCTCGGAAGTGGTTATTCCGGGCAAAATAGTGTGACGGACCGATTTGCCTCAGTGGGCAAAAGGTTCCGGCACTATTTAACGTAACTCCGCCTGGTTTGGCAAGAAACTGAGCCGCGAGTTCGTGGACGAGCTCTACACCTCCGCCATCAAGCCCTCCAAGAAGGAGCAGTACCCGCCAACCTTCAAGTGCTCGGTCCCCTTCCGCAACAACAAGTTCGATTGCCAGTTCTTCGACGAGGACAAGAAGCCCGTCACCGGGTTCGAGCTGGAGAAGGGAATGGAGGTGCAGACCATCGTGGAGATATCGCGCCTGTGGTTCATGGGCAAGAAGTTCGGGTGCACGCCCGTCTTGAAGCTGGTGCAGTTTTTCCCCAGCAACAGGATGCCGCTAGGGTACTCCTTCATCGAGAAGGGCAGTGACGAGGAGATGTCCAACAACTCCGACGAGGAGCCCTCAAACTGAGTGACTTTTGACCTGTAAACTATTCCTCTTACCGATTCAATAAACTCTAATGCACGCGAATTGCGAATCCTACAATGAGTACCCAACGCAAATTAAATCGTAATGTTTAATTATCGAACCACATCCATGGCGCACAAGGGGACGATGAACGATCCCATAGATTTGTCGTTAGACGACGAGGACATAGAAATCATAGCGGGGTGGCCGGCTGGCAAGTACCCCACGCGCGCCCCTCGAAGTGTGCAGAACAGCACGGCGAGGTTGGCGGGCGAGAAGGGCGTGGATGCCCTCAGGGCCAGCACGCTACATCTGGTGGACGCGTTGGAGCGGGAAATCGACGCAGACCCGCATAAATAATCTCTGATGCATCTAGTATATCATCGACCATGTCTTCCGGATACTGCAATGCCATCGTGGACAGCAGCGAGGAGTACGTGGGCGTCCTGTCCCGCCCGGAGGTGTTCGACGGCATTTGCGGCGACGAGGCCTTCCAGAGCCTGCAGTCGGCCCTGAACGGCAACCTGGGCACGGCCTCCAGCATCATCCCCGCAAGCCAGTACGACCTCAAGTTCGGCATGGACACCCGCCAGAGGGAGTACCTCCTCAACCACGGCAGCACGTTCGAGGACCAGCTGGCCTTCGGCTCAGAGCGCCTGCCGGCCCCCGCGGACGTGGTCGGCGCCACCCTCGACGACTACAAGGTCGGCGTGGGCTACATCACCAGCAACAGCAAGGATTTCCCCGTATCGGACATCCAGACGCTGCGGCCATACATCCCGGCGCCGGTGAGCACCGACAACTGGGGCTCCATCGGGGTGGCCACCACGGGGGCCTTCGGCCAGCTCGTCACCAACAACACCACGCTGCTGGACCCGCGATTCTACTGGGTGTCCTCGGAGCCTACCGGGAACAGCATCTTCGGCTTCCCTGAGGTGGCGGACACCGCGGCGTTCGGCGTGTGGGGAGAGTCGGCAGCCCCGCAGTTGCAGAACATCTGGGGCGCACCCGGTGTCGTGTCCGTGGGCGGGCTGTAGAGTGCGTTCCCGGGAGGAACATTTTGTGTCTCATATTGCAACGACGGTCCCCTGCAAATGAACGGCCACGACGCGGAACAGTGGAGGGCGGACATGAGGAGCATGACCAGCGAGTACATCGAGATCGACAACGCCATCAAGGCCGCCTCCAAGGAGATGCTGCCCCTGAGGAAGCGCAAGAAGGCCCTGCAGCAAGACATACTGACGGGCATGGTGGGCGCGGGGGTGGACGCATGCAACATCTCCGGCACCGCCGACCGACTGGTCGTGAAGAACCACAAGAAGAAGAGGGCGCTCAAGGTGGAGGACTACCACGACCGGCTCCTGCGCTTCTTCGAGGGGGACCGTGACAAGGTGCAGGGGTGTCTCAAGGTGCTGTTCGAGCCCGTCTACCTGGAGGACGTGGTGCTCCGTAGGGTGAAGAAGAGGCAGAGCCGCAAATCCAAGAAGGAGCAGCACGCGCAGGAGATGGAGGAAGAGGCGGCGGCCATGGACGAGGAGGGCGAGGGCGGCGAGGAAGAAGAGGAGGGGGAGGACTGAGCACTCACCACTCCCGTCGCATGTCTCTGACGAAGTAGTCGATGCCGCTCGCCTCCCTGGGGATGTCCAAGTAGCTTCCGTACGCGTTGATCCACTCGCCGGACCAGGGCAGCGAGACTATATCGTTGTGGAAGGGGTGCCAGAAGGCCTCGGTGTTCCACCCTCGCCCCGTGCAATAACCGGGCATGGACGCGATGGACTCGGGCACAGTGGAAAGAACCGTGTTGGTGGACGTGGCGGACCTGGCGTGTGTCATCTGCATGAACGCGGTGTACGACCCGGTTGTGATCGAGTGCCAGACGAGGGTGGAGGGGCGTAAATGCGAGTCGCTGATTTGCCGTGAGCCCTGCATGAAACTGCTGATCGAGAAGCAGAGGAGCCGCCCGGGCGTGGCGTCGGCGGTTTCTGGAAAGTGCATCATCTGCCGCAAACCGTGGCAGAGGTATCAGACCAGGCCCATGGTGACCCTTCACAACATAACCGCCAACCTTCGCAGGACCTGTCCGAACGCCGCGAACGGCTGCGACTTCACGGGGCTGCATCCCGAGATCCGCAACCACGCCCGCGAGTGCGCCTACGTCCGCGTGGAGTGCCCCAACCGCTCGTTCGGCTGCGAGAAGGTGATCCTCCGCAGAAACCTGGACGAGCACCGCAGGAACTGCGAGTTCTTCCCCTGCAAATTCTCGCTGAACGGCGACGGCTGCGTCCACACGGGACTCTTCGCGTGGATCCAGGAGCACGAGCGGACGTGCGAGTACAGTTCCGAGCCATGCGTGTCCGTGATCCAGCAGGCCAGGAGGAGGTACGGAGCCTGGAGATCATGCAACGAGAACAACCTGCTGCGATGGGACTTGTGCAGGCGCGGGGAGCCGTACGACGAGGCGACGTGTCCGTGTCACTCCCGTAACGCCGACGACGCGCGAACCGTCACCTACACGGCGACGGAGACTGCGCCCGTGGATATGAGCCGCGACGACCAGGAAGTCACCTCCAACGACTGGTTCGGACCCAACCCGCCCCGTTTTGCCAGGGGGGCCGCCGAGGACGCTAGTGCCGAATCATGACCGACGACCCGCTGCCCTGGTCGCTGGTCGCGGACCACCTGGACGCGAGCGACCTGGAGAGGCTGCGGTTCGCCATGAAGGGGGACGCGGACTACCGTGCTGCACTGAAGGGGCTGGAGGGCGACTTGGATGCCAAGAGCCTGAGTCTCCGTGCCCGCCTGGCGCCCTTGTACAGTTCGGTCGTCGCTTCATCGCACGACGCGAACCGGTTCATACAGGCCTTCAGGGCCATGAGAAACGTCGTGATGGAGTACGGGGGGAGCGCGCACGAGGACAGGGTCATCTCTTTCGTGCACGCCATGAAGCCCGCGGCCATAACCCCCGAGGGGTGGACAAAGGACCACACGCTCGCGGTGGAAATGCTTTTCCCGATCGCTCAATTCGACACGAGGTCCTGGGAGTGGTACGACCACCTGACGCGGGCGGTGCTGATGCTCATCCATGGCGACTCCGCCAGCAAGAACCACCCCACGATGAGGGCCTACTGGCTCTTCGGCAACGCGTTCGGGATTGAGAACGCCGTCACATTCCTGACCCTCACGTTGATCCTCTTCCGGGACTTTGCTTACGATAAGCAAAACTTGCGCCTGTTCCTGCATCTGTACAAGAGAGCCGCGGACCGGAGGGGGGACGCCATCCGCTTCTGGTTTGCGGAGACCAACGCGACCTACATCAACCCGCGCGTACGGGGATCCCACCACGAGCTCATGCCCGCCATGATGCCGACCGGGTTGCGATTCCCCCAGATCACTCGTGCCGCGAGGGGGGACTACTCGTGCAGGAGGACCGGGATGGGTCCTATTGACGCCTGGGTGGATGAGAGGGTGGAACACTTCCGCTGCCTGGCAGACATCTACAAGAGGCGGCTGGAGCGTGCTTTTCAGATGATGAAAAACGAGAACGCCGGCAAGCTGGCATTTTGCTCCCTGAAGTGGAGCAATATAGCCTGGCCCGCGTGTGCCTCGTACGCCAACCACGAGTGGATCGTGCGCCTGTTCAACGAGCCCAGCCTGCACATTCGTAGCGATATATAATTCTGCGTGCTTTCCTATATGGTAGATGGGTGCCTGCGTCTCGCGAGATAAGAGGGTACTTCCGCGTAACGATGCGCTGAGTCCGCTAGACATCGCGTTGATGGTACAGGCCCTGGAGGGCGAAAACGAGATTGCCGATTCGTGCAAAGTGTTTGAATTAAACCAAGTTGTCATTCCAAAATTAATAAATGCACTCATTAAAGACAAACAGACATGGACACAATCGCCTGGTTGAGATCCGCACGTATGTTTGGGATCGCCTTATTCGACGTCCTCGCCACCCTAGCGGTGGCCGCGGGGTACAGCGCCTACAAACGAAGGGCCGTGAACCTGCGCGACATGGCCGTCAAGTTCCTACTGCTACTCCTCGTCGGGGAGCTGCTCCATCTGCTCCTGGAGGTGGACACCCGCGTCACTCGATACCTCACTCGCCCATGACCGCGTCGAGCCCGTAGCGCCTGCCGCAGTTGCCGCCGAACCCGTGGAACACGTCGTAGATGTACGTCAACGTGCGTAGGCAGAACACGCAGCAGTTGCTCCTCATCCAGCTGTGGAGGCACTCGCGCGGGTTGGCGGCCATGCGCTCCATCTGTTTCTCCATGCCCGACGTCCACCCGGCCGTTTTGTACACCGTGCCATCCTTCATCGCCACCAGGATGGTCTGGGTGTACCGCCATCGCTTGAAGTCGTACTTGAACCCCCACATGTTTCCCAAGCTGTCGAGAGAGAACAAGATGATGAGAGGGCCGAGATGCGAGCTCGCATCCTCCATCAGCCGAGCGGGCATGTACACGCAGCCGTACCCCACAGGGGCGATCACACGCCTGTTGGCGCGAAACCCCGCGTTCAGAATGGTGGCGAGCTGGTTGGCGCCCTGGCACGCGAGGGGAGGGGGGGAGCAGCCCAGCTGCGTGGGGAGGGTGAGGGTGTGGGTACTCCCCTTGGAGCCAAAGAGGGTGAATGCGACCTCGTTGGCGCCCGGGCCGCAAGGAAACATCCACTCCAGGACACTCTTCAGCTCCAGAAAGGCCTTCTCCACGCGGATGAATCTCCTGTCGTTGACCAGGAAAGAGGTGGGGGTCTTCCTCTCAGCCAGGTGGAGCACGCTCTTGATGGTTTCCTTCAAACGCCTCACCACCCCACCCTGGTAGGCCCTGAAACTGCTCTCATCCCTCCCCATGAGCGGGTGAGACATGCACTTGATCAACTGAAACGCGGCCGAAAACTCCGACACGACCCCTTTGAAGAGGGCCTTGTTGAGTGCCATAGTCATGGCAGCATCCTGCAGGGGCATCTTGGAGAGAACATCATTGAGCACTTCTTGTGGAAGATCTTCTAGCCTCTTCCCTGCCTCTGCCACTTCCTGCTGCCTCCCCCCTTGCTTGGATGCTGCATCCTTGCCAGCTGCTGCTACCAGGTCAGGAAGGATGGATAGCACAAGG
>RPFO01001868.1:0-27298 GCA_009746045.1 Mesostigma viride | reverse complement strand
TCCGATGGATTACAGGGGATACGATTAGGCGGCCTTGGGCCGACTCAGCCCCGTCGCGATCTTCGCCATCGTGGTGGTCTGTCCGACCTTGGTGATGAACACGCCGTACGACGCGAGGAGGGCCACGCATTGGAACAGCAGACTGGCCGAGTCCTTTTTGTTGGCCCGGAAGACGACGGCGCCCGCGGGGACCAGCAGGAGGACGACGGAACAGAGCAAGAGGAACCCGATCTCAAACCGGTTCGACTTGGCCGCCGGGACCAGCCGGATCTTGCCCTCCGCGTCGAGCTCCACGTCCTTACGGGTCCAGTACATGTTCCTCGCGTGGCTCGCGAACGTCGCGAAACTCAGCCCGGCGCTCCCCCCGTCGAAGAATACCTCGTTCAGCTTCTTCATTTTCGTTTCCTTGTCATCCTTGCTCGCGACGACGAGGGCGGCGTTGTTCACGTGCGCGACGACGTGATCCATCGGGACCGCGATGCCTTTCATCAAACCCCACGACACGAGTTCCGTGACGCCGGTCAGACACGTCATGACGGCGGACATCAGGACGAGTTTCCAGCTGGTCGACCGGCGTCCGGCAATCGCGGTCACGATCGCCATCGAGAAGGTGATCAGGGTGGGCGACAGCAGCTTCAAGGTCAGCTTCCAGTCGTCCTTCTCCAACCGCGGCACCCGTTTCGACTCCTCCGCGATCTTGTTGTACGTGTCCGCGTAGAACGGGATGACGGCCAGCTTGACGAACAGGTACTGTCCGAGCAAGATCACGCCCAGGGATCCGAGCGTAGACACGCTCACGGTCCACCACCCCTCCTCCACCGGCGTCCTCTCGGCCCGCCCGCGCAAGGCGTAGTACGAGGCCCCCGCCCCGAGCACGGCGAGCAGGACGTACGACACCATCGTGAGCCACATGACCCCCGCCCCCCCATGTCATCGTATACCTTCTCGGCCCCGCCGTCCTTGACAGCCACGCTCTTGACCACGCGATCCGCGAGCATGTCCATCCCCACGTCTTCCGGAAGAATGGGATCGCTGGCCCCCTCGCCCAACTGAGACGCCACCTGTCTCCGGATGGCCTTTTTCGCGGCGGTGTTGATCTCCAGACGGATGTACAGCAAGAGCAGCATCATCTCGATGCCCATGACGAACGAGGACATGACGGCCGTGCCGCCCCACAGGGTCAGAGCGTCTCTTGCCATCCTCTTGTATCTATGGTACACTACGACAATTTCCTCCGTCGCGCCCTCCGACGTCGGTCGTTTCGACAAATCCCGACGAGAGATTTGTCGACCGACGAACGCCCGCGGGCTCTCGACGGATCCATTTTTTTGTAGTCGTTTGTGTGGCAAAATGACCCCGCGGTGCGCGGGCAGGACGAAAGACGGTAAACGATGCCACCGCGAGGCCGACGACGGCAAACGGAAGTGCGGTCTGCACGCGAAAAGGGATTCAAACCGCAGCGACGTTTATTATTTCTCCGACTCTACTAAATGGATTGCGTGGTCGAAGGAGTCGCACGACCCCACCCGAGCCGCGACAAGCGCACGCAGGTGCTCGTGTGCGGAACCAACAAGCAGGGCGACACCAAGTTCCGACTGCCCTACCCCGTCACCTCCGTGAAGTCGTGTCGCCTGGTGTGGGCTTCGGTGCCTGGCGTCTCCTCGACGACGACGGCCGCCTACGTCAAGGTCGGCGGATACGCCATCAACAAGGTGCACGCGGCCATCCCTATCCACTCGTCGATGAACCCGCTCGACTTCTCGTCGGGCCGAGGCCACTTTTTTGTCATCCCCAACTCCGTCGAGACGTACGTCCCGAAGAACGAGACCGACGAGGTGGTGCTTTTCTCGCCCGAACTGTCCAACGTGACGGAGGTCGAAGTCGAACTCTATCCTTTGCCCGACACCCGTCCACGTGCCCCTCCCAGCACGCCCCCCACCCCCCTCCCGGTCTCCGCGGCCAGCTCATGGACTTGGGCCCGACACCTTTTCCATGTTACTCGAGTTCGTCTCGTCCCATCGCTAAGAGTAGAGGTCCTCGTACTGCCCGGTCCACAGGATGGTCCGGGGCTTGGGATCGACGGCGACGGCGTTGTACGCCTTCTGCTTCTCCGCGGCACGCAGACGAGACTCCTCGAGTCGCGCGATCTGCGCCGCTCGACGAGCCTCCGACACAAGGAACATGGACTCCAGATCCGCGTGGGTCAGCTGTCGCAACCCGGCCGGGTTCCAGTCGTCCGTGTTCGGAGACACGTACGGCACGGCCTCTTTGTCGGCCGCGCGGAACTCGGACTCGTACGGATACTCGGACCGGTTGACGGACCGCTTCTTCCCCGCTCCGGGCGCGAACACGAGACCGCGGACCACAGACTTGTCCATCTCCGCCTGTATATTTCTACCCCAACATATTTCAGTTCCACGAGCCTCGCTCGATCGCACGGATGGCGTCGGCGATCTTCCGGCCCATCAACTCGGCCCCCTCGCCCCTCCCGCTCGGCCGGGGCACGGGATCGTTCTCCCTCGCGCCCCTCTCCGCGAACCGCTGCTCGAACCGGTTTTCCAGTCGGGGGTCGAACTCGAGAGGCACGAACGGCAAGATGACGGGAGGCGGCGCGGGGGACACGCTCGCCATGGCCTTCGCCGCCGTCGCGAGGTCGAGACCGAACGCGGCGGCCCACCCCATCGGCGCCAGAGGACCCGGGTCCACCCCTACGGGCGTGGGGAGCGCGCTTTGTGGTAACGAGATCTGCGGTGACACGGCCCCGTCAAACGGAGCGCCCTCGAAGTCCGCCATCTGTATACCGTACACAATGGAAAGAAAATTAGCCCCCGCCGAACGGCATCATGATGAAGGGGGCCCTCGCGTGATGCCGGCGACGCCGGTGAGCGGCGCCGGAGTGGCTCCTCTTGATGAACCTGCCCGTGGTCTTGCTCCGAAGCGGCATGATTGGTTTGGTATACACGAAGGACAGATTTTATTTTGGACGGATGGGTATAAGATGGACCGACTGTGGATCGCGATCATCGCATTGTCGATCGCCATCGCGTTCCTGATCCTCTATCTCGCGAGTCGCAGGCGACGCGGGAACGGGGCGCGGACCGTGACGCCGGACAAGATCGACCCGACGTACGCGGGCACCCCCTTGTTCCCCGTGTCGCGCGCCACCGGCGAGCAGTTCGCCGAGAAGAAGCGGAGCACCGCGAGTTCCAGTGGAAGTCGGTGGACGGCGCGACGACGCGCTTGCGACTCGTGTCCGCCGACGGGAAACTCGGCCTGGTCGAGATCGTGTCGTCGCCCGAACAGTCGAACCACGTGCCCATCGAGGTGCAGCGGGCCAGCGGCGTGGGCGTGATGGACGCGGAGACGGCCGTACAAACGATTCGCGACAAAAACGCGCCCGATTGGACGGTAGCTGGAGGGGGTCCGGTCGGCATGTCGTCCGCCTACGAGGACATGATGTACGTCGTCTTGAAGCGCGTCGACTCGACCGACCACAAACTGGTCCTGTTCCGCCCCGTCGTCGTAACCGAAAACAAGGCGTTCAAGGACGTGTCGTCCAGCCGACGGGAAGACGAGTAGAAAGGTCGGTCCGGCGGGATGTCATTGACGCACCAATCGCAACCATGCTCGCGACTTCCGCATTCCAACACCCGACGGTCCGTCGTCTCCGCGCCTGTCCCCACGGGCGCGTGCCGTGGTGGACGTGCGCCCACTGCGTGTACCGCACCGAACCGGATCCCCCTTGCGACCCGGCCCCAAAGTCGAAGAAGAGCGGCTGCGTCCACGGGCGCAGCAAGAGGAGGTGTCGGGTGTGCACCCCCTCCTCCTACTGTCCGTGCGGGAAGTTCAAGTACAGCTGCCACGCGTGCAAGGGCTCCGCCTTGTGCGAACACGACAAACAACGATCCCGGTGCCGCGAATGTAAAGAGAAACGGACCGGCGGGAGCCAGATTTGCGCGCACCTCCGCCTGCGAGGCGAGTGCAGAGACTGTCGTCTACTCGGACAAGGGGGCGGGGGACTGTGCGAGTGCGACCCCCCCAGGCGGCGGCGGCATTGCAAGGCCTGTCGCTCGCGAAACGAAACGCGCGACCGTGGTGTCGACGCAAAACAAGATGTGCATGAGTTGCCCGAGGGCGAATAAGATGCAAACATGATAATAAAGTTTATTTCCCAATACCGACTCAACATCCATGCAATGAGGATCGTGCCCACTAAGTCCACAACTGCTACGTCTAAGATCCTGTACGCGTGCGCGCCCTCTCGGGGCGCTCCAAACACGTCTTTCCACTCGCAAGCCATTCGTACTATAGAGCCCGAGGATTATCCGCGAGCCGCACCCCTTTCACCCAATCGGCTTTGACGCCCTTGATCTTCTTGTCGGAAACGAACTCGATCCCGCTGGGCTCGAAGATGGCGCGCAGGTCCTCGACGGTCGTCCTCCCTTCCCGGCGTGCCATAGCGGGTCCCCAGAAACTGGCCGAGGTAGGCCTTGCGAAATCCTTCACTTTGGTGTACCCGTCCTTGCACAGGACGACGAGGGGGGACGCCAAGAACGCCTCCGCGTTCTCGAGGGTGGGCACGGCCGCGGGCGCCGCTTCTGACGCGCGCTCGGGGACGGCGGGGTCGGGACGGTCGGGCGCATCCTCGTCCTCGAACGTGCGCAGGGAGTCCCAGGGTGGCCAACGAGCCCTCTCGTGGAAGAAGTCCATCCGCCCGCGCTTGAAGTTCGGGTTCATGTCCCACACCTTGTCACTGAGTCTGCGGCGATGCTCGAGCATCCACCTCTTGACTTCCCGCGGCACGCGCCTTCTTCTGCGCCATGACGAGGAAGAGCGCGTGCAAGTGGCAGGTCTTGTACTTCTCCTCGGTGCCGAGATTCTCGACGCCTGTCCTGTCCAGCCTGTCGATGATCTCGTTGGTGAGCTCGTCCTTCACGCCGTCGCCCGCATACTTCATGAGCGCGCCCGCCACCATCCCGAGACGCGTGCGGCCCTTGAAGACCGCGAAATCCGACAGGTCGAGGTCCGACATCACTCCGTTGGACACGACCCCGCGGTTGTCGTTGACGAAGAAACCGGTGGTCCGCTTCGTCCCGAGCCCACCGCCGCACGAGTACCCGTGCCGCTCGAAGAGCGCGTTCCAGAACCGCTTGTCCTGTTGGAACCGCGCCTCGTGGTCGTACCTGTCCCCCCCCTTGTCCTCCATGAAATCGGAGAACGCCTCGAACACGCGCGCGGTCTTGGCCGTGTGCTCCGGCCCCTTGACGACGCGGTCCGTCTCGAGGAACTCGTGAAAGAGCCGCGCCAGACGCGTCTCCTCGTCCGTGAGAGATCGGTAAAGCGGCTCGTCGAGGGCCCGCAGCAGCTCGTCGACGCGCGCGCGGTCATCCTCGGATGACCAGTCGGTCGCCATGTCGCTCGACGACGCGTGTCGGCTCGTCGCACTCATCCTGCTCGAAGGCGGACCCGACTCTCTTGATGGAGGAGGCGAGGAGGAGGATACGCCCCGCGACCTGCTCCGGAAACACCGACGACTTGAGAGCGATCTTCTCGATGGCCTCGTCCGCTGCCTCGACGCAGACTTCCAACACGTCCTTCCAGCCGCCTTCCGGAAACTTTTGCTTGCGAATAATTTGGCCGGCGATGACGACGTTCTTGCCCACGCAGTACTCGGCTACCTCGTCCTCGTCGACGGACACTCGCTCCAGAACGATTTCGTCGCACGCGGACAGGTGGCGGGTGTAGAAGTCGACGAGTCGCAGCGCACGTTCCATCCACCGACAAATTTATAGTATAGTGTATGTTCGATATTCGATGCGCGGAGGCCTCGCGAGGAGGCGAGACCTGGGCTTTATGGAGTCCGGAATCGTGTCGGCTCGAACCGCGACGACATCCCGCGCGCCCCGCGCAGACCGACACGTCGCGATCCCGTCCGTCCGCATGATGGACGGCTCGGATCGCACGGACCGCGTGCGAACGGTCGAGTGCGGATCGGCTCCTTGGAACAACTGTTTCTACCGCAGCGTCCTTGCGAGCCTGTACCCCGAGAGGTACCCCGCCCCGTCCACGAACGAACGGCTGTCCGTCGACGGATCCGATCTGCGCCGACGAGCGACCCGCGAACTGGCGAAGGATCCGCACCTCTTGCGACTGGGGTTGTCGTCTTCCGACCGGCCGCGCACCGCGCAAGAGTACCTGCAAGCGCACTGGGACCGCGAGATGGCGGACTCGCCGCAGATCGAGGCGACGGCGCGCGCGTTGCGTTCGCGGATCCTGGTCTACAACGACTACGGCCGCGGGGACGTGCGCGTGCACGAGTTCGGACGGCGGTACGCCGGCGGACCGGCGCGCGTCTACTACTACTTCGACCGCCTCGGAGGGCCGGACCAGTCGGGCCACTACCAGATGGCGCTGGCGCCCTCGCCCCCTCCCGCCGCGGTCAAACCGAAACGCGGACTGCTTACGACGCTGGGCACTCTGTTCGTGGACACGGACGGTGATCGCGATTACGAAGGACTACGCGAAAGTTTCAGCACAGGACTCATGTTTCGTGGGTTGTAAACGCATCTTTATTCATTCATGAACAAGCCCCGTTTCCGCATACTCGTGCACGTGTTCCCGGTCCAGTTCGGACCACCACCCCATATCCCACACGGGCGAAGACGGAGGGTCGCGGCCCTCGCGCCTGAACTTGGCGGTCAGGACGTTGTAACACTTGACGACGAACGAGTAGGACCGATTCGCGAAGTTCTTGTTCGACCCCAGACAATCGTACAGCCGGTCCCGTATCCTGGCCATCTCCGATCGACTGACCCGCTTTCCGCGCCGGGCCAGCCCGTCGTGGATCTTTCCCCACAGGATCCAAAGCTTCTCCTCCTTCCTCCCCCTGGGCGTTTCGAGGGCGTCCACGCACTCCCGGTATCGCGCGGGAGACACGACCTTCAGGACGGCCTCCAGTTGCTCGTCCTCGCGGCCGTCGAACCGGCGACGGTCGCCGTCACTCTTTTGGCGGTACTTGAGTTCCGCGCGCACCTCCCTTTCGAGCGTCTTCGCGGGATTGATCTCCCAGTAGATCTCGTCCATCTCGGGACAGACCCCGTGCCCGGTGGGCCAACTGCGGTCCAAGATGATGCGCAGGGCCAGAGGGGGCAGCGCCTGGAACATGACGCTCGGCGGACGCGGGGTCGAAACGGGAGCGAACGTCGTCCACTCGGTGGCGGGCTCCCACCCCGCGGGCTCGGCCATGTTCGGTAGAGTGTGGAGGGGAGCGACGTGGAGACGGACTTTATACGATCCCGTGAAACGACACGATCGATCGATCACTTGCCTTTCTTTGCCTCCTCCTGCGTGGGCGCGCCCGTCTGTCCCGGGAATCGGGACAGCCACGACAGACGGACCGCGTCGGCCACCGTCGCCGGAGCGGACGGGATGCCCGTCGCCATGTCGTCGTACTTGCGCTTGGTTTCCTTCGTCCTGGCGACGTGCATCCCGCAACTTCTCGCCACGTGGTGAACACCGCGAGCATGGATCGCGCACGTCTTCCTCCCCGGCCTGGCTTCGTTCTTGCAGCGCCCGCCGTGCGTCACCGTCTTCCTCTTACACTTCATCGTCCGTACAACGAGTTCAGAAAAAAACGCTGGGAGGGAACAGGGACGTTCGCGGCGAAGGCGGGACGCGCCTGGACGGGCGGCCACGGATACCTGGCGACGGCGCTCTGTGCTGCCGGGAACGCGTGGACGGGCGCGGTCGAGCGGAACGCGGCGGTCGACGCGAACGCGGGACGGGACGGGATGTAGGCGGGTCCCGGCGCCGGCACGGGGTACCGCGGTATTGCGTTCTGCGCGACGGGGTGGGGAGGGGCCGTCCGCGGTCGAGCGGGGGCGCTCAGGGCGTCCGCGAACCGCTGGAGAGCGTACGCTCGCTGGGCCAACACGTGCATCGACGCAGGTTGATGTTGGGGGGACGCTGCAAGGCTGGCAACTCGATGGTGGATAGCAACGCCTCGAAATGTTTCGCACCATCGAAAAAGATGTAATACGGGGCGATCTTGCTATTCCTGAAGTCTGTACTATACGTGAACACCGTTGCATGCCCCGGGTCGCCTTCATCGCGACCGATGATCGTGATGTCGTTTCGGAGGAACTGCGCCGCAATCGCGGCCACGTCGGTATTCGCCCACTCACTGTTCAAAATCTCCCTGATATCGCTCTCGGTCTTATACTCGGATATCAATTGTTTATCCTTTGCCCGATTAACGTAATTGGACAAGTTTTCGAGCAAACTTGTCTTCAACCATCCCATCTTTACCTCCAAGTCCTTCTCGTTGATATTTTCGCCTCTTCTGAACGCCCTGATAAGAGAGATCGCGTAGTACAGACTGTTCCCGTCCCCGATCGTGTGTCGTTTGTACAGTATCCGATGATCACTGTCCGGAACCGTAAACGGGAACGGGGCGTCGACTCCCTGCATCACCTTTGGTTCATACGTCTTATTCGTAGGCTCTTTGGTGGCGGGAATGTCCTCAGGCAAGGGGTGTATCTTAAGCATATTGCTCCCGTACTCATCAAAAACATCCCCATCAGCGGCTTGAGACACAGTCTCCCTCCCATACCGTCGGTCATCAATCGATCCCAGTTCAAGATTGCGGTTCACAGGCACACCTGCTTTCTTTGCTCGTGACGCTAGATTCGCCAGACGCGCGGCACGTTGTCTCTCAACAGGATCGGGGGTTTTTAACATTCGTTTTTGTCTGCCCATAATGCCACCGAGCAGACCTTGCGGTGTACCGCCCCCCTGATCTTTGCGGACTTGCTGTCTCGTCACCGGTCCCTGATTGCCGGCCCCTTGTTGAATCGGTTTGGCAGCCGGATTTCCTTGAGCAACGCCACGAGCCGCTGTACCACCCCCCTGAACTTGCTGTCTCGTCTTCGGCCGATTTGGTTGGACAGCCGGGTTTTCTTGAGCGGCGCCAGTAGCCGCCGTAACACCCCCCTGAACTTGCTGTCTCGTATTCGGCCGATTTTGTTGGGCAGCCGGGTTTCCTTGAGCGGCGCCAGTAGCCGCCGTAACACCCCCCTGAACTTGCTGTCTCGTATTCGGCCGATTTGGTTGGGTAGCCGGGTTTCCTTGAGCGGCGCCAGTAGCCGCCGTAACACCCCCCTGACCTTGCTGCCTCGTCCTCGGCCGATTCGGTTCGACATCCGGATTTCCTTTAGCAACGCCACGAGCCGCTGTACCCCGGGACTGCGCATTCGACCTCATGTTTACGGCACCGCCTTCCCCGGAAACGGTACTTGAGTAGTTAGACCCGGAAGAATATGACGACGACGACGAGGTGGTCTGACTGTCATCGCGTCCTCGGGAAGATGAGAGAGAAGTCTCTCTAACATCCACATCACGGTGCCTTCGTCGCGCCTCCTCACCTTTCCCCTTCCCCACAAACACCATCAATGTGGGTCGGTGGGTCGCGCATGGGTTGTGTCGGGGGAGGAGGGTGGGCGACCCCCATTCTTGAACACATCCTGAGAGACGGGCGGCGAAGACACGGGACGACCAGAACCATCGGCGGGCGCCTGTGAACGGGTACGGGGAGACCGCCTCAGTGCTTGGAACACGCCAGGTGAGATCTCCGGGGCGGGATTCTGCGCCGACGTTTGTGCTGGCCACTTGTCCTTGCGGAGTTGATCGCCAACCGTCTCACCCGGATTCGCCCCCTCGGATTGCTGGACCAAGTCGGGGCGCGGGGGAGTGGGAATCAAGGTCACGGGCTCGTTTACTAAATGCAGCTCCCTCGTCACCGTTTGATCGGCCTCACGACACAAGATCCTCATCGCTTGACTAGCCTTCGCGATCTCAACCACGTTAAGCAATGCACTGCCCAACAAGTTTAGGACATAGTCGCAGGCATCCGCGAGAACACTGGACTTCTCGACGCTGTCCGACACAGGTTCGGCACGGAAACCCTCCAAATTCGGATGTAACGGCGGCGCGGATCTCGCTTTCGTACGAAGAGCCTGTACGGCACGTTTTGCCTCCGTCATGTACGTTCGATTTCCCTTCGCTTGTTCCGTCATATCGACCGCTTTGTTCATAGCGCCTCGCAATTCCGTGAGGTACTCCGTCCACGATTGTTCGGTTCGAGGACCCGACTCGGCCGTGCTATCGCCGGTTCCCTCCTCGCCCCCTCCCGTGGATTGCCGTTTCCCCGACCCCTCCAAACGCGCGCCCGACCCTCCGGCCCCAGAACCGGCGTCCGATACGGCATCTGACATCGCAGAACGTCGCGCGGGAGAAGGACCCACCGCCATGCGCGCCAAAGTGTCCGCCACCTTCATGTCCAAGGGCGACACCCCGCGCGCGTCCCTCCACCCTTCGGACCCCCGGCGGACGTAGTTTGACCCGACGACGAAGACTTGTCCGGCGCGCGCGCCGAGAGGCTCGTCAGGGCCTGTAGAACATCCTCCTCTTCCTCGTCCGGATAGGGATTGAGTCTAGAAGGACCCGGGCCGGGGGCAACAACTTGCTTGCCCTTGTATTGCGGACCCCTGCCCTGCACTGACTGTTCCAACCGAGCCCTCGCGGCCTTAAGTTCCTCTTTCTTGCGTTCGAGCTTTTGTATTGCGTCATACCGACGTCTAATCCTGTCTTCCAACTTTACTGGGTGGTCGGCCCTTTGGACGGAATCCTCCCACTCCCACACGAGCTCCTGCAGTCGTTCAACTTCTTCTTCCAATTTTGGTATAGACTTGCCACTCGCGGCCCCTGTATTCACCTCCGCGTCGCCCCTACCGTCGTCCCTGTCCAGGCCGCCTGAATAAGCGCCGCCGCCTATGTCCTCACTCCTCGCGGCAGCGCTCGCCGATCGCGTCACAGGACCGGTGCCGCGAGGGGGCACTGCAGGACCCTGCGAAGACGTCGGCGACTGGTTGTATCGCTCCCGAAACGCACTCCGCATCCGCTCGATCTCGCCGCCCAACCTTTCTATGCTCGCGAGCAACCTCCGAGCTTGCAATCCCTCTTCCCGTGCCACGTCCGCCAAAGCCTGCATACCGTCTAATTTGCTCTCCTTTGCACGAATCGCATCCAGATCCCTCTGTTTATTACTAGAACCGGCAACGGGAGCCTGCGAGGGACCACCGACGTTCTCGACGGAAGCAAATCTGCTGGGACGAAAATATTTATCATAATCCTCGAAAAAAAGAGTCCGGTTCTTCGGAATATCTTTCGCGTCGGCGGGCTGTAAGTCGTCTGCCAACGGTTTCCTTTCTCTCGGACCGACCCAATACAACCGCCCAGAATATTTTTCCCTCAACAAAACCAGATTTCCGTTCTTGGACCCGATGGCAGGAGGTCGTTGTCTGTTGGCCGTCGCGACGGTAGTCGTACGCGTGCCTCGACGCGAAGGTGGCGCTGGAGTGCCCGCCGCGACGGCCGGCTGATTCGACGGTGGTGCGGCGCGGGCAGAGGTGATTGGGGCGTTCGTTGGGAGAGAGGGTCCCGCCGCCGCCGCCCCCGCCGCCTCTGCCACCTTCTCTGCGTCACGCGATCCACGGGCAGGCGCCTCCTGCTCCCAATTCCTTCGATACACACGCCTAGCCTGTCCGAGCCATTCTTTGACAACTTTGAGCAATTTTTTTTTGTACAACATCTCCTCCCGCGGCAACCCCCTCGCAATCTCTCCTGTCCACGTCTCGATATCAACCTCTGCCATATGAATTTTGTCCATCGCGTCCTTCTTATAATTCGCCAGTTCCGCCGCCGTCATACCGCTCCCCTTTAGCATCTGCTTCCGGCTCCTCTGACCGTCCGCCTCCTCCTCCGCCTCCTCGACCGTGTCCTTCGTGTAGTACCCCCATCGCCGCAACTGCGACTTGGCCTGGCATTGGGAGTACGTCCCGATATTGCCGCCGTGCCCGCCGCAATACGGTTTCCCTGTCGCGGCACCGGACGGTAACGGCGGACGTCGCTCGTTTTCACCAAGTTTGATCTCATGACGGCCATACATTCGAAATTGGCGCCGCCCCTTGCAATACCCCTGATCCGCGCCGGTACGCAAGTCTCGGAATCCGCAATAGTTATTCTCCGTCATGATATACTACACCCTACGAAAAAGGTTTTCCAACAATACATTCGCGTGCATGAGGATGTGAGGAAACTTGATTCATTCCAAATATAGGTTTACATGTACATGATCACAACTCTTCTACTGTGAGGAAACGTCCCACTTGTGGGGGCACCGCGGCGTCACCCCCCGGCTCCCCTTGTGGAAGACCGGGCCTACGTGCTTGATGCACAAGTCCACACCCCCACGCAAGAACGCAAACTTCTGGCACTCGTGCGCCGTCTCCGAGCATGCCTTGGAACAGAACACGGCGTCCCGGCACTCGCCGCACGCGTGCCACTGCGCGCTACCCTCTCCTACCGTCTTGGCGCACCCCTTTCCCATGCACTGGAGGGGGAGAGGGAGTCTTCTGACGGGCACCCAGGGCCGCAGCGCGGGCGACAGGCGGAACTTCTGTTTCCACTCGCTGGCGAGAGCCTTGGTGAAAATCCCGCCGTACCATGACTTCTGGCATCCGTCACGGCCGGACATGTCGCTGAAACAGGCGGCGATCATGATTTCGGTGTCCCTGTTGTACTGCATCGCCTGCCAGTAGGTGAAGAAGCAGCGGTCCTTCAACTCCTCGGCGGTGACCCAGTCAACCACGACTTGTCGCGACGCCTGCGAGATGTGGCGGACACGGATCAGGAGCGCGCCGCGGCCATACCGCGCGTCCCACTCCTTGCACTTGTCAAGCAGGACGTCATAATGACCGCACAGGTGCTCGAACACTCTGGACAGGGCGACTTGCTGCAAGCCGACGGCGGAATCCCTCTTGAGGTCCGCCATCTTCTCCTCTTCAGTGCGCAAGGCGCCCTCCGCAAGCCAGCCGTTGAGTCGCTTGCGAGCGGCGATCACCTCGTCGGCGGTGGCGGGGACTTCGCCTCGCGAGACCTTCATGTCGTCCGCGACGGAGGCTGCCTTGTCGACGACTTGTTGGGAGCACTGCGGTGTGCGCACCTTTTTGATGGGATATGGCTGCCCAGGCCTTTCCTCCTTGCGCTTGCAGGAAACGATGGGAACTTTGGGCATGCCGTCGGTATTCGGCATTCCGGCGAGCGCTTGAATGGGCGACATCGCGACGAAGACGGGGTTCTTGTATTTTCCCATGACGGTGGACAACGAGAGCGGTGAGGAGCTAGATTGCTAGAGAGGGAGCTGAGACCACGGTCTTGCGGCCGCCTGCGCTCTTCTTATACCCGCCCGGTCCGACATCTCGCGCCGTGATTGGCGGACGACATATCGCGTTCTGATTGGCTACCGGCCCGCGCGCCCCGCGCCGCCGCGCGACGTCCCTCGGATCCTAATCCCGATCGTCGGTTACGACCCCACGTCCGTCGGATCGCGCGCGCCGGGCGTCCGTTACCTTCTCTGTACACTCTTCCGGAAGACGGATGACGTTTCGCGCGACCGCCGTCCGATCGCAATCCCGGTCGTCGGTTACGACACCGTGACCACCGGATAGCGTCCCGCCGGGCATCGGTTACCTTATCTATATACCCTTCTGGAAGACGGATAACGTTTCGCGCGCCCGTCGTCCGATCGCAACCCCTGACCATCGGTTACGCCCAGCCATCGTCGGATCCTATTCTGAGGTTCGGTTACGGATAGACTCGCGGTTATATCTGCGCGTGATTGGTGGGTCGGGGCGGCCCTCCTCCCTCGCACGCGATTGGTCCGTGCGGATGGTCGCGGACTTAAAAGGCGGTGCCCTCTGTCCAAAGGGGTCTTCTCGCCTCAGAACCACTCAAGTGAGCGAGACTCTGCCCGCGTCTCTCGTCGCCCCGCCATGGACGCCTCCGACAATCCCCCGCAGCTGTGCTGGTGCAACAAGTGCAAGTCGCACAAGCCCGTCGCCCTGTTCACCTCCGTGAAAGACGGCAACACGCACACGAAACGGTGCGACCCGTGCCGCGCCCGCGAACGCGTGTGGGCGCAGAAACACCGCCGCGAACAGGCGGAACGTCTCCGTCAGCTGACGACGTCTTCTCGCGTGGGTGCCAACACATGGCGGCTTCCCAACTCGTGCGTGTCGTGCCCGCCGTTGCTGGACTCTACGCCGGTTAATGTGTTCCGCCGCGCACCGTGCCACACTCGCGAGGCTGTCGCCGTGGGCCCGTACGACCGCTTGGCCTGCCCGTCTTCCCCGCCGCCCTCGGTGGACAGCCCGAAATGGGTGTCGTTTTCGTCGTTTGCAAATTCGCCGGGGGGCGCGAGCGAGATCCAGTGCGTTGTGGATCGGCGGTGCGATCGCGACGACGGTGGTGCTTCGTGCGCCGGTACCGGATACCCCGCCCCTTTGTCGCGTTGCTCGCCGGTGGCGGACGGCTCGTTGTCGTCGTCGCCCCTGTTCACGTTCGTGGACGAAGACGCGATCGTGGATTTCGACTTTACCGACGAGGAGATCTCGCGTATCATGCGGTCGCCCGACCCCGCCGAGACGCCCGTCGCGTCGACCACCGGTGCGGTGGATGAGACCCTCTCGTGTTCTATTGACGTGGGCGCGTTTTGGGCCGAGTGTGAGGAGAACTGGGAAAAGTATGGGAGCTGTTTCGCTCCCGGTGAGTTGGACAGGATTGAGGCGGAGACGCCTGGCCTGATGGCCGAGTTGAACCGGGAATTGGCGCAGTACTCAGACCCGTTCTTGACAGGCCCCCCTCCGCCCGCGGGTGGCGGTGCGGTGTGTTGACTCGTATATACGGATCCGTATATTGTTAATAAATTTTCTTGGGTCGGTCCGTCTCTGCGTGCGCGCTTGTGTGTTGGATCGCGGCCCCGCGGCTTGTGTCCCCCTCCCCGTCCCGTCCCCGGCCCCGCGCCGGAGCGGTTCGGGCTGTCCCCCACGGCACTGGCCGTCTCCCACGGCAAACGAAAAGTTTGAAAAGTTCGGGCGAACAGGATAGCCCGAACTTTTCAGGATAGCCCGAACTTTTCAGAGCCTCCCACGCGAAAACGAAAAGTTTTGAAAAGTTTTGGCTCTGATTCCCACGGCAAATGAAAAGTTTGAAAAGTTCGGGCTATGGTTCGGGCGAACGCAGAATCGCCCGAACCGCCAACTTAGTTCCCACTGGCGGGGGTGTGCACGGGTAGGGGTGTGTATATCCTTTGTGTTGGTTTGCTAACACATAAAATATAGGTAGGGTTGCTAACACATATTATTATGGGTATGGTTGCTAACACATAAAATATAGGTAGGGTTGCTAACACATATTATTATGGGTATGGCTGTATACAGGGTAGTGTGTAGTGGTAAATAATATGTGTTAGGAAGTGTGTTCAAATAATATGTGTTAGGAAGCATGTGCAATATTTTATGTGTTAGGAAAGGAAGGTAGAGTATATACGAAAGTGCAGTGCACCCCGTCCGGTGGGGACTAAGTTGGCGGTTCGTGCTATTTTTCGTTCGCCCGAACCTTCGCCCGAACTTTTCAAACTTTTCATTTGCCGTGGGACTCAGGGCCAAAACTTTTCAAAACTTTTGGTTTTCCCGTGGGAGGTTTTGAAAAGTTCGGGCTATCGCGAAAAGTTCGGGCGAACAGGATAGCCCGAACTTTTCAAACTTTTCATTTTCCGTGGGATTCGTCGAGTGTCGTGGGGGATAGCCCGAACCGTTCGCCCGAACCGTTCGCCCGAACCGTTCGCCCGAACCGTTCGCCCGCCCCGCCCGGCGGTGTGCGTCCGCTTTCCGGCGTCCGCGCGCCGACTCGGCACTGACTCGACCCGGATTCGGCCCGCGGGGCGTGGAGGGTCCGCGGGCGCCTGTCACGTGCCGTAACCGTCGGCTGCTGGCCCGCGGCTGTCGGAACCGGCGCCTGTCGGCCCGCGCAGTCCCGTGCAGGGCTGACTGCTGCCGCCTGTCACAGACGGCACTTACTGCTGGCGGCGGTCACCTGCCGGATCTTGCAGCTACTAGCCCGCGCCTGTCAGTTGCGGCACCCCTCGGCCCGCGCCTGTCGTCCCGCGCAGTCCCATGCAGAGCTGACTACTGGCGTCTGTCACCTATGCGAGTTGATGCTGGCGCCCGTCACCCATGCGAGTTGCTGCTGGCGCCCGTCACCCATGCGAGTTGCTGCTGGCGCCCGTCACCCATGCGAGTTGCCACTGGCGCCCGTCACCCATGCGAGTTGCTGCTGACGCCCGTCACCCACGCGAGTTGCTGCTGGCGCCCGTCACCCATGCGAGTTGCTGCTGGCGCCCGTCACCCACGCGAGTTGCTGCTGGCGCCCGTCACCCATGTGAGTTGCTGCTGGCGCCCGTCACCTGCTATAACCAGCGCCTGTCAGCCCGCCGCCTGTCCGATCCGGCGCCTGTCGGCTCGCGCATCCCGCCGGGTCTGTCTAAGTCCGCGAGTCCGCGCCGCCGGGCTATCTATGTGGGGCTCATTGTGGGGACTTTATAAGGAAAACAATCCAAGCTTTATTAGTACTGCACCATTCACATATCCTCATAAGCAGCAGCCAGCAGGCTCTTCTCGGGGCTGTACACAAAGTACGGGGCCTCCGAAAGGTGTTTTGCGCGGCCCATATCGATCAGCACTTCGATCAAAGGGTCCGCAGCGCACAAGGGGCACCACATGCCGCGCTTGCCGCTCTTTTCTATGGTCTGCACAGCGCAATCCACACACACACCGTGGATATGGATATGCTCCTGAGGGTCCTCCCCTCCGCTGGCATCCTGCTGCGGATCCAGCAGGAAATCGGTGTGCTTCTTGCACACGCCGCAAGTAACAGGCCCCCGCACACTGCCAGCCCTGTTCTGTGCAGGCGGTTCTGCGCGCGCGCTCTTCCCAAAAACGCCCGAATCGCAGAGGAAGGCGCCCACCGATGCGGCATTCTCGCAGAAAATCTCGCCGCCCGGCAGCACTTGGATATCGTGCATGTGCGCGTCCCGCTTGTACTTCTCATCGAATTCGTGCGTGTTTGCGTGCCCCTGCTTGGTTTTCACAGCCCCCAGGAACTTTGCCACCTTGTCCTCGGTGTCCCGCTGTTTCAGGTACACCTTCATGGCGGGGGACTGCTCGCCATTGCCGTTTGCAGGCGGCTGGCGCTTGGCAGGAGGGACATCCGTTGCCGCCATAGCCGGCTTATCGCGGGAGGGCTCCATTGCAGTGAGAGGAGTTGGTTTTGAGTGGTGCTGGGCGGATTGGGACCCCCAAACGCCCGCCTCCGCGTTTTATCCCTGCCGAGGCCCGCGCGAAGCGCGCGACACCCACGACAGTCCAATGGGAGTCCGACGCGTGTCACGCGGGCACGACACGGCGGCATATTCCCACGAATATTCCAAGCGGACCAATGGGACGCTGCCACGTGGCGGTGGCGCGGCGCTTCCACGGGATATTCATGGGAATATTCCCGGCGCGGCGCCCTTCTAGAAGGCGCGGCGCTCCGCGGATATTCCGTGGGAATATTCCGTCCCACCAATCCGGACCTGCCGCGTGGCACGGGACTATTGGGCGGGGCGGGCGGGGTGCGGGCACATAAGCGGAGGAGGGCGAGTTTGGCAGCCAAACCACGCCAATCCGCACGAGCACGCACAGACTGTCAGCCGCTATGGATTCCACCCCTCTGATTGCCAATGAGCTCCCTCAGGATCACTCCGACCTGTTCGCGGAGTTGTGCGGGGGCTGGTACCGCTTGGTGGTGCGCAAGGCCATGGAAAACTCCAGCAATTTGTACAGCTGCGTGAATGAGTGGGAAAAGAAGTTGAAAACCCCCTTTTGCGTGCTGGTTCGTTTCGACTCCTTTACGGCTCTGGACCGCCAGTTGGAGTTTGAATTCATTGACGTACGCACTGCGATCAGCAGGAAGTACTGCGTTCGCAGTCAGATCCTGTCCCACATTCGCCCTGAGAGCGAGTTCATGCTTCTGTGCGTCCTCCTTCGCGAGAAGAAGGAGGACGACGGGTTCATCGACCTGGTTACCAGGATTGGCCTGTCCTTCCGCGTGCCCAAGGACGCGGACAAGATCGTTGCGAGGACGGCGTTTCCCTATACCCGCCCCTGCGAGAAGGTGGTGATCACAGTGCGCACGCCCATTTTGGACAGCCCCATTGGTCCTTTCCCCGAGTCGGTTCGCGGTTTCTGCGCTGCGCCGGGGTGTGAGAAGAAGGGCAAGAGAGAGGTGAAGCGCAGGTGCGCCAGCTGCCAGGATGCGCGGTACTGCTCCCGCGAGTGCCAGGTTGCGCACTGGAAGATCCACAAGGCGGACTGCACTCTGCTGACCCACGTGTGGACTTGCACCTCTGGTGTGAAGTTCCCCCTGCGCGGGGACACTCTGCGTGTGAAAGACGATTGCACTGGGTTTGAGGGCCGCCAGACGCCCTGCCTGCGCATGTACAACCGCTAAACAGCCAGGCCTGCGTGCCTGCAAAGGGGTCTAGTAATGGCCTATTCCTTATGATTCTTATTGTAATGAAATGACATTTTCCTTATGTGCATGGGACTTGAACTATTCCAATGAGTCATATAGCAACAATACCCATAGAGTAACACTGTCGCCTGTCACTCATGACACTACCTGCTGTCGCATGTCACCCATGCCGCTTGATGCTGCTGCCCGTCACCAACGAGATTGTATGCTAGCGCCTGTCACCGACTCCATATGCGCCACGTGGCAGACTGGCATGGCATGGCAAGTAGGTCCGTACGGCAAATGGGGTCACCTTAGGGTTTTGTAGTACCATGGGCGTGTGCAAGCTGCCCTCTGTACCTCTTTATTTCCAAGAGGCAGACCTGGGCATCCTTGGTGGAGCTCGCCTCAACCGGTACATGACATTGAAACGGTTTCAGCAGATTACCCGGTTCCTCCATTTCCGCGACAGCACCCAGAGGCCTGCAGACCCCCGCACTCGTGAGCACCGTCTGTGGCAACTCGACTGGCTGGAGCGCTTCCTTAATGGCCAGTATAAGAAGTATTTCGTCCCCTCGGGGCACATGGCCCTGGACGAGCGGTCAATTGAGACGCGCCACCAGATGTGTCCAGTCCGTTGCTACTGCAAGGACAAGCCAAACAAGTTCCACATCCGGAAATACTGCCTCTGCGACATCCACCTCGGGTACATTTGGCACGCCGAGACATACGACAAGCTGCCAGAAGTGGGCCATGTCACCGCGGTCACGCAGCGCCTCAGCGACACGCTTCCACGGGAGGGCTGCACCGTGGCCACCGACCGCTACTACACGGGCGTGGAGAACGCTGTCCGCCTTGCTGCCAAGGGGCATGACAGCGTGGGGACGATCATGACCAACCGGAAGGGCATCCCGTGGGCTGAGCTGAAGGCCTTGGTGCCGAGGAAGCCGGCGCAGGGCTGGTGGTGCTGGGCGTACAACGAGGAGACCGGGGTCAGCGTGGTCGGGTGGCAGGACCGCCAGCTTGTGTGGCTGTGTGGCAGCGGCGTCCCCATCAAGCAGGTCATGGTGTCGCGCCACGGAGGTCGCACGGCTAGTTGAGTAACTCTAGAGCCCTAGGATCTGGCTCTAAGTTCCCCATGTCCGTCCGCACGCCTCCCGCTAGCGTCCGCTAAGCCGCCGGCTATAATCCGGCGGTCCGACGCGGGCGACCGGTCTAAGGGCGGCGCCTAGGGCCGGCGCCACCTAGGCCCCAGTCCGGGGCCTTATCCGGGTCAGTACGGACGGCTAGCTTGTCCCACGGTTACGGCTAACCGGATAGGGTTTGCTGGCTAAGACATAAACCAGTGGTGGGCCAGCTCCGACGGTAGTTCTCTGTGTTCACCTTATCCCAAGCTCAACGTGACCGACCGCCATAGCTGAGCCGGTCGGGCTTTAACTTGTATTCATAAAAATCCCGATGGCTTCCGGTACACGGAGCCGCACGGGCGAACACACAGATACGCCAAGTGGCGAGGCCGCAGGGTCCGTCCTGCCACGCTTTAGTGCGGACGAGGCCACGAGGTTGATGCAAACCCTCGTGGCGCAACCGGAACTGGCCAAGCAGTTCAAGCATCTCATGCTGGCTGCTGACGATGCACTAAATCGCGGCCCTCTCAAGCAAACGGAGGTGCCCGCAGATCTACCGGCCGACTATACGGCGGACGACGCAGCAGATTTTCTAGCTGCTCTCAAGCGTCTGCGCGATGGACGCGCAGACAAAGATTCGGAGCTGATTGGCAAGTTCCGTGCAGTATTCTGCAGTACAACAAAGCACCCAAACATTGCCAATCTAGTTCGCATTGCGGACGACAACAAACAAACCTGGGAAGTTTTTTACAACGGTCTAGATGCCCACTTGTCGCGGTCTAAGGAAGAGGCCGACGAGCAAGCCTTCAACGACTTCGAGGGCTATGCAGTTAATAAGGCAAATTTGCCCGGGGCTGCACGTGATTTCCAGGTCTTCGTGCACAAGCACAAGCTGCTAGATACTCTCAAGCCCATTTTCCTGTGCAATCGCTTTCTCAAGAAATGCGACCTGTCGTCGGATGTGCATCTGACCATAGCGACGGAACTCAAAAAGAAGAGTGCCGTCAGTTTCGACGAGGGCATGCTGTATTTGATTCATGCTTCAAGAGTGCGCAGTCCAAGCCGGCTGCCTCGGCTGCTCTGCCATCCCTGCGCAAGGTGGATGCCGGCGCGTCTTCTTCTTCAGGCGCAGAGGCTCCAATTACGCGGTCGGAGCTTACGGCCATCCTGAAAAAGGTCGTCGGCCACGGCAACAACGGGGGCCAGCGAGGGCGCAAGCGCGGGCATGGTGGCGACGCCAAGCAGGGTGATCATCCCCCGGCCAAGCGGCAGCAGGGGGCGTCTACTGACCGCAAGCAACGCTGTGAGCGCTGCTTCGGACGTCGCCATGTCCGGGATGACTGCCGAGTTCGCCCGGACCTGGAGCTCGAGGACAACCTTTGCCGCAAGTGCCACGACGTTCTGCGTGGTCACAGCGTGGAGGCGTGCAAGGCCAAGCGCATCGTCGTCCACGGCACACGCGAGGAGTGGGCAGAGCGACGGGCAGCACGAAAGTCAGGTGAGAGCACGCTCGATACCCCTTCTTTTGCTCAATGCGTCACGCTGAACCGGGCCGTCGTAGAGCCTGACGTCGTTCCTAAAAGCAACGTGACTGCATCCTCTGTCTCATTCCGTGATGTGCTCACGCAATCCGTTGATGCTGCTCTGGCTCTGTCGCGCCAGGATCACGTGCTTCCTGAGCACGGGTCTACAATGCGTGACCTAAGCAATGTGGTGTCTTCTAGGTCGGGTGTGTACAACGCCGAGCGACCAAGCACTACTGCAGCACCCCAGCTAGATACTGGGGCGGTTGGGCCTATGAGGAATGTTGTGACAGTGCAAGAGAATGCTGGGCGGGCAGATGTTCTCGGTACACACCACCCTAGTGTGGATCTTCACATTGGCAAGGTGCTCACACGGGCGGCCTTTCGTGCAGCCTCTGAAGCTGCCCAGTTAGCCAATGTCACTACCCCAGTAGTCACCCCACCTGTTGAGAATCCTGACAATGCCACTGCACCTCAGGCTGTCACCCTGAAACTGTTAGCATACCAGATGCACCGTGCATACGGGCATGAGGCCCAAGCCGAGGTAGAGGGGGCACACATGTTGGGGGCACCTTTATACAACGAGCTGAAGAATGTGCGTGCTCAGTGTCCTGCCTGCATCAAGATCAGGAAGAAGTCGCGTAGGCGGCATGCCAAGACTCCACCCTTGGAGCGAGGGTACCTTGTGGGGGATGTCATGCACATGGAAGGGGGGGACACCTATTTCATAGTCAAGGATAGGTTCAGCAAGGCCACCTACATTGAGCCGCTGCCTCACATGTTTGAGGCTGACCTGCACAGGGCTATCAAGATCAGCCTGGCTTTCTTTCATCCCGTAGTGGAGCTCATGCTAGACCAGCAGTTCCGCTGTGTGCAAGGTTTGCCGGGGATGGAGGCCGTGGTCATCGTGGGGCGTGAGGATCACGGCAATATGGGCATGATAGATCGCACTGTAAGCTATGTCAAGACTGTGGCAGCCAAGCGACAGGATAACCCACATGGCAAATCCTACGCGGTCAAGACGGCGTGGTGCAAGGAGCTCATGCATGTGTGCAACCATAGGCACGTGCTTGATGTCAAGGGCTTTGGGCTAGTCACGCCTCGGGGGCTGTCAGCGGGCACCTACTCACCCGAGGTAGTAGAGGCATACCAACAGCATCTACAGGATACCGCCGCCAAGCTGCGGCTCAAGGATGCCACGCTGCCTGATTTGTCTAGCGCTTTTGAGGTCGGGCAGTTGGTCATGTTCCACAAGGAGAGCTCGCCCAGCGGCAAACGGGGCACCATGCAGGGGCCTGGGGCCATCACAAAGTTAGACTGGCCGCTGCGGGTCATAGACATAGAGTGGAATGATCGGGTGTATAGGGTACCATGGGCATCGGTGGCAGGCTATAAGCAAGGGGATAGCATGGAGAGTGAGCTGGCAGCCAACAGGGCACTGGGGTGGGTAGTGAAGGATAATGCGCCTGTCGTAGCATCTGAGGTGGTACCCCACGGGTCGCTCCCAGGGGCAGACACAGCTACACCCCCCCCTCCCCTGGGCCCCAATATGACCCCGTGGATGGGTGGGATGAGGATGGGGTGGGTTTGACGGGACCTAGTGCACGTAGTGACTCACCTCCTGTGCTAGCCACGGATAATGTGGGAGGCCCGCCTAGCGTGGCCTCGCCGGAGGGTCAGGGTCCTGCCCATGCGCCTCGCCCACCTAGGGACCTGGCTTCAACGGTCACGGCCTTGTGGCGTGCTCAGGCGCTTAAAGCGAAAGCTGCATCAGGGGTGGCTCAGGTCAAAACTCTCTCACAGGGGGTCAGGCCGGTTAAGTCAGCCTTGTTTCCTACGTGTAGACCGTGGCAGCTGGTGGCTGTGGACACGCAAGCATCCGTGTCTATTATCTCTCGTCGGGCAGCCACCCTGTATCCAGTGCTAGAGTCGCCGTACAAATCGGTGACCGACTTTGCAGGCACTTCGGCATATCAAGTTACCGGGATGGTGGTGCTGCCGGTGTTGGGCATTGACACGCCGTTTCACGTCGTGGATGGCTACGAGGATGTGGCCTTGCTGGGCGAACCTTTCGTATCATACCCGGGGTTCTCAGTGTCCGCTGACTTGCTGTCAGTCGCGGGGGTGGGCAGCATCCCGCTTCGCGAGTACCACGCTCCATTGGGGGTGGTGGTCGGGCAGCCCGGCGTCGTGCGGCGCTTACCGATGGCGGCGTTTTCCACACCGCCGCTCGTCCAGTCCATCATTCAGCCTCAGGATTGGCACCCGCGCAGCTTCGGCCTCCACTCACACTCACTGGCGGCGGATAGCCCTGTGACGTGGGAGCAACTTGTCCTGGACTGTCAAGATCCTCTCAAGTTTGCTTTGTGGCGCGACGCGTTCATTCGAGCCAAGGAGCAGTGGCGAGAGCGCGAGGTCTACCGAGGATTGGAGAGTGTGCCAGCCGGGGCCACGCGGTTGCGGTTGAAGTTCGTGCTCACCTACAAGCCGGACGAGACCAACTCTTCGGTGGTGTTCCGGGTAAGGCCCGTGGTCACGGAGACGAAGGGGTCCTCCCCGCTGGACGCCAAGGATCTTTATACCCCTGGGCTCAACCATGTTTCGCATCGGCTACTGACGGTCATCTACTTGGGCAAGCGGAACGCGGGCAAGGACTACGGGATGTGGTGCGGTGACTTTCAGCGGGCATTCCTCCACAGCGACGCTGGGGTCGCGCAGCAAACATGGCAAGGCACCCGCTACGTGGTGAAGGTCCCGGTGGTCTGGCAGGATGGCACCATTGGCAGCGAGTATATCGAGCTGTTGACAGGGGTGGAGGGGCTGCAGAGCTCTCCCATCATCTTCCGCATTTCCGCGGAGGAGGTCTTGCAGAGCTTAGGGGCCACGTACCATCGCGCGGATCCTAACTTCTTTGTGGTCCCCACCGGCGTCCCTGGCGAGCCAGCCCTCTTCGTGTGGCATGGCGATGACTTCAAGCTGGTGGCACCTCGCACCTTTGCTACCCAGTTTCTTGCTGCAGTGGCGGCTAAGTTTCCCCTGGGCAGGGCGGTGGATCATGAGGAGGGTAAACCCGTGGTGTTTTGCGGCGTGCAGTCTACGTTGCAGCGGGATTCGCGTTCTGGCGAATGGGTCATGCACATGCAGGATAGCCGCAACTATGTGGTTGACCTGCTGGCCGACCTCCCGTCCCCGCTGTTGGCAACCCATGGGCCCTCGGTTAAGGGCAAGCTCGGGTGGTTGGCGGACACGGTGGCACCTGATTTGGCGGTGCTCGCTCGCCTGCCCGATGATGTGCTGGAAGGACTAGGGTCCATTCATGTTCGGCGGCAGCTGGCCATGACGCCCGGCATTGTGCTTCGTGGGCTCGATTGCTCACAGCCGGTGCACCTCGAGATAGTGACGGATGCTAATCTAGAGACGCGCACAGTCAGCCAAGTGCGGGCCCGCATGGGGGCACTGTTCTTTATTAGCAATGAGGGACAGCCTGGCATGTTGTTAGATTGGTACTCGCGCTTGCACAGCCGCATTGCCACTAGCCCCAACACGGCTGAATGCCGGGGCATTGTTTCAGCTATCTCACATGGCATGTGGCTGCGGTACTTGCTGGGTTGGGTATTTGGCTCGTGTGGGTTCACTCTTCACTGGACTAGCACGGTGCACACTGACTCACAAAGTTGTTTGGCCTTCCTTGACAATCCCTATGCGCGGTCACAGGACGTTGATTACCTCGTACTCGCTGAGGCGGCCTCCTGCGTCACGCGTCTCCAGCACATCGCGGATGAACTCAATCCCGCGGATGCACTCACCAAGGAGGCGCGGGAGGCTGCCCCGCAGTACGCAGTGTTGCGCAAGCGCATGACGATGCAACACCCGTGAGCCACACAGGGTTACGGCTCGGGCGCTTTATGAATACAGCCATAACTCACCCTGTGTTGCTAGCATTCACGAATATCATGGTGGTAGTTTTTTTGCTTGTCCTGACCATACCCTAGCCACGTTGGACGGTGCCTTGGGCCCGTCGGCGGGTCACTGGTCCTAATAAATGGGTCACCTTTTGTCTGGTGGCATAGTTGTTTTTTTCTCGATACTTATTACATCACTATTCATGTGTGATCACAAGGGCGCGGGTCGATACCGTGGTGATTTTGACGGCCTTGAGGCCCCCTTGAGTTCCCTACCTTAGAGGGTTTTGTATGGTCTGCATTTGATGTAATTATTTTGATAATTAATCAAAGAACAAAAGAGTATGTCGGAGTTGAGTAACTCTAGAGCCCTAGGATCTGGCTCTAAGTTCCCCATGTCCGTCCGCACGCCTTCCGCTAGCGTCCGCTAAGCCGCCGGCTATAATCCGGCGGTCCGATGCGGGCGACCGGTCTAAGGGCGGCGCCTAGGGCCGGCGCCACCTAGGCCCCAGTCCGGGGCCTTATCCGGGTCAGTACGGACGGCTAGCTTGTCCCACGGTTACGGCTAACCGGATAGGGTTTGCTGGCTAAGACATAAACCAGTGGTGGGCCAGCTCCGACAGCAGTTCTCTGTGTTCACCTTATCCCAAGCTCAACGTGACCGACCGCCATAGCTGAGCCGGTCGGGCTTTAACTCGGCTGACCGCGTGCTAGTGCCGGCTCCATACCACGTGGTGCTGTACTGGTCCATGTACAAGGCCGTCGACATCAAGGACATGCATTGCGCCGAATACAATGTGCAGTCTGTGCTGCCCACGCAGATGTGGTTCCACCGGCCATTCTTTGGCATGCTGTCCGAGACGGTCAGCCAGGCGCACAACATCCACACCCTGCTGGCGGGTGGCCCGGATGAGGCCATGTCTCACATGGACTTCCACCTGAAGCTGGCCACCAAGCTGATGCACACCAAGTGGGATGGTGCCGCACTGCCCATCGACAGCGTGGGCGTGGCTGTGATGCCCGGACGTGGTGGGCGGCACTCCGGCACACACACCACCATCGAGCGCATCCCATTCAAGGGCGAGGAACGCATGCAGGCACAGTGTGAGGTGTGCACTGCCACCAAGCCCAAGCCCAAGCCTGGGGAGCCTCGCCTTCCTCGCACTGACTTCTGGTGCCCAGAATGCAACGTGGCCCTTCACCGCGAGTGCTTCGCTGCCTGGCATGCCCCGCCAGGCAAGATCCCGGCTTGAACGCCTTGAAGGGCAAGCAGAGGGCCATGGTGCCCCTCACCGAGCGCAGCGAGGCTGGCAGGAAGTGGGCGGCCAAGAGGGCCACCCGCGCCCAGACAGCTGCAGGGCCAAGCAGGCGCTGAATTTGCCTAATATTGTTTATATAGGCAGGTTATCATTATCAGCACTAGGTGCTTGGGATAATGAAAACTAGGTGCTAGCATGCTAGCATGTAGACGTTTTTCAGCTCCGTACGTAAGCGACTTGCAAGGCCCTCCTAGCATGTTTTATTGAGCCCTGCAGGTTTGTAGATGTTTTTTGTGTGAGCATGGGTCATTTAAATGGCTACATGGCATAATATGGACATTGGAATAATGGTAGCATGCTGGCATAGTGCCAGCAAGCCCTTGTCCTCGGCTGAGGACTGAGAGTTTTTAAATTGTTTCAGGCAGTTGCAGTGGCCAAATCGAGCCCAGTTTTTTTCTATTGATAAAGAACTATATTGTTTACATGCCTATATTTTTTCTTCATGCACCAGGATTTGATTGAATTTTTCCCACTCGTTCTTATCCCGAAAAATGCAAATTCGCGAGGGGGTGCCCAACGACCGTGTAATTTTCAGGTGTTCGCGTCAAGTTTTCACATCTGCAGTATTTTGCCAACAAAATGACATCTAGTACACCCCCGATCCACATCAAAACATTTGGGATGGACCCCCCTAGTCGCTACACGCGGTTGAAAATTGTCAACTCAGTCCTCCTGTGAGGACTGAGTTGGGACAGACGACGAGTTAGGCATTACAGCACTTAAAACAATATTAGCGCACAGCGTTATAGTACCTTCAATTAGCTCTGGCACCTTGTGGCCATCAGCTTGCGCCTTAATTAGCCGACGTCTTGAGCCCACCTCACATTTGTAGCATAAGCTATGCGTCATGGCCTACCTATTATGGTATTGCACTGGTTGTATTGCACCCACAGTGTTGCGCCCGGCACCATGCCGTGGAGAGAGCGCTATGTGGCCTGCCCACCTGCGGCAGTGAGAGAAGCTAGGGCGCCCTCCCTCCT
>RPFO01002194.1:127500-214546 GCA_009746045.1 Mesostigma viride | reverse complement strand
TGCGTTATTAGGTAAGATGAAGAATGCCCACGACAATGCTATTGCAGGGTACCATAGGGCTCAAGCCAAGTACCTTGCTAGGTCGCGTGCCTCACTAGATAGGAGAGCCCCTGAGATAGAAATAGGAGATCTAGTCCTAGTACATAGAAGGCCCTCGTGTTGGCCGATTCGCACACAAGTTCGAGGCTGAACTTAAAGTGAAACTCAGGCCCGCCTTTTTAGGACCCTTACGTGTGTTGTCTAGAGTAGGTAATTTCCTGTATGAAATAGACATCCCTACCTCTTGGCAAACCCATTCGCGCACCTTTCATAGAAGTCAGCTAAAACTCTACCACCAAAGCACGTTCGCAGAGAGAGAGTTAGCCCCTGCCCCTTTAGAGCATAATCCTGATACTGGCGAGGTAGAGGATGAGGTAGAGAGTATCGTGGCCCATAGAGACATTAAAAAGGGTCGCGGTACTCAGCGCCAGTACAAGGTTAAATGGATGTATGCCCGTAGTGAGGTAGATAAAGTGTGGTATACTGAGAGTGAACTAGATGGGTGTAGTCGCCTTTTGCAGGAGTACAAAACCCTGCACAAGCTTTAGATGTAGACCTTCTCCTCTCTTATCTTATGTCTGCTGTTGACGGGTGGTTGTTTGTCCCCCCCCTCCGCAGCCGTAATGTCAGAGCCTACCCCTTCGGAGGATCCCCAGCCAGTCCCGGATCCTCAGCTGTTCTGTGAGGTGCTCCCCGGTCGCTGGGTCGCGCGGAGCGGGTATCCTGGCGGCCCCGTGCCGGCATTTGGCTTTTTCGGCTGACCGGGCCTCCTTGATCAGGCCTGCGCTGCTGGGTGTGCCCTGGCATGCTGTGGACCATCTGGGCCAGCACCTGGTGATCCACAAGTTTGACGATGCGGGGCATTGTCTCCTGGGCTGCGGATCCCGGTGCCCAGCCTTGGAACAGGTAGACGCAGTCCTGCAATGTCCACGAGTTTTCTCCTACCTCTCGACGCCTGACGGTCGCGCCCGCCTCAGGGAGATTTTCCTTTGGCTTCCTGCTGTCGGGGAGGCCGAGATCGACGACGAGCCCTCTGATCTCCTCCTGGCTGTTGAGTTCATGGAAATCGCTGACCAGTCGGCGGGGGTGTTTCCACGTGGCGATCAATCTTCCCAGGACGTACTGGCAGAATCGCAATACACCCCTGATTATTCGGCCTCAGCAGCAGCTTCCTCCTCCTCAGTGTCGGCGCCTTCCCCTGTTCCGTCATCGCCGGCGTCGAGCAGACGCGTGTCGGTGGAGCCGTCTCCTACCCCTCCGGACGTGGGTCCAGAGTCTGCCAACCTTGCGGCTACCGTGTCTGCAATGCAGGCCCAGATCCAGTCCTTAGCCTCGGCATTCGGGGCATTCATGGCGTCTCAGTCGCCCGCTGCCGTTGCGCCTGGTGTGGCGCCTGTTGCTGCTGTTCCGCCTACCCCTACCGTTACCTCAGCGACTGCGGCTTCGCCTGCGCCCCAGCGCGAGCCCTCGGTCGCTGCGGCTTCGTCCGCTGCTGCGGCTCCTACGCCTCCTGCTGCCTCAGCGCCTGTGGTCGCCTTGCCTGTGCCTCCGCGCGAGTCTCCTGGCGCGGCGATTTCGCCCGCCGCCGCTGCTTCCGGGCCTTCCCAGGCTCCGTCGCAGCCGTTGCGGGGCTTCTTTGGCGACACGAGTGGGCTGCCCAGGCTCTGGGAGGGGGGTCCCCCTCAGAGGATTCCAGTGCCGGACTGGAGTCTTGACGGCAGCCAGTTTAATTTACGGCAAGGTGCCTGTCCCTACGGGCCCAATTTTCAACATGTGGCCCGAGGGTGCGCCTCCAGCGGAGGCCACGCCGTCATCCGCGGTTGCGGGTCCGTCGCGGCCTCCTGTGGTGCCGGCCCCCTCTGCGCCTGCACAGGATCCTACCCCTGTTCCGGTAACTTCCTGCCCCTTCGGGCACTCGCTCGCTGACCACTGTTGTTAGGGCCAGCGGGGTTGATCAGCGCGCCCTCTGCGCTGCCGACTCCCTCCGGGAGTTGTCCCAGGGTGACCGGGAACGTGCCCCTACTGTGGTACATCTTACGCCGGAGTCGCGAGATTCAGCCGTCCCCGGATATGGTATGTCAGCGATTGCGCGCCGTCAGTGTGACCTCCCGCGCGTCGCCCCGGAGCTGTCCATTTCACCCATGTCCAATGGGTTTTCCCAGGTGTGTCGGGCGCCTAGGGACCGTAACCTACCCATTGACACCGATCGGCCTCCTTTTGACATGGTTATTGTAGCTGATCCTGTGTACCAGGGTGAGATTCTGGTGCGTCGCGTCCTCTACCGCTGGGCGAGGCGTCATAACGATTTGGACACCTACGGTGGTTACCAGTGGGCTTACCCTCCGCCTCTGGGCATCATGGCTTCGGATGCCCTCACGGTCGAGTACCCTGCCGCGCCCAGTGCTACGTATGCTGCGGTGCACCTGCAGCCCACCCTGGAGTGGGATGCATGCCGCCCAGTGCCTCTTCCGGGCCAGGGCCTGGACTCCCACGGCCACCCTCCCCCTCGGGCCAGTGAGTATTTAGAGACTTTCGGGTCGCGACAGTGTGCGCGCCGGTGGCGGGCTCGTGAGATCCGGCACATCCGTTTGTGGCCGGCCAACGTGGAGCCTCTGCTAGATCTGTTCTTCCCTTCGGGTCTGCGTAACCGGATCCGGTATCTGACAGCGCCTACTCCTTCGGGCCCTCTGTTTGATCGCTGTAGAGCCTTTCCTTCGGCTTTTTGCCTGTGGCTTTTTGGACTGGGTTCGGGGCCAGGTGGTCCTAACTCAGCATAGGTACTACTGGGCCTTCCTGGGCCTCTTTCCTGACGGCGTTTGGGCCGATGTGTTCCTCACGGTAGACAGGCATCACAACGCTGATGATGTGACTCGCTACCATGCATATCTGGATGTCCTGATGGCCTCGCGTGGTACTTACCAGACTGATGGCAACTAGATAGAGGGCCTTAGGCCCGACCTGAGGGTGTTGTCCCTCCGGTATATAGAGTCGCCCTCATATTCTGGCCAATTGGTTGGTCGTTCTTGGTCCCTGGTGTTGACATTGTTCACTCTGTGTGTCCTGCCCAGTGCCGTCCCTCCAGGCAAGGCCTCCGTGCCAGGCAGTTAGGGGAACCTCACACCAGGCTTGGTGCTGGCTAACCCTACACCACTCGGGGTGGAACCGAGTTAACATGTTTGTGCTATGTACCTTGGATGGCCTGTCCATTGTGCTAGACTTGTGTTGGGTACGTTAGGATATTCCTACTCCTTTGGTTTCCTCCCTGTGTGTAGGGAGAGGGCTCCCTACCTTTGTGGGGGGGAGGTGTTACGTCGCGTAACAATCTGTCGCAGTTAGGGACGTAAATTAGGTCCTTTGCCTCAGTCGTTCTTAGGTTTACGTGTAGCTTGTACCGGTGGACACTGTTGTCCCAGTACCGTGGTGCATTGTATGCCTTTGGCGTCGCGCCGCGTACTTCAGTAGTGGTCCTTATCCTTTGGGTAGAATGAAGTGGACCAGCGTGCATCTGTGCATTTGTAGGCGAGGGCCATGTCGGCCTGAGCATGCTGGACCGTTGGTGCATGATCATTTATGCACGTTCTACCCCTCTTGTTGGCACTCGGCGTGTGTTAATGAATTGACACATATAGCTAGGGTCATGGCAGTGTAGTAGTGTTTCCTTCCTCTATTCCTGGAGTTGTGCTCCCGAGTGGCATCTATCCGCTGGCCGGTAGTCGCCGGCCTGGGCGCCTAGTCAGGTGGGCATCAAAGATTGGTGTCTAGATGCTAGTCGGTGCCTAAGCAAGGTACGGAAGCCAGTGCGCGCCGGGACGGTCAGAGAACCGTCGCCCTCGGTAGCACAGATCCGCTGAGTGCCGGTAGTCTCGGGCTAGAGGCTCGAGCATGCACTATCGGGTAGCCTACCGGTAGTCTCGGGTTAGAGGCTCGAGCATGCCTTATCGGTTAGCGCCGCGCCGCTGAGCTCCTTGCGGCCTGGCCAGCTGCAAGGGTTCAATAGCAATCAGTGGCGGCTGCGGGCTCAGCCTCCCACAATCGGTTCCCCAAACAACAAAAATCCCGTCTCCATCGCCGGCGTGCTAGCCAGCGGTGAAGGGCATTCAACTCCTGGAATAAACGGGGTTCGTGTAAATGGCTTATGGCGTATTATAGTCGTACTTACGTAAATGCACTGAGATCCGGATCGTCACGTTCGTCTTTCGCGCGGGGTTTGACTAGAGGTGGCCTCACTAATTTAGGTAGCATTAGACCAGTTAGAGGTAGAGGCGGAGGTAGAGGACTGAGTCGTAACAGCTGCGTGGCAAGGATTCTCTCCACCTCGACCAAGTCCTCCATGCGCTTGAACCGGTCCCGACTTGCGCGCAATGTCTGATAAGACATGCATGGGTCACATGGGCCTGCGCGCTGCCCGGGTCGCTCAGAGCCCTTATGCTTCCCCCTGCGGTTGCAATCGGTTGCAAAGGCACGCATCACGGTCCCTTCAGAAACAAAACGAAGGTTTTGTACCTTGCCGCACCGCTCGTACATCCTCACCCAGTCGGGGTGATTTGCAAAGACTCCTGGACAGAGATATGGCGGGCAGCCAGAGCATTGTCTACATTCATCGCTGCAGATGGTGCATCGGCTGGACGACTTGGCGCAGAACCCGAGGCGATGCCCGAGGCGGAGCCCGACATGGTCGGCTCGATGAGCCCGCCCTTGGGCTGCAGGGAGAAATACTGTAATATGTGTGAAAATAACCAGGTATTGGAGGAACCTGATCTTTCTTGAAGCCTAGTACTTGAGGAAATGTTTATCACATTAGGAATTATTGTTCATATTCCATTCGTTGATTAAACATTAATAATATGGGGCGGCCACCATGTCTAGGGCCAGCCCTTTAGGTCACCTGGCTTGTAAACAACAAGGAGCAGCAATTTTTCTTTAAGTGCTATGTCCACCCAAAGGGCAGAACCACAACAACGCATTGTAGCCGTCGGATTAGTGACGGCGCATTCAACATTGTCGGATGCACAAAAGTCATGCACATGCGCCAGAGGCGCGGCGCCGGAGCCAAAAGGTACTCTACCACTTATATTAGGTTTCTTTCTCTAAGGTCGGCGCAGGCTCAACTTATTTTCGTCTACATCTGTCACAAGGAAGTGACGCGGCGCCACAACTGGTCCGTCTGGCAAAAAATTGCCAAAGTCCATGCGGCGCGTCATACCAGACAACTCAGAATATATGGTAAGACCTACGGACGGTACAAAAGTCCACAGTATCTTCCGTACTGAGATTCGACACTGAAAATCAAGCAAGGCACTGACGTAGCTCACACAGAATTGTGCCGGCAAGGTAAATCACGGCATATCCTACGTAATAATTCCGTCAATGTCCCGACGGCAGAATAAACGATAATACAAACACGAGCAAGTGGCCCAAGCCTGCACTAATAAAAAATGCGAGCCTGTGGCACAAACGGTAAAACTTCTGACACACCCCCTTGGGCCATGGGCGAGAACTACCTGGCTTGTCATCAAAAACACTTGTTACTCTAGTATAGGTGAGCAGTTGGACGCGTCCGTCCTAACCACCCCCTGACAAAAGCACTGCGTCTGGGTTTCACATAATCAGGTGTTGAACCCGGCCATAGGGGTATATCATGTCATCACTGTCAGCGGCTCACAGAACTGTCTCAAGGTTCCCGGATGGGCCTGCGTCAGTGGAAAAACAGAAACCGGGTGGAAGTTCGCTGGCCTCCTGTGTCATGTTGGCCTGAGCTGGCTTCTCATTGGGTCGCAGCTCGGGGTGCTTCCGCCAGCAGGTGGCCGGGTGTGTGACCGGGCTTCCTGCAGAAAGAACAGCGCTTGGGCGTGCTGGCTGCTCCAGTCGCATAGGCCTGCCCAGGTGGCTGGGCACCAGAGGTGCCTTCCTGCGGCTTGGTAGCACCCCCTTGCCCCTTGGAACCAGTACGGCGATCAACCAGGAAGTCGTCGATCTCCAAAAACAGGAGTTTCACCTCCCCCAAGGTCATCCCATCGCGGCGGCGGGCGGCCAGTGCCTGTCGATACTGTGTAGGCAGGCCGGCCAGCATGTAATCCCGCCACGCTTCATCGGTGAGGGGGATGCCGAGGTCATGAAGGCGGCGTCGGAGGACCTCACCCCTTGTCCAGTAGCTTATCCCCGACTCGGTCGCTGGGTTCATCTCAATCCTTGCAATCTCGCGTTTTTTCTCCGCTTTGTAACTGTCAGTCATCATAGGCTGTTCGATTGTATCACGCAGCCGTGCAAACACTGTCGATGCTCGCTGATCCGGGCATGAGTCAGCCAAGGAAACAGCCCAGTCTTCCAGGCACAAGAGAAGGGGTGCAAGCAGCACCTCATCTAAGTTCCGGTTTTCTGGGTTGTCTTCCGCTGTCCCCAGCAGGATATCAGCGATGCCCTGGGAACGGCACAGCGTTGTAAACTGCAGCTTGAATGTGATCCACTTGTCGATATCTTTGCCGTTAATCTTCGTGACGTTTTTCACTGCTTGAGAAAGAAAACGTGTGTTGGCTAGGCGTTCCGCAGCGCGGTCAGCAGCCCGGCTAGTCATTCTGAACAGGGGTATGGTATTGCTGGGCTCAGGTCTGGTTCAAAACAGGGGTATAGTCCGCTTAAACAGTACCAACTTAAAAGAAATAGTCAGCACCTAGTCGTCGCCGGACCCTCCTGTGATGTTGTCAACCACAACCCTTTCAATGTAGTAGTAAAAATCCCACAGGCCAAAATGCCAAGTGTTGTCCTCGTTTTTTACAGCCTGGAAAAGTTGATGCAACCAAGAGAAAGCTTGTAAAGGGTCTACAGCAAATGAGAAACTTCGACCCTCATACTCAAAGGTAACCTTAATAGGCTTTACAGGGTTGGAGGCTGGCTCTGCATGATGAAGCTGGTGCAGGATTTTCAGTTCCGGACATGGACTGGACACAGTCCAAAACTTGATATCTGGGACCCCAAACCTTGCTCTTAGGATGGCAAAAGTTGCCCAAAGGTGTGATGATCACCCCTAGGTCCTTTTTGCATCAAAAAACCGCCTTCCAAGAACCCCCCAAGGTCAAAAACGGAATTCAACTCTGTAACTCGATACCATGTGAAAATAACCAGGTATTGGAGGAACCTGATCTTTCTTGAAGCCTAGTACTTGAGGAAATGTTTATCACATTAGGAATTATTGTTCATATTCCATTCGTTGATTAAACATTAATAATATGGGGCGGCCACCATGTCTAGGGCCAGCCCTTTAGGTCACCTGGCTTGTAAACAACAAGGAGCAGCAATTTTTCTTTAAGTGCTATGTCCACCCAAAGGGCAGAACCACAACAACGCATTGTAGCCGTCAGATTAGTGACGCCGCATTCAACATTGTCGGATGCACAAAAGTCATGCACATGCGCCAGAGGCGCGGCGCCGGAGCCAAAAGGTACTCTACCACTTATATTAGGTTTCTTTCTCTAAGGTCGGCGCAGGCTCAACTTATTTTCGTCTACATCTGTCACAAGGAAGTGACGCGGCGCCACAACTGGTCCGTCTGGCAAAAAATTGCCAAAGTCCATGCGGCGCGTCATACCAGACAACTCAGAATATATGGTAAGACCTACGGACGGTACAAAAGTCCACAGTATCTTCCGTACTGAGATTCGACACTGAAAATCAAGCAAGGCACTGACGTAGCTCACACAGAATTGTGCCGGCAAGGTAAATCACGGCATATCCTACGTAATAATTCCGTCAATGTCCCGACGGCAGAATAAACGATAATACAAACACGAGCAAGTGGCCCAAGCCTGCACTAATAAAAAATGCGAGCCTGTGGCACAAACGGTAAAACTTCTGACAATATGCTTCCCTTCCCTCCCTTTTTCGTCTTCCTTGCATCTACATTGCCTTGGTGAAGCGTGGTACGCAGGTGGTCGTCCCATCTTGACCCCGTGAATAAATGCTTGGGGTGGAGAAGTCCCCGACCGTCTGGACATATATTGCACGTGATGGCCGTCCCGTTTGGGCACAATGTCAAGACTGTCACCTAGCTCTTGTAAAGCACACAGCCGTGCTGGCCAAGCTTTCTTCTTGTCCTCTTCAGCTGGTACCTCAGCATTCAATGGCACTTCGGCACCATCTTCAACCAAACCGCCGGATGCAGGCTCCATGTGGAGTGCACTGCGATCTCCCAGGATATACTATCCTTGCAATTAATCTCCATCTCGGTAACCTAAGCAAAATGTCTCGTGACAAACAGCTGAAGCCCCGATGGGAGGGCGCGACCAGGGTAGGCAACGCGACCGAAACAGCTGTATATTTGCCCTCGTTCTGTTTTTTATCAGCTATCACAGCCGCTCAACGAGGCTCGCCCGGTCTTCGTGGCTGCAGTTGCACGGCGAAGTTGTGCAAATCGGCTTGTCACCCCCGGGGGCTGCTAGAAAGAGTGCCACGTGTCGTACAAGCCACGTAGCACGTAGCACACTCCCAAGTCGGTCCGGCGCAGCTTTTGACTTACTGAGTGCTCTCCAGCACTTTTCACTTTGGCTGGCGCCGGGCGGCGCGGTAGGCCAAACTCTGGAGTAGTAACGCTCATGTACGATTTTGGGGGGGGATGTCCCCCCTCCTCACCCCGTTGTGAATTCACGCGAAGGTACATTTCCGATGATGCAACCGTGGGATTTCTTATTCCGGGGCCCAATGGCCGGCGCCGCGCCAGACTCGCCCGCCTTTGGGCTTTGGGCGTCTTGGAATTTGGCTTTGGGCGTCTTGGAAGTTGGCTTTGGGCGTTTGCTCTTTTGGCAGCTTTCTACACTACACTGGTACTACGTAAAAAAGCACAGACTGGTGCCGCGTAACATTTTTAAAATTGGTAAAATTACCGCCGCACAGCCAGCCAGAACTGGACAAGGTGATGGCTGCAAGTAGTCGTTGCTGGGCTATCGTATTTGTAGCATGGGACGCGGTTTCACCGAGTCTACGGTTAGCATGATGGGGAGGATTCCTAACCTTCATTATGTGGATTAAGTATAGGGGTGCTCATAGTGGCCGGTTTCCCTCGCTTCCTTGTAAACCAGGCTCTGTGTCAAGATCACAGACGACCGGGTAAGTAGTTGTTCCAGTCTGTTCTAGTTTGTATGACGACTGCTATTAGGCGTTCTTGTTACTGTCGTTCATCATCGCCGTGACCGTCGTGGCCAGCAGCGTGCTTTTTTTACATACCCGGATGGTGTCGACTTGTTTATTGATAGCGCATTGGTGAATATCGCTGCATATGGAGGAATATCGGCTACAATGACCCGCGGGAAAGTGCTGGCTCCAATGTGCTTTTTGTATGCAGGATGACGGCACTGCCAAGCCGGAGACGAATATGACGCTCGTTATAATGCCAGTCATTCAGACCGACTGCGCGACTGGTTGTGGGATACACGTTCCTGGTTGTGGGATGTGTTCCTTGTTTTGGGATACTTGTTCCAGGTTGTGGGATGCACTTGCCTGGTTGTGGGATGTGTTCCTGGTTGTGGGATACTTGTTCCTGGTAGTGGGAAATTCGTTCCTGGTTGTGGGATACATGTTCCTGGTTGTGGGATAGTCGAGCGTGGTTGTGGGATACATGTTCCTGGTTGTGGGAAACACGTTCCTCGTTGTAGGATACTTGTTCCTGGTTGTGGGATACACGTTCCTAGTTGTGGGATAGTCGTTCCTGGTTGTGGGATGTGTTCCTGGTTGTGGGATGCACGTTCCTGGTTGTAGGATACTTGTTCTTGGTTGTGGGATACACGTTCCTAGTTGTGGGATACTCGTTCCTGGTTGTGGGATGGGTTCCTGGTTGTGGGATGCACGTTACTGGTTGTGGGATAGTCGAGCCTAGTTGTGGGATGTGTTCTTGGTCCAAATATAAAGGGGCACGGGCATTAGCGATAGCAGAGGGGGCTGGGGAATAACGTTAGCAGAGGGGCACGGGCAGTCGGGCACTAACGTTAGTGAAGGGGCACGGGCACTAACGTTAGCAGAGGGGGCTGGGCACTAACGTTAGTAAAGGGGCACGGGCACTAACGTTAGCAGAGGGGGCTGGGCACTAACGTTAGTGAAGGGGCACGGGCACTACTAACGTTAGCAGAGGGGGCTGGGCACTAACGTTAGTAAAGGGGCACGGGCACTAACGATAGCAGAGGGGGTGTGGGAATTAAAGTTAGCAGAGGGGGGAAATAATTATAGCAGAGGAGGGGGCACTATCGTTAGTATAAAGGGGCACGGGCACTAACGTTAGCAGAGGGGGCTGGGCGCTAACGTTAGTAAAGGGGCATGGGCACTAACGTTAGCAGAGGGGGCTGGGCACTAACGTTAGTAAAGGGGCACGGGCACTAACGATAGCAAAGGGGGTGTGGGAATTAAAGTTAGCAGAAGGGGGAAATAATTATAGCAGAGAGGGGGGCACTAACGTTAGTAAAGGGGCACGGGCACTAACGTTAGCAAAGGGGGCTGGGCACTAACATTAGCAGAGGGGGCTGGGCACTAACGTTAGTAAAGGGGCACGGGCACTAACGATAGCAGAGGGGGTGTGGGAATTAAAGTTAGCAGAGGGGGAAATAATTATAGCAGAGGGGGGGGCACTAACGTTAGCAGAGGGGCACGAGCACTAACGTTAGTAAAGGGGCGCGGGCAGTAACGTTAGCAGAGGGGGCTGGGGAATAACGTTAGTAAAGGGGGAGGGAATTAACGATAGTAGAGGGGCACGGGCACTTACGTTAGCAGACGGGTGTGGGACCTTACGTTAGCAGAGGGGGTGTGGGAATTAACGTTAGCCGAGGGGGTGGGCACTAACCTTAGCAGAGGGGTGTGGAAACTAACGTTAGCAGAGGGGGTGTGGGAATTAACGTTAGCCGAGGGGGTGGGCACTAACCTTAGCAGAGGGGTGTGGAAACTAACGTTAGCAGAGGGGGTGTGGGAATTAACGTTAGGGCCACGCACTGCCGGCAGTTACCACTCCCTGTGATGATTGCATGGATGGCTTGTGGGTTCTTGCATGGGGTAGCACTGCCGGCAGTTACCACTCCTTGTGATGACTGCATGTCCCCGGCTTGTGTGTTCTTGCATGGGGTGGCACTGCCGGCAGTTACCACTCCTTGTGATGACTGCATGTCCCCTTTATGCAAGGATGGCTTGTGGGGTCTTGCATGGGGTGGCACTGCCGGCAGTTACCACTCCTTGTGATGACTGCATGTCCCCTTGACGCAAGGACGGCTTGCGGGGTCTTGCATGGGGTGGCACGGCCGGCAGAGGATACTTGTTCCTGGTTGTGGGATACACGTTCCTAGTTGTGGGATAGTCGTTCCTGGTTGTGGGATACTTGTTCCTGGTGGACGTCCCTGGTTGTGAGATACTCGTTCCTGGTTGTGGGATGCACGTTCCTGGTTGTGGGAGGCTTGTTCCTTCACATGTTCGTTCGCCGTTATTCCTCCATGCAGATCTTCCTACACGCACATCAAGATAGCTATTAAATATTTCCTTGTACATCCAATGATGCTACGTCTTGGCTATGCTCACATTACTTGCCCACGCTCCTTGTTATGATAAGCTCACATGAATTGAATTGAATTGAATTGTAACATAACTCCGTTGGGAGAATATGTAGCACATATCCCTTAGAAGGGGCATATGGCTTTTAATACATTCTAGGCTACTTCCTGCAAGAGTGGAATGTAAGCAGCACTTGCTCTAGGTGCCTCAAGGGCACCGGCACCACCATGCTGTCTCAGGTTCAACCCGCCTAAGGGGGGGATCCTGGCACGGGGGGGGAAGATCATCATGGCTATACAAGTGCTAGGGCATGGCTTCTCGACAGAGAGCATCTCTCTGCCTAGGCATAGCATGGCTAAATTCTTAATGCAACGTCCATGGGAGTCCCATTATAGGCATGGCGTGGCTAAATTCTGAAGGCAACATCCATGGGGGCCATTATGGGCGCACATGCGCGTGGGCCACATGCTAGGCTAAGCCTGACTAATCTACACTACTGGTATGGATTCCCTAGTCTGAGGTGGCAGGAGGGGGCTGCCAGGGCTTGTGGTCAACGTGGATGACCGCCCCCCTCCAGCATACCGGCTTCCCCCTGGCGCTCTGCCGGAGCTGAAGGTAGGTCGGCCATAGCTCGCGTCGCCGCTGTTGCTGGGCCAGGGTCAAGTCGTCGTCCAGCGTGAAGCGAGTCTCCGAGAGCTTCTTGCTGCATTTAAGGAACGCCAGCTTGTCCGCCATGTACTTAAAGGTGAGGAGCACGGGTGCCGGGCCAGCCTTCCCCCGCGCGCGGGGGAGGCGGACAGCCGACATGTCCAGCTCACCAGTGAGTAACATGGGGGCAAAAATGGCGCGCTTAAATCCCTCAAGAAGGCTCGTGGAGGTCTCACCTGCCGGCTGGTCGAAGTGCTTGACGATGACATTGTGGCTGCGCCGGGCGATGCCGGCTTCCTCGCGAAAGTCGAGGGCTTGTTGCTTGAGTTGTGCCGAGATGGTGGAGGTGGTGGAGGTGGTGTGCTGCTTAAGCAAGTCCGCCCAGGTGGAGGGAGCATCGCCGGCCGGGCCAGCAGGCGCCGGCTGGGCGGCGATGTCCTTCACCGCCTGGGCGGTGAGGCCGGCGGTGTCATGCAAGCTCTCAAGGGCGTTGGCGGTGGCTTGAAGGCGTAGGTCGAGGTCGAGGAGCTGGGCTTTGATGTCGGCAGTGGAGGCGGAAATGGCAGTGGAGGTGGCGGTGAGGTGAGGAAGTTCAGCATCCAGCGGACCACCCATTGCTGCGACGTCAGCAGCAAGGGGGGTCACGTGCTGCTGAAAGGCTTCCGTGAGGATGGAACGGAGGGTGGGGGCGGAGATGGATGGAGCCCAGATCTCGCCGTCAGAGCGCTGGAGCAGGGAGTTGAGGATGGTGTGCTGGACTTGGGGGCGGGCGCACCCGAACAGCAGGCGGATGTCGTTCCATCGGCGGCCGTCCGGGAGGAGGAGGCGATTGTTGTCGTGGAGATGGAGGCACAGGTCGTAAAGCGAAGCGTAGTCCCCGAAGAAGATGCAGTGCAGAGCATCGGCCGGAGACATGTTGGTCCAGTCGTGATCATCGACCTGGAAAGGTTGGAGCCGACAGCGCGGTTCCGAGGGGCGTGAAGACCCTCCTGTTTTGTCGGCGGAGCGGGCGCGTTTAGGGTCAGGCGATGCCGATGGCGAGGCATTGAGCCCGGGAGGTTGCTGGGCGACCACCAGTGCACGACTAGTGTCACCGCTGCCTGCCGGAGCTGGCAAAGCTGCAGCCGCAGCTGCCGCATTTTCATGGGCGAGCGCATCCGCCAAACTGCGTTGCGTCGACAGGCGTTTGCTCGTCATATATTGCGTTTTAGATTCGGAAAATTATATCAGCATGTGCGTCTTAGAAAGACGAAGCTCACATGGGTCTCATTGCACCCACAGATCTTGCAGGGTCGTTTAGCGTGTCCGATTGCAGCTGTGGCATTAATTAATTAATTAATTAATTAATTAGACTCGTGCTCCCGTTTGGGAGTCACGCAGCTGTGGCATGCCTCTGGCATGAAGGAGAAAGGGGGTCTCTGACCTTCCTTCCTGTTGTGCAAACAAAGGGATTAAAGGCACTTCGGGCTCCGTGACTCCCCAACGGGAGCACGAGTTTAATTAAGTTAGTTGTCTCACTTGCACAAATTTCTCTACTCACTTGCACAATTTTCTTTACTCAGATCCCATCGCATCAACTCAGAGTTGTCTAACTTAACAAAACATTACAATTTCATTGTTGATTGAAGTTAAGACATGCGAACACTAGTCCATCCCCTTCAACGGGGCCGGGTTGGCTTCTTCGCCAACCTAGCAACTTCCTCCTTTAAAACATGATATAGGATCCGTACACATGTGAGTGGGGCTGTGAATGACCTATGGTCCCAGTGGGGCCGGGGCCAGCTCAATAACCAAGCTGGCCTACCGGGCAAACTCAGTTCAATCCTATCCCTTGACCCGGTGGCAAGCCGTAGAATGATGGATGCCCAAGGGATAGAAGCGAGGAGTCAAGACTCATGGCAAGGCGCCAAGGTCTCCTAGATCACCACAGACCAAGCTCCATGAATATACGTGTTCAAAACCTACAGCACCTTCAAAGTAACATAGCCAGCGGGCATCACCATGCTTCCTAACCATGTATTGCGCTGGTTGTCTCATTGCGATTGAATTCCTACTCAGCAACATGTGGTGAAGAGTCAGCTGTGAACAGCCGCGTGAATTTCTGGTAGCACCACCACCTCGTCAATGCGGCACAACGTGGCGTTTGATAGCTCCCCGCCGATCTTCCCACTAGTATACTTGGACTTTATCTGACACCACTATCGGTCGCAAAGCTCCGTCTTCAATTTGTCGTCGCCTCCCTCGTTCGCCATCTATGTTCTTGGACTAGTGGGGACTTCTACCTCTAGGTCAGGGCCTGCATGCATACAAAGGAAGACAAGAAGATATTATCGGACTTGGGAACATGCCAAACACGCCCGTGGTAATAAACCCGCATTCTGCTAAGCGTATGTGTGTGCCATTCTTGACATATGTAAATTAACAAAAAAAAGTATACCTTACCGAGACTACCAAACCGAGAACCGATCGACATCATGTGTGGGTGCATGGTCATGTGTATTGGACAATTTGTGTGTGATTTCCTGTGAGAAAAAATATATGGCCATGTACAAAAAAGCAAACCGGCATGTAGTTCAGGTAGAGAACAACTTACAAAAACTTAAATGATACTACAATCAAAGGCGAACAAATCAACAACATTGTTAGGTTGTTATTCATGTGTATAAAACATACATCACGATTCACCTGTCAAGTCCTCAATGCAGGTCCGTGCATCTTCCCGAACACCAAGAGAGGAGCTTTGACCTCCCACCATGACGTCAGGGTCTGCATGCATTCACCAAAAGACATTTATTTCCAAGGTTTTTATGTAAACTAGTTTAATACAGTAGTAGATTCCTCAAAACCCGGCCTCTCCGCCAAGTTATAGATTTACTACCTCGCTTTCTCAAAGCTGGCCTCTCTCATGTTACCATAAATAGGTCCCAAGCGATCCCGAGCGTCATGTGAGCAAAACCATGTGGTAAAGACTTAAGGCGCATGTGTGTGTCCATGTCATTGCTTAATTAACAAGTGGGTATGGGTTTATCTTCACAGCAAGTAAATGTAAGCGTGTTTGTTTTAAAACGCATATGGCATGTCGTCAGCGATCCCACAAGCCTGGGGCAAGATTCTCACCTGTTAAGTTAACGCTCTCTCTGGTATCAGGCATTCCACCCCCTGCAGGAGTGCTTGGGCCTCCCTCCATGGTGTTAGGGACTGCATGCACAAAAAAAAATAAAAATGGCATTGTCAACTTTGTTGTGATGTACTTGGTAGGGTAAACCGCAATCAATACAACATGCACATGCTCATATTGACTTCATCATTAGAATCTAGAGCGGCTTATTTAAGTTGTATGGCTCACCATTCATCGGTTGTCTTGGTAAATTCTCTGAGAGCTTCTGTCGAAACCCAGCCCTCCGTTTTGAAGGTGCATTGGAGGCAGCATGGGTCGACGTCAGCTCCGGCATGTCCACTTCGTCCTTCTTCCGTTTGGCACTGCCTTTGTTGCATGCTCGCAAAACCACAGGGTCTTGTTGAATCGGCTTAGAGCCCGATCTTCCCGAAAATTCATTTCCTTCGGCAATCGGCACAACCGTGCTCTCAGTCAAGATCCTACAACTTTCTACAAAAGACGCTAACAAAACTTTTGCGGCCGTTTCCTTGGCAGTAAAGGAAGCCATCCTCCATGCCTGCGGTTCAGGAGTAAAGTGGAACGACACATGCATTGTAGTACATTGTGGACAACATGCAGGCAATCACATTCAAGCCGATGTCAACGTGAGTTAAGTTATCTCTACCCCCCCACACAAAAAGATTGAAGGCCAGGTACCAAATCTGTGCACATCTAGTCTTTGGCAAAAAGAATGCAGCATATTTACCTGCATGGCTCCGTCAAATGCATTCAATAGTCGCATTTCCAGCTCCTTGTCGTTGGGTTCAGCTGGCAGTGAGTCATCTTCATGCGGAAAGCGATCACCCTCCTCGTCAGGTAAGGGCTCCATGTCGCTGACGTCCATGACGTGACCGTCATCGTGCCGATCTGTGGGATACTTGGACATTTCTTCCTTGACAAATTCCAACTCATCAACAAACACTTGGAAAACTTTCCCACGAGGAACACCAAATGTGGCGCGTCTGCACAATAATACATCCAAGTTCTCGTGAGTGCACACATTGTGGAAAAGCAATGATGCAATAAAATGGCAACAAACTTTGCCGGTACGTGCTGTCAAGCATGTACATCCAAGAGGGAATTGTAAGCTCCGAAATGTCACTTTCACCTTGTCATTACTAGTTGCCGCAGAGAGCACTTCGCAAACCCCTTCACAAGCTTTGTCTAAATGCGTTACAACGGTGGGAAGCAGTTCCTTGGCAACTTCTGCAGCAGTCCCTTCATTCTTGTACAAATTCCTGTTGATGTAACTACCGTGATCTTTCACTAATTGATCATCCTTCATGTATTTCAAGGCGATCAGTAATCGATATATCACCAAGTCTAGCCTTTGTCCACATTCCTTCAAGTGGGAAACACGTTCGCTGGAAATGCTCAAAACTCAAAAGCAGTCTGTGAAGTGTAGAAGTGAAATACCAGCAACCGACGACTATCTTGCGGCGGCCATTGTCCGGTTCTTGCTGGCTGCCAGTTTATTGCTGCCGGCCTCATGCCTGTGCGGCGGTAATTTACGTTGTATGGATGTTACGCTGCACCAGTCTGTGTTTTTTTGCGTAGTACCAGTGTAGTGTAGAAATCTGCCAAAAGAGCAAACGCCCAAAGCCAACTTCCAAGACGCCCAAAGCCCAAAGGCGGGCGAGTCTGGCGCGGCGCCGGCCATTGGGCCCCGTAATAAGAAATCCCGTCCTCCGAGTGCCCCGATAGTACCACCGATACTAAATATATCCGGCCCTCGGCCACTATAGATTCTCTGCTGCCCATGTGCGGCGTGGGACACAACAACAACAAACAACAACAACAACATACAACAAGGCGACAACGCTGCCTTTTTTGACAAGTAAGACGCGACTCATGCGAGGCAACCAGTAACGTGTCGTGACTCGTGAACTCGTTTTACTCGCGTGAGTCGTGGCGATAGCAGCAGGAAGCAGCTGTTATACACGCCCACAAGCCTGTAAAATGAAGCGTCCCTAGATAGGCGGACTTATGAGCTGATAAGACATAGCCGAGTCCTCACGTTCATGCTCTGCATTGCCTTGTGAAATGGCTACGGTGTATGTCACTTCGGCGGGGTTGCCTGAACTGCGTGCTGCGCATACCGTCGTCGAATGCAAGAGGTCGTCGACTCCGCATTTCCGGAATTCTTCCTGGGCGCGTGGTTCTATTTTACCGGCAAGATTTCCAATTTTCTCTAGGCATGCCAATGTCCAGAAGGCGTGCGCGTTACGCAATACTGTCAAAGTAGTGGCCGCTGCTGCAGGGGTCGTGGACGAGCCCGCTAGCAAGACAAGCACGGCATTCGAGCGTTTTGACTGGGGCTCCAACTGGTACCCGGTCAGCATCATAGCCGACTTGGACCCCACAGCCCCGACGCAGTTTACGTTGCTCAACCTCCCGCTCGTTCTGTGGAAGAGCAAAACCGGGTGGCGAGCATTTGAGGACAAGTAAGTTGAATTGTACAGCATGGACGGCACATGCTAGTTCGCACTGTGTCCCCAACATGGCTGTCGCATTCTGCCCTTCATTCACGGTAGCAATGTCGATCATGAACGACCTAACGTTGCCGACCTTATCTCCGCGATGCATGTCGCCCATTCACCCTGTTTATCGTCCAGCGTTGTGCCTGCGGTCCCCTATTCCGCCCCGCTGGCATGCAATTTTGACCCACTGCTCCCGTACCACATTTTGGACCTCGTAAAGGCAGCAAGGGGTGCACACCTTGGCTGCTATTTCTGGCCATAATCTTAAAGGGGGTGAGCGCCATGGCTCGCATGCTGCTTCCCCCTCTGCTTCCTTTTTCCATGCAAGAGACGCGCCCAATACATGTGGCACACTAGGACGCACACGGCGATGGGCAGATCATTAATCCGATGGGACACAACTACATGCACTTGTCACGTAAGGTGAACGTGCAGCTTTGGTAGTGGGGCACTATAGCAGCAGCCTTACCATTCCCCTCCCCCACGCTCTCTCCCCCTCTCTTTCCCTGCCTTGTGTCTCTGTACCTGTGTCTAACCAAAGACTCCCCCCTCTCCTCGCCGCCCCCCCCACCCCCACCCCTCGCGGTAGCACTCCCCCTTTGCTGCCTGATGGACGCTGGCTTTCTGTGTGGAACGCTGGCATTTGTGTTGGACGCTGGCATTATGTGTTGAATGCTGGCATTATCTTGTGCGGCGTGACAGGTGTCCGCATCGCCTCGCGCCACTCTCAGAGGGGCGCATTGACCAGAGCGGGGACCTGATGTGCTCCTACCACGGTGGGTATAGTGAACGATAGGTGGCATAGTGAACGACATGTGGTACAGTGAATGGCAGGTGGTATAGTGAACAGCGGGTGTTAACCTGATGTGCTCCTACCATGCTGGGTATAGTGAACAGCAGGCGGTGTATTAGTGAATAGCAGGTGTTAAGTTGATGTGCTCCTACCGCGTTGGGTATAGTAAACGGCAGGTGGTATAGTGAATAGCGGGTATTAGCCTGGCTGCTGTCTTCCTGCTGTGACAAGTGGCATCATCTGTGGCTTGAAGGGCAGCCTCTGACTCTGTGATTACCTTCAGGACTGGGTTGGACTGGGTGATGCTTTGATTGCCTAAAGGACTGGGTTGTACATGGTGGTGCATGCGTGGCATGGGCTATCCAGTGTGTGGTACTCAATAACGGGTCTGTTTATGTGTCCGAATCGCTGGTTTGAGAAGGGCTTTGGCTGAACTTCAGAGAGATAGGTCCCAGATGACACAGGTCACATTACCTACCCAAGAGATTATCACAGTTCTCTTACTTACTGGAGATTATAACAGTTCTCTTACTTACTAGAGATTATCACAGTTCTCTTACTTACTAGAGATTATAATAGTTCTCTTACTTACTAGAGATTATAACAGTTCTCTAACTTACTAGAGATTATAACAGTTCTCTTACTTACTAGAGATTATAACAGTTCTCTTACTTACTAGAGATTATAACAGTTCTCTTGCGCTACAGCCAGCCAGCCAACCTACCAGAACAGTCACTGTATTGTAGAGTCGTCACAGTACTGGGAGTTAGTAGTTGCTTCTTCCTGCAGCAACCAGCTCCCTAGGGCACGACAGCGCAGCTGCCAGCACATCGACCTGCATCTGACTGAGCTTGTGGTGCACAACCTGGACGGAATCCCTGTGCATGGCAGTAGACGGTTCCCATGCCTTGGGCGATGAAGGCTTTCATCTTGGCGTGCTGTCCGTCGCTAGATGGCTTCGTGCGGGCGGGCGTGTGCGCGTACCCGTCAGCACACCCGCAGGGCTCGGCAAGAACCATTGCAACATACTCAATTTCCCCAACCGACTTGTGTCCCTTGTCTTGTCGAACGCCACTTGGCATGTGCCCATTGGTCGTGCTTGTATTGTCAGAACCCTTTCTTCTTGGCCCTTACTTCCTCCCCCTTCCCCTGATGTCACTTCCTCACTTGTCTGGTTGCAACTTCTCTTGTGTGTGTGTGTCTCCTTCCCTTGTGCTTTTGTTTTTTATTTTTCCCCCTTGTGCTTTTGTTTTTCATTTTTCCCCTTGGTGTGCTTTTTGTGTGTTTTCCTTGTGTGTGTGTGTGTGTCCTTCCGTTGCGACCATTCGGCCCTGTGGCCACCTGATGTGATCGCGCAACCTCGACCTCTGGTCGCGCCCTCTAGCTCGGCAGGCTGGACGTTCCGCGGTGATGGCAGCTGCAGGTACTACGGGTCGACCCTTTGTCGTTTCGTGTCATCATTGCGTGGTCGACCCTGTGTCATGTCATGATTACTGGCCGACCCTGTGTCGTTTTGTGTCACCATTGTGGGAAGAAGGGTGCTCGCGGATGGCCGCCTAGGGTGCCACGCACACCCAACATGGCCCCCATCTGCACATTTCGATTCTGGTATATTACTCCCTTTGGTTCCCTTTCCCACACCCCCACCCCCTTTCTTCATTGCACCCCGTCCCCCTTGTTCTCTCCCCCGGGTTCTCGTCGCAAATTGTTGCCTGCCGGAGCACATGGCTTCAGTGCGCATGTGGGCACGCGCTATGGCTGGCGGACGTCGCACACTTCATTCTAATCTTGTTGCTCTGTTCATCTGATTATGATATTTACTTCCTATGTCAATGTAGTAGATAAGCATAATATTTGATAGGCATGACTGTTGCTCCCTTCTCTGAAACTTGTATTGTCCTTTTCCTGGGAACTTACCTGAGAATGTACTCATAATTATCTGCAAGGAGCGGATGAATTACTAATAATTCTGGAGAGGCAATAGCAGTCCACAACCCGCTGTCTGGCGAGGGAGGGCCCATGGAGCCGGGGGCATGCCGTGGCAGAGAACACTTTGTATGTGTGTGCTGGCATCCACTCCTTCCGCGGTGCATCTGATTGTGCCTCTGCTTCTGCTTGCATCTGCCTCTTGGTGTCCTGCCATCGGTTGGTGTCGTGTGCCAGCAACGTCCCCCAGTTGCCGGAGAAGGACCGCCACTTGGCCGACAAGCCGAGCGCCTGCACGGTGGCCCTGCCCGTGCGGGAACACCAGGTACCTATGCACCCCTGCTGGGGTGGACGAGAGGACGTAGTAGTTGTGGGTGGATGGTCTATTCAACGCAGACAGGATCCTACTACTGTGTATACTAAATATAGCTGGTCACTACTGGATAGTATCCACAGTGTATACTGTATAATATGCTATATATAGCTTGGTAACGGCTGTACCGTATCCACGGAATAATTTGTAGAGATCTTAAATCCTGCTAGGCATTGGTTTCCCTTGTTGGCTGAGTCACGATACCACAATATCTGGGGCATCTTGTAGGCGAATGTCACTCCAGAACGCTGATTAAGCATGCCAGCCCACCTCACCTCCACACACGATGAATAGTGTCTAGTAAAGTGCCAACTGCCTAGTCTTTAAGCATAGTAGGTTATCGTAGATAGCTAACTGCCTTTGGGCGTGCCTTCCTGCACTCAAGGGGATCACTGCAATCCATCCTGCGCCTGCCCCCCCCCCTCCCGACGCACACACACTGGCAGGGCATGCTGTGGGTGTGGCCGGACGCCAGCACGCGGGAGAAAGCAGAGGCCACCTCACCGCCCACACTGCCTGCGCTGGACCAGGGCCTGTGCAGCTTCAATGGGCAGCGGGACATCGCGTACGGGTGAGTGGTTGGAAGGTGGTGCGGGTAAGACAGTGGGGGACGGCACACCGTCCATAGTTGTCCAGTATGGGTGAGTTTTTGCATGTTGTGCAGATTCCTGGTGTGTGGCATAGGAGGAACCGTGCACTGGATTCTGGTCGCAGGGTGGGGGTAGGTCAGTGGGTGCGGAGCAAAGGGGTGTCGTAATGTCTAGGGGCATGATGAAGGGAAGAAGGGGGAGCTCAGGTACCAACTCTTTGAGGCACAGGCGAGCGAAAGGTCAAAGGCCATCCCATGTCGCTGACCATCACATCTTTTTATAAGTGCTCGAATGCGTGCGCTACCGAGAGGCTTGCGCACAGTTTTAGCACACACATTTGTGTGCCATTCGCCCATGCATGCATGCATCAAACAGACAGACAGGCAGGCAGGCAGGCAGGCAGGCAGGCAGGCAGGCAGGCAGGCAGGCAGGCAGGCAGGCAGGCAGGCAGGCAGGCAGGCAGGCAGGCAGGCAGGCAGGCAGGCAGGCAGGCAGGCAGGCAGGCAGACAGACAGAAAGACAGACAGACAGGCAGACAGGCAGACAGGCAGGCAGGCAGGCAGGCGGGCAGGCAGGCAGACAGACGGGCAGGCAGACAGGCAGGCAGGCAGACATACATACATACATACATACATACATACATACATACATACATACATACATACATACATACATACATACATACATACATACATACATACATACAGACAGACAGACAGACAGACAGACAGACGGGCAGGCAGGCAGGCAGGCAGACAGACAGACAGACAGACAGACAGACAGACAGGCATGCAGGCAGGCAGGCAGGCAAGCAGGCAGGCAGGCAGGCGGGCAGACAGACAGGCAGACAGGCAGGCAGGCAGACAGACAGGCAGGCAGGCAGGCAGGCAGGCAGGCAGGCAGGCAGGCAGGCAGGCAGGCAGGCAGGCAGGCAGGCAGGCAGGCAGGCAGGCAGGCAGGCAGGCAGGCAGGCAGGCAGGCAGGCAGGCAGGCAGGCAGACAGACAGACAGACAGACAGACAGACAGACAGACAGACAGACAGACAGGCAACAAAGAACTTACGTCTCTGGGCTACATTGTCACCACCCATGACCTGTCTTCCTTTCTTCCACCACCACCACCACCACCACCACCACCACCACCACCACCACCACCACCACCACCACCACCACCACCACCACCACCACCACCACCACCACCACCACCACCACCACCACCACCACCACCACCACCACCACCACCACCACCACCACCACCACCATCCCCACACTGCCACACATGACCACCACCAGCTACGACACACTGGTGGAGAATGTGGTGGACCCTTCGCACGTCCCGTTTGCGCACCATGGCATCCAGGGCAACCGCAGCAAGCCAGGGATCAACGCGCTGAAGCTGCTGGAGAACAGCATCTCTGGCTTCAAGGTGAGGTGGCGGCTGGACAAAGCTTTCCAGGACCAAGGTGAGGGGCCTCCCGCATGCCACATGCTTCCAGGTGTCCTGCGGCATGTCCGGCTATAAGGTGAGGTAGCTGCCTCCCGTGTAGGTACGGCGGCTCCAGGTGAGGCGGCTGTGCAGGGGAGGATGTGTGTTTGCAACGAACCAGCCGTCAGTCACCCGCCTTTGGTGGGAGCGTGTGGGGTCAAGGTGGAGGGTTCCTGGCTCCCGAAATGTCCAAAGATAACGATGTGAGTAACCGCCCCGCGCTTTAAGGTGTACTAACACTAGTCATATGAGAAATAAGGAGATAGCCATGTGTTAAAAACCAAGGCTGGTAGAACACTAGACATATGAGAAATAAGGAGATAGCCAAGTGTTAAAAACCAAGGCTGGTAGAACACTAGTCATATGAGAAATAAGGAGATAGCCAAGTGTTTAAAACCAAGGCTGGTAGAACACTCTGGTGTTCACGACGGCGGCTAGGCGCAGAGCCAAATGTTCACGCGAAGCTTGCGGCTGAGAAAACTGATTCTTCTAAATGATTTAGCACGGGCAATCAACTGTACTAGAGGACTCTACCTTTTCGTTTTTAAATAAAAGACGCTGACGCTTGTGTAGTAAGTACACTCACGCTGCAGCAGGTCACTCCCTTCCCCTGATTCCCTGCCACGGTCCCTTGTCCTCCACCCTTCATGCCGGACAGGTGTTGCGGGAGCCAGAATCCGAAAAGATGGGCTATAGCGACATCAGTTGGCAGGCGCCGTGCCTGGTCACGTACAATGTGGAGCTGAAGATAAAGGGTGCCCCTCCAGGACCCTGGCCGTACCTGGTGCGCTCCCCCTTATAACTCTCCCCACTACTGTTCTCCTCATATCATAGAGTCAATCATCGCCCCATTCCTTCATACCTTTTTCACACCTCCCCATTCTTACCCATCTACCCCCATTTCGCCGCTGTTGACAGCTGGGTGCGCCATGGTGAGGGGCCGTAGAGCAGTATCTACATAAGGCTACTAATAATCTGGCTGCTGTCCCCTACACGCCTCCCCTCCCTCTATCCAAATCCTGCCTGTTCCTCCCTCTTGCCCCCTTGCTCCTCCCGTTTAGTCAGGCCATGTAAGCGCTCAAGTAACACTGCCTGACAAGTGGAAGGATCCTCATTATTGGGACCAAGTTGCTGTAAGGAAGCTAAGGCGCGGATGGGTCTCATGATCCAGAATGGTCTGCCTGGGTGGGTATAGGATGAAGAGATATGTTTCTCTCAACAAGATGTGTATGACAAGACAAGATATGTTTCTCACTTGTTTCCTGGGACCGAAGGAAGGGTATTTACCTCATTTTGGACTGCGGCGAGGCTTCTGCCCCTCATGTCCTGATGCCTGCCACTGCATCAGCAGGAATGTGTGAGACCTCGTTGCCGTGCCCACCGCCTTGGGCGCCTTTCTCGTTCCGTTGGAACAGGTGGATGGTCCAGGTGGATGTAGTAAAGGAACGCAGCCCCTTGTGGCTATTCTGATTGCTGTATCACCCTTAGAATTTTTTATTTACCCTACTTTGAATGTCCTGAATCGCCTTTTCGATGAATTCTGTTGTTTTGGACTTGACCTTTCCCCTCATGCGCCATCAGCATTAACTTGCAAACTTGCACTTTTGACTAGGTGTAAATGTTTTAGACTATTCCATCCGCCCAGATGGCTCCCGTTCAACTAATGTCAATTGTTTTCAATGGTTTTCACCTTTGCGGAGTGCCTGATCAGAATATCAATTGATCGTGATGCCACGCTGCCATCCCACAGACGGCGTACCTGGTCCCTAGAACGCCCACCACGGCGCGCATCATCTTCTTCTTCCCCCAGTGGATGAAGTTTGTGGCGCTCATCCACAAGCTCAAGGTGATGCCCAGCTCATAACCAAAGATCGCGCTCCTTCATTCTCTGGCAAAGGAGGGTGCAAGCGTATGTACTTAGGGTGCATAATGATCCACCACACTGCGTCTTAGTAAGCTGCGCTACGTTGCGCCAGGGAACCCCCATATTGCTGTCGCGCTTAATTGTGAGTTGGTGCCGTGCTGGCAAAGGTATGACGCATCACTTAAGGTTGCACCGTGTCGCACTTCTAGGTACATGAACACTTGAGCACACGAACCGTGTTGCTCTCAAGTACGTGAACAAAACCATATTACATGTGCGGCATGGCGATACGTGTTTCGCTGGTGCAACATGGTGCTGTCACTGACTGAGACGCAGCATGGTGCATCACAACACAAAATAACACAAGTCATGGTAGTAAACGTGAGGCCAAAGGAGAGTGCAGGTGTCTTTGTGTTCAGTGCCAAGGGGAGTCCCATGATGTTGAGGTGAGGCAGGTTGGGGGGGAAGAACCTGGAGTGAGCCAGGATTAATCTAACTGTAGCACACGACTTAGGCAGGATGGGGTCCCTGTTGTGAAGGCTTTTGCCCCGGAGCATGCATTTGACTTGTTCTGTGCAGCGGTCGGGTACCAGCAATGTCGCACGTACCAGCAGTGAAGAAAGAAACCGGAACTAGTGGCAATACCCCTCCGTGTCAGTGGTAGCATAAATGTGCACAAATGTGCTGGCCGCTAGCTGCCCCTGCTGGTTAAGCTCCCACCCTGCCACCCTTGCCTTCATGTGGTGAGTAGCATCCGCTGTGTCCTGCCTAATTTTGGCGGACGATGAATCCAGCAATACAAAGTGAGCGTCCACGCCCAACAGGCTGCGCGTCCATGTACACATGCTGCCTATACTTGCTGACATTTTTCGTTGCTTATGACTGTGGGCGTTGGCCGTCATCAACCCTCTGCCCTGCGTGCGTGCCACAGCCCCGCTGGATCGACCATTTTGAGCGTAACGACATCCTGGACGGGGACATGGTCTTTCTCAACCGGCAGGTGGGGTAGGCGCTTTGGTGGCGGTTTGGTGCAGGTGGGGGGTTAGGCGTTTTGGTGGCGGTTTGATGCAGGTGGGGGGTAGGCTCTTTGGTGGTGGTTTGGAGCCGGTGGGGTAGGCGCTTTGGTGGCAGTTTGGTGCAGATGGGGGGTGGGCGCTTTGGTGGCGGTTTGGAGCCGGTGAGGTAGGCGCTTTGGTGGCGGTTTGGTGCAGATGGGGGGTGGGCGTTTTGGGGGCATCCTAGTGGCGTGACTCGTGTCTCCGACATTTCTGCACTGCGATGGTGCTGCTACGATGTTTTGGCGCCATCCCCTCATGTCTGATGGGGGGTGGCCGCCGTCCCCCGTGTCTGGGTGCGGCACTAGGACGTTTTTGTGCTGGGCGGTGACGTTGCGGTCACCTTGAGTGCTGTGCACCAGGTTTTGCCACTGGTGCTCGCCACCTCTAGCATGTGATGGTGTGTTCGCCATTTTGTGTTGACACGCATGCTTTACTGTTTTGATGAGTAATCCCACAGTCCGCGCCCATCATGTTGCCACACTTCGCTGTTTATGATACGCCCCCCACCATCAGCTGATTCGGCTTCTATCACACAACATTGCTTATCACACTCGACAAGCTACTAGCGATTGACCAGCACCTACTTCTGCACCCTTGGTGCCATACTGAGCATGAAAGCCGTCCCTAGCTATCAAGAGGCCTACCATCACTATGCCATTTTGAGTGCAGTTTTTTCTATGTGGGTGCAAAGTTCTTGTGGGCGTCCCCCACCATATCTGCATGATGGGGTGGTTACCTACGGAGTCACATGGAAGTTTTGGCAGTAAATCGGTGTACTGCAAGTTTCGGGCACATTTTCAAATTGTTTTTGGCGTTGGGAGTATTGGATTTCAACCCCTGCCGTCCGGTTCACCGCCACTCCTTTCACATACAGAGTCATTTGAGTTATTTGAGTCTATACAGTTATGTGGCCTGTTTCCATGCGCAAGGGTGGGCAGCTGCTCGCCGCTCTCTCCTACATCACGCATTCATGGAACATGCGGACCCACAGTGTGCGTGACGTACGGCAGTTGTTTTGTGCCCCCCACCTAGTCGTGCCGCATCGCGCCTGATGTTACCACCCCCGCCTGGTGCCTGGTGGGATTTGAATCTTGCCGCCACCACCACGTGGCGCCTGACTTTGCGCTGTGGCACTGCACCCCACGACCGTTTGACTGATCTGTGCCGCGACCACCCCACGGCGCTAGGAGCGCATTCTGCGCGAGCAAGGGTCTGGAGCCGCTGACAAAGACCGCACTGCCGCCGAGGTGAACGCGGAGCTAAGCAGTTCATTCTTCAAGCAGGCGTACATGCCAGCCAGGGCGGATGTTGCTGTCAACTCGGTGGGTGCTTGCTCACCTAGGGCATGGTGGTAGTGACCGTGATGTGCTTAGTGCTGGTAGTTAAGTGGGCGTGATGAGAGCGCCACATCACCTGAAGCAAGGGAATGGTCGGACCTGCAGCTGTTGACGCAGTGGGCAGTGAAATGACTGTCCACGAGAAGTGGCGGTGGTGACTTGTAGCGTGCGTGGGTATGACATCATCGTCACATGAGTGCATCAGTAGTGCGCTGGCACTAGAAGAATGGCAAGTTGGTAAATGGGGTCATCATCATGGCACTAGTTGAAAGGCAGAGATACAAGTGCGCATTCTTTTCATTAAGATTGCTGACAACAGTGCGTCCTAGTAGTTTGCTCGTTGTGCTAAGAGCGCCGGTCACTTGCAGTTGCAGCGATGATAACATCAGTAATCACAGGCGGATGGGTGGTCTCCGTGGCCCTTTCAGCGATCATTAGTGACGACGATCCTAAAGTAGGCATGGAAGTAAGCATATCGCCTTGCGTCCTGATGTCTGTAGTGTGCAGTGGGGCTCAGACAGTGGGTGCAGTCCCTATTCCCCAACCTTCGCGACGCTGACACCTATCTTCAAGTAGGTAGTCAAGTTAGGGTATCGCCTTGTGCCCGTTGTATCTTAAGCGTGCCCTTTGGCTCAGAGAGTTTCATGCTAGTATCATATAGTGAATGCAGTTCCCATTCCCCAACGTTTGCGATGCAGACACACGGCCGCAGCAGGTCTCTGTTATGAATGGTGGTTAGTACGTAAGGAGCTGTGTTCAGGAAAGCCATGTTGGATCTCCCTGCCCTTGTCTACCCGAATTTGTCAGCCATAATAAACTGTACTGTAACTACACTGTCACCATTGGTAGCTGATGCATCTGGATGAATCAAGTACCCTGGGCGTCCACTCGTCCCTGGGCACACACCCTTCTCCCACCTCTGGGGAGGTGCCTTTGCCTGTGATGCGGCGAATACCTACTGAGAAACGCTTGCTAATCGCTCGCTCGCTCCCGCTCTGCATCCGCATTTTCCCGCTGGTTTGTTCTGCGCTGCCTGCAGTTCCGGGTGTGGATGCAGAGGCATGGTGAGTAGGGGCTATGTTGCTGTGATGAATAAGGGCTGTGATGAATAAGGGCTGGATCAATAGGGGTCGAGTGTGAATGCAGAGTCATGATGAGTAGGGGCTGTGATGAATAGGGGCCGCGATGAATAAGGGCAGTGGTGGATAGGGTTTGTGAGTATTTGCAGCCATGATGAAAAGGGCCGAAGGGAGTAAGGGCTACGGGTATTAGGGGCCATGGCAATTAGGTGCCGCAGGTGATGCCGGTTACGGCACACTCGGCTTATAGTGCAGCCACCGGTCTAGTGCAGCCACCAGGCTTCACCATGTCCGTTTCGCCTGTACGCAAACAGCTCCCTCCTGCTTTTTTGCCACTCTGCTGTAGTCCCGTTTCGTTTCCTATCTATCCGTTTCGCTGATCATAATCAACTCTGACAACGATGAAACATGCGGAGTGGGGTAGTGTACGGATGGCAGCATATACCCGCAGGTGCAGTGGCCGGTTCCCATTCCAACTCGCAGCAGAGGCCCTGGCTGGCTTGACGCCGGCATATTTGCATGGATCATGTCCGCTGTGCCGCTTGAGGCTGCTACTGGCTTTCACATGATCTAGTACCCAGGAATATATGAATGAGACAACCAGATGGCCGATTCCTTGTATACCCCAGGCACGAGTGGGCCCGGGACATCTTATTAACAGATGAGACAAATAAGGTCACGCGCACATATCTCATAGTTGCCCTTTCATCGTCGAAGAGAAGTAAGGTCACGTGCACGTAGTTCCTATTGCCCTTTGATCCCCTACGATAAATAAGGTCACGTGCACGTAGCTCGTGTTTTGGGGCCCGTTGATCTCCTGGGTGAATTTCCCCTTGGGGTGTTCCGGCCCAGCGATGGCCTCTGTGTGCCGTAGCTTCTATCACTGCCGTGATGAATACTTGTATGCTGCATCAGTTGCGATTCCGTTCTAAAACAGAGAAGAGCCTTGATCCATGTGGGTGCAGTTAGGCTCTCGAGTGACCCAGGGAGTAACCCCGTACTACTGTTCTATCATATCGTGCTCCTATAGTGAATATACTATCACGTCGTGCTCCTATAGGGAATATACTATTACGTCGTGCTCCTATAGTGAATATACTATCATATCGTGCTCCTATAGTGAATATACTATTATGTCGTGCTCCTATCCATGAATGGGTTTAGCATTGCGGATCCAGGGCACATATTCGGTTGCGTCTGTAGCACCGCATGCGGCCGCCACGTTGCTGCTCTGATGCTTGCACGCATTCGGCTGCGCTCCTCGTGATGCATGGGGCTGTCATGCCGCTACTTTAATGCTTGCATACGTCCCCTTGCACCGCGCACAGCGCCGGAGGGCGTGAAATGGCTCAAGGGCGACGGCCACCTGGGCCCCAGCCCGCCCAAAGAGCAGCTGCTGGACCGCTTCCATCAGGTGGGCTGCCAGGGTGACCGCACAGAAACTATCCCTAACCCTAAACCCTCGCAAAGTTGCAGTGCTCTTTGACAGGCATGTTCATGACAGCATGACAAATCATGACAGCGCATCATACTTGCGACAGCCATCCTATTCGTGACATGTTCATGACCACTGATGCTCAAGGCTCCTGAGATGCAAGTCTTGGAGCGGGTGGATGGTTTCATGGGCAATAATGCCCCATCAGAGGAGTGGAGGCCATCACCTGCTTTCATGTTATAAGCACGCTCAACCTAGTTACTGTCATCTCATCAACATACTCGTTCCCTGTCATGGAGGTTCCCTTGCCCTGCGTTGTTCCCCACCTGCCCATAATTCATGAAAGGCTCCTTATTTTGGCCCGCAAAATAGACATTTATTTCATCGTCTCAGAGTCCAGGGTGACTAGTTCCTTCCGGTCATCCCCATGGGGGGGTGGCGCCTTGCTCCCATATAGAGGCCTGCTAGTAGGCGTTCTGGTACTATATTTTTGCCATTGTTATAAACCTCGATCCAGCCATGAGAAAACCATAAATCCATAATGCAGCTGTGACGAAAGCGTGATAAAGCCATTTTGCAGCCACGGTAGAGCCATGTTGTAGCAATTGTAAAGCCATAGTTAAGGCGTGATAAAGCTTTAGTAAAGGCATGATAAAGCCACGGTAAAGCCACTATGCAGTCATGATGGCGGCAAAGGTTGACATCCCCTCCATCATTCCCACCCTTACCCCCATCCTCTGCTGCCCTGGGCTTCCACGGGTCCCCTTCTTGCGTCGCCAGCACACGCTCATCTGCTCCTCCTGCAAGGCTGCGCACAAGCAGCTGCAGGTGACCATGCGGGTACTGCTGGCGGCCGCAGGTGTCCAGCTGGCAATCGCTGCTGTGCTGTCGGCTACCGCACAGAGTAAGCAAATGCTCTCCTGGGTGGTTGTGGCTTCTCTTGCATATAATAGCTCGCCTGTTGTCATGGACAACATTTGGTTTATACACGCTGCTTAGGGTGCTGTCTTGCGCGGGTTTCGGACAGCGTTTTCCCTTGCAGGGTATATTTGCCTCGACATGCCGCCGTTGTATATCATCCGATGGGCTTTATGATGTTGCATGGGCACAATGAAGCATGCTTGGCTCTCAGCATACCAGGCATCCTTGTGTACTTAAACAGTTGTACTTGCCTTTTATTTGTCTGCTTTTGAAGACCATCTCGCTTCACTATTGCGCTTGATTCATCGCCATGCATATTGCAGAGCTATGCAATATGCATGGTTTGGTTGTGGGGAGCGTGCGTGTGTGCAGATGAGGCAGGACTAATTATTAATACCACGATGAGGCACGATTGTGGCTGTATAACACCTTAGCACTTCCTGTCATGAGTTTCTTGGTCTTCAGTATGTGATGGGTTAGCCATCTGAGTTCACTGATGCTTGTCGCACATGAATCAATACAAGCAAGCATCCAGTTTTTGTTTCTGCCTGATACTAACTCTAATCTATGGACGTTTTCTCTTCTGCTTTTGTGGTCCATGTTCGTATGTGCTTGGACTGGCCGACACTCTACACATCTGCTTGGCGATGCCTGTCCACGTCCAGAGGCCAGCATCGCGTGTGCCCTGGGTGCCATTGTCTGTGGCGCGGTTTCTTGGATCCTGAAGGATGTCGTAGAGCCGTACTTGGTGTACCGGGACTATGTGCATGCCACCAGGTAGCAGTCGTACCGGGTCTTCTTGGATGGCATTTTCGCTGGTCCGTACTGGCTGACGTAATTGTCCTGCATGCATCTTCCTCCAAACAAAGGAGAGGCCTATATCTTCCATCTCTGCGTCCGCCAGCGGAGAGGCTGACGGCAGGCCGCAGGCCCGCAGCCCAGCCACACTAGGGCCCCAGAACGTATCTACCTGGTTAGCGGTTGCGAGGTGCCCTGCTAGTTGTCAGGCTACGTTGCCTAATGGTGCTAGACTGAATGAGTGGCATGCCCAAGTATCTGTCTCCCTTCATCAACAAAAATCACATGACTGCGGCACATGAGTACCAATAAAGATACCTTCAACCCCTAATCACAACGATCAAGAAGGCGGGAGGGCGCCCTACAGGTCGCCCGCAGCATCGCAAGTTCGCAACTTTCCAGGAGGACCAAAAAACAAATGTTGCAAACATATTGTTGGCTCATGTATCAGAATATTGTTGGCTGGCAAACTGGTGGTGAACCTTAATAAATCAATTAAACAAATAAGAACATGTCTGAGCCGTGGGGAATATATGTAACACATAGCCCAGAGAAGGGGCAGATGCTTTTTAATACATTCTGAGCTACAACCTGCAGGTGGGGGAATGTAATTAATTAATTCATTCACAGACACGTGACTGCGTCACGTGAGCATAAGTCCTCAGTGGGAGGGGAACATGGGATGGAATGGATGGTGTAAGCTATCTAGGTCCTAGTTACAGGGGTGTGGGCACCGCGGCCCGAATCGCTATGAATGCCATACTTGGTCACACGCGGAGCCCCCCCAGGCTTGGGGGTGGTCTCCTTCGTCACTACTTGCCAGCTATCCTTGCGCACCATCTGCCTCCATTAATTAATTAATTAGACTCGTGCTCCCGTTGGGGAGTCACGGAGCATTAACCCCGATGGATGGATGGATGGGTGCAAACAGTCCTACCGGTCTAATCTATCTACATCGGCTACATACTACATCTATCTAACAGCATTCTAACTACAACATCTATCTAGACAGCCGCACGCTGCCCTAGGGGAGCTGTCTGGCGTGCCTCCCACGGGATTGCACACGCGGGCGCTTCCCCACTGGGGGGGGCTCATTGTCCTCTATGACCTGGGCCCACTTGGCCTTGTCCATCATCTTCTTCCAAATCACAGAGAGGCCTAGGCCCCCCATGTCTTCTACTAGCTGTTCTTTCAAGGTGCGGGCCTTGCGGCGTCTAACATCACTGGGCCCGGCCCACGTCAGGAGGTGCCGGCCAGGCTGGACTGGTCGCAGTCCTGCGGGGGGGCCACGTGAGGTGTCTACCTGGTTGGTGCGAGCTAGGTGCCCTACTAGCTGCAGGCGTCGATGCTTAATGGTGCTGGTGATATAGGGCATGCCCTGGTACAGGTCCTCATTGCGGACATGAGCAGCATATCCTACTCTGAAAATGGAACGCAGCATGCTGGTGACCGCGCCGTCCAGCTTGCGGGCCAGGTCGGCGGTGAGGGTCCACGTCTCGGCCCCATACGTGAGAACAGGAAAGACGAGGACCTTGAACAGGTCCTGTTTCTCGATCTTGCCCAGGGGCTTGCGCCACAGGGCCCGGTACTGGCGTAAAGCGTGCCAGGCGAGGGAGATGCGATGGTCCACATCAACCTCGCAGCTGCCTCCATATTACAGACAAACCAGGAGGCTGCCCGGGTGTGAGCCCGTCGCGTCTAGTGTAGCACATGTCCATGCCGAGTCTATCACGAAAAGTCCACGGGTCACTGGCGGCCCTGCCGCGCGCGGCCGGGGGCACGCCAGGTGAGGACATATCGCCCAGGCTGGGCGGGCTTGGTGCCAGCTAGTCTATCTGATGTGTCTACCTGATCTGTGCGGGCCAGGTGCCCGGCTAGGCCCAGGCGCCTGTGCCTAATAATGTGGGAAACATATGGCAAATCAGCGTACAAATCCTCATTACTAATGTGCAAACCAAAAGGGATGTTAATGGCCTTGCGCAGCATCTTGGTGACGGTGCCGTCGAGTCGTTGCTCCAGCTCCTGCGTCAGTGTCCAGGTCTCGGCGCCGTAGGTCAGGATCGTCAGAATGACGACCTTGAAGAGGTCACGCTTGAGGATCCGGGGTAGGGCAGGGTTGCTCCACCAGCGGCGGTGGTCATGGAGTTGCGCCCATGCCATGCCGATCCGTGTCGTCATGTCGTCCTTGCAGTCGGGAAGCCAACTGCCGAGCAGCTTGAAGCGGCCTGAAGGAGGGTAGTTGACCTCGGCATCGTCTAAGAGGCGGAGTGTGGGTGGGGGCCCTAAGTTCCATGCCGAGGGCCAGGGCCTCCGTTTTGGGGCTGATTTCTAGACCAACCGCCCGAGCCTCGAGCGCTGCATGGCAGTCCAGCCAAAGTTGGGCAGACTCCGGCTTCTCGATGAGCATGATGTCGTCGGCATAAATGAGGTCAGCTAGTAAAGTCTGTCTGTTAGTCGGCCCTCCTTCTCCAAGCTCGTTCGTGACCGCTAGGCCAGGGGCACGGCCAGCTGCCATGCTAGCAAAGCGAGCACATGCCTGGCGCATAACATAATCCGCTACGATAAAAAACAGGTACGGCGACAGGACGCAACCCTGCAAGACGCCGGTCTGCAGTGGGCATGGCGGGGTAATGCCGTGTTGAGTGCGCACCGAAGTGGTCGACCCCTCATACAGCGTGCGGATGACGGTAATCAGGGGAGTGGGGACGCGAGCGCGAGCAAGGACAGCCCATAGAGCATCCCGGAGGACAGAATCAAAAGCCTTGATGAAGTCGACGACGATCAGGATGGCGGGAAACTCACCAGGTTGCAAGAGAGCGATTTCCTCGAAGAGGCGACGCGCGACGAAGATGGCCATGACGGTGTTGCGCCCAGGACGGAAGCCCATTTGACTTTCTCCTAGGTGACAGTCGAGAGCAGAACGAAGGCGGTTGAGGATCATGCGCATGAACAACTTGAGTGCGGCGCTCTGGATGCAGACTCCTCGGTAGTTGGCGGGGTCGTCAGGGGAACCTTTGTTTTTGTACAGCATAATACGGTAGCTATGCTGCCACTCAGGAAATATCGGCGGCGCGTCGGCAAGCAGGATCCGGTTGCAGACGTCAAGCAGGAACCCCGTGAGCGCCGTCAGCTTAACCCCCCGGTTAATCACCAGGGCTGGGAGCTGGTCAGGTCCAACGGCGGCGTAGAAGCGAAGTACTTGCTTGGCGGCGGTGCTCAGCTCGAGCTCGGTGAACGGCGGTAGCTCGTTGGGGTCGGCCAGGGGTTCCGTCAGGGCTGGGTACGTGTAGTCCTGCTCAGCGGCGGGCGGCGTGGGCGGCGCAGGGACGTCCGCAGGCACTACTGCCAGGCGTGCGGCCGCCAGAGGGCCAAGCGGCGGAGGCGGCGGGGGGGCACCTAGCAGCCGGGACTGGGAGGAATACCACTGGTCGAGCTGCTGCTGCGGTGAGCCAGAGAGTGTCCGCGGCGCCGGCGGCGCGCCGCCGGCAGGGCGTTGGGCGTGACGCAGGCGGGTCCAGGCGTACTTGCCGTGTTGGTCCTTGAGGTGGGCGAAGTACTCGCGGACATGGAGGTCCTCCTGCTCCTTGGTCGCCTGCCGGATGGCCGAGTGGTAGTAGGCTTTGAGGCGGGCGTAGCGGGCGGGGTCGCTGTTGTTGCGCAGGGCTTGCCGGGCCTGGATGACGACGGGGAGCCGGTGCAGGCTGGTGAACGGCGGGGCGGGCGGCGGGGGGGCAGCAGGGCCCTGGCCGCGGGCAGCTTGTCAGCGAGGTGCCGAAGGGCCGATGCCGGGCCGGCAGCGAACAGCTGGGCGTGGCTGGCCGGGATGTCCAGCGCGTCGACGAACTCCTCTGCCGCGCGCTTGTGGGCGCGTTTTTCAGGAAAGTCCTCCAGAGCTTCGTCAGATTTCTCAAGCAACTGCAGTGTGCGCAAATCAGGTGGTGCCGCGTGCTTATGAGAGGGCGAGGGGAATCGCAGGCGGATGCGGGCGGTGACGATGCGATGATCGGAGCGCACCAGGGGGATCACGTGCGAGCGAGCAGCTACTAAGTACAGATCCTTGATGACGCTTGCGCATTAATACAACATATAGTCGATGCAGCGTGCAGTGCCAGTTGGCGAGGTGTGTGTGACCAAAGCATCTGGACTATGTGGAAAGCGGGTGTTGGCAGTGACCAAATCGCATGTCGTAAGCAAATCAGCAAAAAGTTCAGTGTTGGCATTGGAGACCGTACCGTTGGGGGCGTGCTGACATCCGCCAGTACCCGGTGGTAGCGTGCGTTGGCGTCCAGTAGCAGAGCGAGTTAGTTGCGACCAGGGGTGCCGTTCGCCAGGTTCTCCAGTGCTGCAAAGAAGTCCTAAGTTGCGATCTTGTTCTGGGTGGCCGGAGTGGGGTGCGTAACCGACGCCCACTGTCAGGGCGTAGGTCGAGTGGCCCTCCACCGAATGAAAAGTGGCCACAACTGAGGAGCCGAGCGTTGACCAGCTGGGGTTCGCCCATGTGGCGTACGGCGAGCGGGGAGCAGAGGAGACCGACGCCCCCGTTCCCGGTACCGTCGCCACCTCCGTAGTAGAACCGCCAGCTGTCGATGTCGTCAGCAGCAAGGGCAGTCGATCCGCGGGCCGATGCAGTGCGCCTGTGTTCTTGGATTCCCAGGAATCATGGCGATATTATTGTCGATGCAGAAACCAATATAAGATTGGAGACTCGATGGCACTGACAGTCGTCACTGCGCAGGCAGTGACAGCGGTCAGCGTCGGGCTGGAGCGTGCGGGCGTTGAAGGAGGCGATGACCAAGGGCGCGCGTTGACCGAAAAGGTGGGTGCAGGTGGGGGTGGGGGCGGAGATGGAGCAGGGTGGTGATGGGGGTGGGGGTGGAGGTGGTGGGGTAGGGGGGGCGGGTTGAGGACTTATGCTTTCGATCACCGTTTCGATTCTTCCTGCATGCCAACGCGTCGAGGCGACGCCGACGGTTGGCTCGGGTGGCCAGGTAGAATGAGTCTGCGTCTGCACGCATAAGAAATGCGTGCAGTCTGAGAAGGTTTCGGAGGCGGCCGCGCGAGGCGGGGCGAACCTGGCTCACTGCCGACCCGTTGCTCTCTTTCCGACAGCCCGAGGGCTGCGAAGGCAAAGGGGCGGGAAGTAGTTAGGCAGATCCCACTGCTAGAGCCGCGGAGCCGCGGGGCCGCGAGCGTCGTCATTGATAGGAGAGAAGGGTTCGCAGCGCGGGCTCCGGCTCAGGTGCAAAGCGAACGAATTTATGATGGGGAATGTAAACTGCCACATACTCTGGGTGCGTAAGGTGCACCTGCACCACCATGGTGTATCATACCAAAAGAGGCCTGACACGGGGTGGAAGATGATTATGGCTAAGCTATGACCAGGGCATTGGCGTCTCAGCGGAGAGTGGCTCTCTGCATATGGCCATGGGCCAAGCATTATTAATTATTGTGGGTTGTGGGTCAAAAATTGTTGTTTGTAAGTGAACCCTGGGTATCAATGAGACTTTTCGTGACTAGACTCGGCATGGACATGTGCTACACTAGACGTGACGGGCTCACACCCGGGCAGCCTCCTGGTTTGTCTGTAATATATGGAGGCAGATGGTACGCAAGGACAGATGGCAAGTAGTGATGAAGGAGACCACCCCCAAGTCTGTGGGGGCCGCTTCGCATGTGACCGCGTATGGCATTCATAGATAGCGATTCGGGCCGTGGTGCCCACAACCCTGTAACTAGGACCTAGATAGCTTACCTCATCCATTCCATCCCATGTTCCCCTCCGGGAGGACTTATGCTCACGTGACGCAGTCATGTGTCTATTAATTAACTGGTGTCTATTAATTAACTGGTGTCTTCATTAATCCATTCCATCCCACTAATGTGGTGGAGCAACCCCGCCCTTAGTTAATTAATTAACAGACACGTGACTGTGTCACGTGAGCGTCCTCAGTGGGAGGGGAACATGGGATGGAATGGATGGTGAACAGTAAGCTATCTAGGTCCTAGTTACAGGGGTGTGGGCACCGCGGCCCGAATCGCTATGAATTAATGCCATACGCAGTCACATGCGAAGCGGAGCCCTTACAGGCTTGGGGGTGGTCTCCTTCATCACTACTTGCCATCTATCCTTACGTACCATCTGCCTCCATATTACAGACAAACCAGGAGGCTGCCCGGGTGTGAGCCCGTCGCGTCTAGTGTAGCACATGTCCATGCCGAGTCTATCACGAAAAGTCCACGGGTCACTGGCGGCCCTGCCGCGCGCGGCCTGGGGCACGCCAGGTTAGGACATATCGCCCAGGCTGGGCGGGCTTGGTGCCAGCTAGTCTATCTGATGTGTCTACCTGATCTGTGCGGGCCAGGTGCCCGGCTAGGCCCAGGCGCCTGTGCCTAATAATGTGGGAAACATATAGCAAATCAGCGTACAAATCCTCATTACTAATGTGCAAACCAAAAGGGATGTTAAGGGCCTTGCGCAGCATCTTGGTGACGGTGCCGTCGAGTCGTTGCTCCGGCTCCTGCGTCAGTGTCCAGGTCTCGGCGCCGTAGGTCAGGATCGTCAGAATGACGACCTTGAAGAGGTCACGCTTGAGGATCCGGGGTAGGGCAGGGTTGCTCCACCAGCGGCGGTGGTCATGGAGTTGCGCCCACGCCATGCCGATCCGTGTCGTCATGTCGTCCTTGCAGTCGGGAAGCCAACTGCCGAGCAGCTTGAAGCGGCCTGAAGGAGGGTAGTTGACCTCGGCATCGTCTAAGAGGCGGAGTGTGGGTGGGGGCCCTTCCATGCCGAGGGCCAGGGCCTCCGTTTTGGGGCTGATTTCTAGACCAACCGCCCGAGCCTCGAGCGCTGCATGGCAGTCCAGCCAAAGTTGGGCAGACTCCGGCTTCTCGATGAGCGTGATGTCGTCGGCATAAATGAGGTCAGCTAGTAAATTCTGCTTGTTAGTCGGCCCCCCTTCTCCAAGCTCGTTCGTGACCGCTAGGCCAGGGGCACGGCCAGCTGCCATGCTAGCAAAGCGAGCACATGCCTGGGGCATATGTAACATAATCCACTACAATAATAAACAGGTACGGCGACAGGACGCAACCCTGCAAGACGCTGGTCTGCAGTGGGCATGGCGGGGTAATGCCGTGTTGAGTGCGCACCGAAGTGGTCGACCCCTCATACAGCATGCGGATGACGGTAATCAGGGGAGTGGGGACGCGAGCGCGAGCAAGGACAGCCCATACATAGAGCGTCCCGGAGGACAGAATCAAAAGCCTTGATGAAGTCGACGACGATCAGGATGGCGGGAAACTCACCAGGTTGCAAGAGAGCGATTTCCTCGAAGAGGCGACGCGCGACGAAGATGGCCATGACGGTGTTGCGCCCAGGACGGAAGCCCATTTGACTTTCTCCTAGGTGACAGTCGAGAGCAGAACGAAGGCGGTTGAGGATCATGCGCATGAACAACTTGAGTGCGGCGCTCTGGATGCAGACTCCTCGGTAGTTGGCGGGGTCGTCAGGGGAACCTTTGTTTTTGTACAGCATAATACGGTAGCTGTGCTGCCACTCAGGAATCGGCGGCGCGTCGGCAAGCAGGATCCGGTTGCAGACGTCAAGCGGGAGCCCCGTGAGCGCCGTCAGCTTAATCACCGGGGCTGGGAGCTGGTCAGGTCCAACGGCGGCGTAGAAGCGAAGTACTTGCTTGGCGGCGGTGCTCAGCTCGAGCTCGGTGAACGGCGGTAGCTCGTTGGGGTCGGCCAGGGGTTCCGTCAGGGCTGGGTACGTGTAGTCCTGCTCAGCGGCGGGCGGCGTGGGCGGCGCAGGGACGTCCGCAGGCGCCACTGCCAGGCGTGCGGCCGCCAGAGGGCCAAGCGGCGGAGGCGGCGGGGGGGCGCCGAGCAGCCGGGACTGGGAGGAATACCACTGGTCAAGCTGCTGCTGCGGTGAGCCAGAGAGCGTCCGCGGCGCCGGCTGCGCGCCGCCGGCAGGGCGTTGGGCGTGACGCAGGCGGGTCCAGGCGTACTTGCCGTGCTTGTCCTTGAGGTGGGCGAAGTACTCGCGGACATGAAGGTCCTCCTGCTCCTTGGTCGCTTGCCGGATGGCCGAGTGCATGGTAGTAGGCTTTGAGGCGGGCGTAGTGGGCGGGGTCGCTGTTGTCGCGCAGGGCTTGCCGGGCCTGGATGACGACGGGGAGCCGGTACAGGCTGGTGAACGGCGGGGCGGGCAGCGGGGGGGCAGCAGGGCCCTGGCCGCGGGCAGCTTGCCAGCGAGGTGCCGAAGGGCCGAAGCTGGGCCGGCAGCGAACAGCTGGGCGTGGCTGGCCGGGATGTCCAGCGCGTCGACGAACTCCTCTGCCATGCGCTTGTGGGCGCGTTTTGTTGGAAAAGTAGAGGAAACTAATGGGTTTTACACAATGCCTTGTGCTTGGCCTTGCTACCCTTGCACCTTGCAGGTGATGAAAGACTGAGCTTGAAGACAATGGAAGAGAGACCAGAAAAAGAGTTTATTTCATAGGTTGAGAGGTTAGAAATACAGGTTGAATGGAGGTTCAATAGAGGTACCTGCCCTTAGCTAGGGGGCAGTTTCCTTTTATACCTTTTAGGCTAGGAAGGATGACATCAGCAATGACATCATCACAGAAGCTTGTAGAAACATCCTAGCATATTCCTAGCATATTCCCAGCATATTCTCAGTATATTCCAGGAATATTCCTGGCATATTCTTAGAACATTCCTAGAACATTCTAGACATGATCCAATGAGCTGGCATAATAGCTAGATGCCAAGTGTCTACATAATAATGTGCCACATAACATGATTAATAAAGTGACACATCTCTTCTCCTTGGAGTGACAAGTGTCATGCAATGAGTCTACCCACTTGTCATCATGTAAGTCATAACATGTGTCATCATGAGCTTCCAACACTTGTCAGCTCATGGACCAAACACTTGTCCACTAGGCCATAGCACCACTTGTCAATCAAATACGTGATGCTACTAGGCTGACTCAGGGTACAAGTCATCCATGTCCAAGTATAGGACTATGGCACATGAATATTGATCAGCTCATTGAGCCCAATCCATCTAGCTCATCATAGCTATCGAATTCCCAGTCCATATGGAATAAATCCAACAAGAAATAAATCAGGCTGGGATATATTGTGGCCAGGTGGATATAATATCACTAACACGTTTTTCAGGAAAGTCCTCCAGAGCCTCGTCAGATTTCTCAAGCTTAACTGCAGTGTGCGCAAATCAGGTGGTGCCGCGTGCTTACGAGAGGGCGAGGGGAATCGCAGGCGGATGCGGGCGGTGACGATGCGATGATCGGAGCGCACCAGGGGGATCACGTGCGAGCGAGCAGCTACTAAGTACAGATCCTTGATGACGCTTGCGCATTAATACAACAATGATAGTCGATGCAGCGTGCAGTGCCAGTTGGCGAGGTGTGTGTGACCAAAGCATCTGGACTATGTGGAAAGCGGGTGTTGGCAGTGACCAAATCGCATGTCGTAAGCAAATCAGCAAAAAGTTCAGTGTTGGCATTGGAGACCGTACCGTTGGGGCCGGGCGTGCTGACATCCGCCAGTACCCGGTGGTAGCCGTTGCGTTGGCGTCCAGTAGCAGAGCGAGTTAGTTGCGACCAGGGGTGCCGTTCGCCAGGTTCTCCAGTGCTGCAAAGAAGTCCTTGCCATCTTGTTCTGGGTGGCCGGAGTGGGGTGCGTAACCGACGCCCACTGTCAGGGCGTAGGTCGAGTGGCCCTCCACCGAATGAAAAGTGGCCACAACTGAGGAGCCGAGCGTTGACCAGCTGGGGTTCGCCCATGTGGCGTACGGCGAGCGGGGAGCAGAGGAGACCGACGCCCCCGTTCCCGGTACCGTCGCCACCTCCGTAGTAGAACCGCCAGCTGTCGATGTCGTCAGCAGCAAGGGCAGTCGATCCGCGGGCCGATGCAGTGCGCCTGTGTTCTTGGATTCCCAGGAATCATGGCGATATTATTGTCGATGCAGAAACCAATAAGATTGGAGACTCGATGGCACTGACAGTCGTCACTGCGCAGGCAGTGACAGCGGTCAGCGTCGGGCTGGAGCGTGCGGGCGTTGAAGGAGGCGATGACCAAGGGCGCGCGTTGACCGAAAAGGTGGGTGCAGGTGGGGGTGGGGGCGGAGATGGAGCAGGGTGGTGATGGGGGTGGGGGTGGAGGTGGTGGGGTAGGGGGGGCGGGTTGAGGACTTATGCTTTCGATCACCGTTTCGATTCTTCCTGCATGCCAACGCGTCGAGGCGACGCCGACGGTTGGCTCGGGTGGCCAGGTAGAATGAGTCTGCGTCTGCACGCATAAGAAATGCGTGCAGTCTGAGAAGGTTTCGGAGGCGGCCGCGCGAGGCGGGGCGAACCTGGCTCACTGCCGACCCGTTGCTCTCTCTCCGACAGCCCGAGGGCTGCGAAGGCAAAGGGGCGGGAAGTAGAGTTAGGCAGATCCCACTGCTAGAGCCGCGGAGCCGCGGGGCCGCGAGCGTCGTCATTGATAGGAGAGAAGGGTTCGCAGCGAGGGCTCCAGTTCAGGTGCAAAGCGAACGAATTTATTAGGGGGACGGCCAAGCCTGGCAACCATACCTGAGCTGAAGTTGCCCCGGCAGATCCCCACACGTGCTGGGGAGCAGGTGACCGTCGATGCCAGTGGCGATGGCGGTGACGGCGGGGGCCGAGCAGGGGGCTGGGGCGCTGGCACGGCGGTATCCATGGGGGTCGCCGTCATTGGAGGAAGGTCCTGGCCGTTCATGCGGACGATGAAGACGCCAATAAAGAGGCGGGCATAGATGCTGCACCGTAGTTGCGGGTTGGCCTGCTTGGCTGCCCGAGCCTCGTGGACCTCCGGCCGGTTCAGGGCGGCAGCCCAGGCCTCAAGCTGCTCCGGGCTGTAGTAATTGTCTATGCTCAGTTGGGTATCGTGGAGGTTCCGGCGGGCCTTCTGCACCTGCAGTTTGTCCTCCTTGCGGTGGAATTCCACCAAGACAGGGGCGGTGGGGCCGCTGAGCCGGCATGCCGTTTTAATTACGATGTTTTGGGCCACGCCGAGCTTCCCCAGGAAGGGGTCGCCCCGGAGGTAGGTGCCCAGGCGTGCATCGTTGGCGTTCGAGGGGACGCCACGTACCACAAGACTGCATGAGCGAATGGGTTCGTGCATAGCATCCCGTGTGCTGGCCTTGACGGCTGTTTTGATTTCGTTGATGAGCTCCGTAGGGTTCTGAAGCGTGGCGGCATAGGTGGTCTTGGCAGGAGTTACTGTACTATGGAGGCGGCAAGTTGTTGCTGGAGCAGCTGGTGGAGGAGCTGCTGCTGCTGCTGCAGTCCGGCTGCAATGTGGGTGATGGCGGAGTGGATGGAGGTGTCGCGGCGTGTGAGGAATGGGCGTGGTGGGTGGCGAGGTGGTTGTGGACAGGGTTGAGGGCAGCGTTGAGGAGGGAGGGGAGGCGATCGAAGCACGTATTGGCGACTTGCTTGGCGGTGATGTCGATGGCCGCAGCAACAGTGGGGTCGGCTCCCAGGTCCAGAGAGGCCATGACAAAGCGCTCAAGGGCGCTGTCGGAATGACGGGAGCACGTCCACCAGACTGCGAGGCAGAGGTCGGTGTCGTCGGGGTTGTCGTGGAGAAAGTCCGACAGGTGGGTAACCTGTTGGTTGCAGTCCCGGATCTCGCACTTTTTCTCGGCAGCCAGGTGCAGGATGGTGAGGGCGGCAGCTCGGGACAAGCGCATGATGGCGTTAAGGCCTGGCCATTTGCCAGGTAAAAACGCGGCAGCTTCCTCGGCAGAAAAGGTCTCCTCGCGGGTATCCATGGCAGGGTCGCTGTTCGGCGGAGCGGTGGACTGTGGAGCGGCTGGATGCTGACAGTGGCGTCCGGCATAGCGTGCAAGGGGACTTTTCCAATGACGCCATGGCTTCATCAGCGAGTTGGTGCAGGGCCGCGGACGCTTGTGATTGCTGGGATGAGTCGTATTCCGCCATGTCGAGCTGAAAAACAGCGATATTTGCTGGGCAGGGCGGTGCCGGTATCTCCGGAAATATTGAGCGATAGCTGCAGAAAATAATATCAGCGTGTTCGTCTTCAAAAGACAAGTCTAATGCAACCAACCCGATGAAATTTCATGGCCAGAGTCAAAATTTATGAGCATTCTCGAATATTGCATTCCGTCACCGCATTTTCTGATCGTTTTCCTTATAACCCCGCCCTACCCCGGATCCTCAAGCGTGACCTCTTCAAGGTCGTCATTCTGACGATTCTGACCTACAGTACGGCGCCGAGACCTGGACACTGACGCAGGAGCTGGAGCAACGACTCGACGGCAACGTCACCAAGATGCTGCGCAAGGCTCTTAACATCCCCTTTGGTTTGCACATTAATTAGTAATTAAGAACATAGCTCCGTGGCACGCAGTCACGTGTCTATTAATTAATTAATTAATAGCTCCGTGGGGTGGTGCCTTCCGCAGTCCACACTACTGCCTGTGAGCCCTCATTAATTAATTAATAGACACGTGACTGCGTCACGTGAGCATATGTAAGCCCTCAGTGGGAGGGGAACATGGGATGGAATGGATGGTGTAAGCTATCTAGGTCCTATAGTTACAGGGTTGTGGGCACCGCGGCCCGAATCGCTATGAATTAATGCCATACGCAGTCACACGCGGAGCCCCCACAGACTTGGGGGTGGTCTCCTTCATCACTACTTGCCATCTATCCTTGCGTACCATCTGCCTCCATATTACAGACAAACCAGGAGCGAGGCTGCCCGGGTGTGAGCCCGTCATGTCTAGTGTGTGTAGCACATGTCCATGCCGAGTCTATCACGAAAAGTCCACGGGTCACTGGCGGCCCTGCCGCGCGCGGCCTGGGGCACGCCAGGTGAGGACATATCGCCCAGGCTGGGCGGGCTTGGTGCCAGCTAGTCTATCTGATGTGTCTACCTGATCTGTGCGGGCCAGGTGCCCGGCTAGGCCCAGGCGCCTGTGCCTAATAATGTGGGAAACATAGGGCAAATCAGCGTACAAGTGCTCATTACTAATGTGCAAACCAAAGGGGATGTTACTGTAAGGGCCTTGCGCAGCATCTTGGTGACGGTGCCGTCGAGTCGTTGCTCCGGCTCCTGCGTCAGTGTCCAGGTCTCGGCGCCGTACTGTAGGTCAGGATCGTCAGAATGACGACCTTGAAGAGGTCACGCTTGACGATCCGGGGTAGGGCGGGGTTGCTCCACCAGCGGCGGTCACTGGTCATGGAGTTGCGCCCACGCCATGCCGATCCGTGTCGTCATGTCGTCCTTGCAGTCGGGAAGCCAACTGCCGAGCAGCTTGAAGCGGCCTGAAGGAGGGTAGTTGACCTCGGCATTGTCTAAGAGGCGGAGTGTGGGTGGGGGCCCTTCCATGCCGAGGGCCAGGGCCTCCGTTTTGGGGCTGATTTCTAGACCAACCGCCCGAGCCTTGAGCGCCAGGCAGTCCAGCCAAAGTTGGGCAGACTCCGGCTTCTCGATGAGCGTGATGTCGTCGGCATAAATGAGGTCAGCTAGTAAATTCTGCTTGTTAGTCGGCCCCCCTTCTCCAAGCTCCTTCGTGACCGCTAGGCCAGGGGCACGGCCAGCTGCCATGCTAGCAAAGCGAGCACATGCCTGGCGCATATGTAACATAATCCACTACAATAATAAACAGGTACGGCGACAGGACGCAACCCTGCAAGACGCCGGTCTGCAGTGGGCATGGGGGGGTAAAGCCGTGTTGAGTGCGCACCGAAGTGGTCGACCCCTCATACAGCATGCGGATGACGGTAATCAGGGGAGTGGGGACGCGAGCGCGAGCAAGGACAGCCCATAGAGCGTCCCGGAGGACAGAATCAAAAGCCTTGATGAAGTCGACGACGATCAGGATGGCGGGAAACAGTCACCAGGTTGCAGGAGAGCGATTTCCTCGAAGAGGCGACGCGCGACGAAGATGGCCATGACGGTGTTGCGCCCAGGACGGAAGCCCATTTGACTTTCTCCTAGGTGACAGTCGAGAGCAGAACGAAGGCGGTTGAGGATCATGCGCATGAACAACTTGAGTGCGGCGCTCTGGATGCAGACTCCTCGGTAGTTGGCGGGGTCGTCAGGGGAACCTTTGTTTTTGTACAGCATAATACGGTAGCTGTGCTGCCACTCAGGAATCGGCGGCGCGTCGGCAAGCAGGATCCGGTTGCAGACGTCAAGCAGGAACCCCGTGATCACCGGGGCGGGGAGCTGGTCAGGTCCAACGGCGGCGTAGAAGCGGAGTACTTGCTTGGCGGCGGTGCTCAGCTCGAGCTCGGTGAACGGCGGTAGCTCGTTGGGGTCGGCCAGGGGTTCCGTCAGGGCCGGATACGTGTAGTCCTGCTCAGTGGCGGGCGGCGTGGGCGGCGCAGGGACGTCCGCAGGCGCCACTGCCAGGCGTGCGGCCGCCAGAGGGCCAAGCGGCGGAGGCGGCGGGGGGGCGCCGAGCAGCCGGGACTGGGAGGAATACCACTGGTCAAGCTGCTGCTGCGGTGAGCCAGAGAGCGTCCGCGGCGCCGGCTGCGCGCCGCCGGCAGGGCGTTGGGCGTGACGCAGGCGGGTCCAGGCGTACTTGCCGTGCTTGTCGTTGAGGTGGGCGAAGTACTCGCGGACATGGAGGTCCTCCTGCTCCTTGGTCGCCTGCCGGATGGCCGAGTGGTAGTAGGCTTTGAGGCGGGCGTAGCGGGCGGGGTCGCAGTTGTCGCGCAGGGCTTGCCGGGCCTGGATGACAACGGGGAGCCGGTGCAGGCTGGTGAACGGCGGGGCGGGCGGCGGGGGGGCAGCAGGGCCCCGGCTGCGGGCAGCTTGCCTGGCAGCGAGGTGCCGAAGGGCCGATGCCGGGCCGCGGCAGCGAACAGCTGGGCGTGGCTGGCCGGGATGTCCAGCGCGTCGACGAACTCGGTCCTCTGCCGCGCGCTTGTGGGCGCGTTTTTCAGGGAAGTCCTCCAGAGCTTCGTCAGATTTCTCAAGCAACTGCAGTGTGCGCAAATGAGGTGGTGCCATGTGCTTACGAAAGTGCGAGGGGAATCCAGCATGCAGGGCGATGCTCCTCCCCCTCAGACCTGGGCCGGCCGCCCGCCATACTGCTGAACCACACCACCACCACCTGAGTGGACCTCCGCCATCGCAGCACATGCAGCTCAAGCAACAGACGCTCGACCTCCCATCCGCGACGGGAGGCCAAGGCTCGACAAGCGCATCTAAACATCAAGCACTTCGACCTGGTGGAAGGTGAGAACTCCGAGAAGCTTGCACATGCGTTTGCCCGCCAGTCGGACAGACGAAATCCTTGCCCGCATGGGCCTCATTGGTGAGCTCGTGAAGCTGGAGGCCCTCCGCCTTGCCAGCTCGTGGGGTAAGCGGACATTGTCAAAGACTACCATGCACCCCCCATGTGGGACTCCTAGGAAATATATAATGCATAGTAGGCATAGTTTGCGCGCAACACTAGCTCAAGGGCTCACTTGAGGCCCATATTTTAGACTAGCTGTGGACATCTATAATGTACATATTGACGTCTCGGGGAGACATCCAATATATCTTAAATTGGGGGATTCGGTGCTCCGTACATGGTCCCCCAACAGGGACACGAGACTAATAAGCTGATAAGAGAGTGCCTCTCTGCATGGGCAAAGACCGGTGGCTGGTACATCATCTGGTGTGGACCCCATCTGTTAAGGCATATCTGGTTGTCTCCTCAAGATACCTAGACAGATTAATTAATTAATCAATTAACCTTGTGCTCCCGTTGGGGAGTCACGGAGCATTAACCCCGATGGATGGAGGGATGTACAGACACATGGTGGGCGCGGTCCACGTCAGCTCAGCCTAGTTATACTATTAAGTTAAATTAAAATTTAACTTAAATTGGAAATTAAATTGGAACATATCTCCGTTGGGAGTAGATGTAGCACACATCCCTGAGAAGGGGCCTATGGCTTTCAATATACAGGACTTCTGGGCTACTTCCTGCGAGGGTAGGGTGTAAACTACACGTGCTCTGGGTGCACAAAGTGCACCTGCACCAGTGACTATGTATTTATGTAATCCAGCAGCTAACTACAGGGGCAGCTCACGTAGGTGGGACGCGAGTGGGACACTTTTCACCTAGGAGAGACACCAGGTTCAGGTACGTGGAACAGCCATGTTTCAGGTATTCATGTAAGTGGGACAGGGTAGCTTTCAAAATTCAGTGTGGTGGGACAGTTACATGTTCAAAATTCAGGTCGGTGGGACAGGCAAATTTTCAATTACATGTAGGTGGGACACATGTTCATACACATACAAAACACAGGTTGGTGGGACATGTCCCACCGAGTTGTGTGGCATGGATGTGTAACACCTATAATGAGCTAGTTTCAGCTATACTGTCTGCACTCGTTTCAGTGCTATATAAACTGTGCCGGAAAGGTCACGGCAAGCCCTACCTAGCCTATTCAAGGTGTGCCAGAAATACGGCAGGCGGGTGCGATTATTAATGACGCAACCCTAATACCTCCGTTTACAACATGATGGCCAGATATTAAAAACATGAAGGGCAGTTGGGCCCACAGGGAAAAGTCTACATCGCAACAAGGCACCATGCGACTCCGTAGTCAGCGATCACAAACGTTTGCTTCACCCTTTCCGTGCGCTTCTGCTCATGCTGTTTAGGGTACCTGCACATAAGAAACGTGCCAAGACACACAACCACACACCATAATAATGCATTACAAATGCGAAGTACAATGTTGTTGTTGTTGTTGGTGGTTGTTGTTGTGGTGGTGGTGGTGGCGGCGGCGGCGGCGGTACATGGTGGTGGTGGGGGTGGGGGTTGGGGTGGGGTGGGGGTGTGGGGGTGTGGGGGTGTGGGGGGTGCGTCCCTGTGTTGTGGTGCATGTGCGTGTGACAGTGCATATGTACGTGTGATGTACGCGTGATGTGTGATGGGTGATGTGTGATGTGCGATGTGTGATGGGTGATGTGTGATGTGTGATGTGTGATGTGTGTGTGCTCATACGCCTACTGATATGTTGGCCCATTTGATCATGCCGGCGTGACCTGTCGCATGTGTGCGGTAGACATATGTACTGCATGCTACCTAGTCACACATGGCATGGGTTTGCAGAGTTACATACAGAGTGTACATTCTTGTCACATAAATGGTCCAGTATATCTTGGAGCCAACCCATGCAACGATACTTACTTGACCACCATGCGCCAGTGGTTGTCATACTTCTTTGCATACGGGTCCTGTGGGTCAGGGTTTCCGTAGTACGTCAGGCCGTCACCATACAAGGTGAAAACCTGGTATTTGGCCCAGTCCGCCGTTGTCAGCACCTCGGCATGCTTTGCCACAGTGCGCTGTGGCGGAAGCTCGAGAGGAGGGAGAGAAGGCTTGGACTTTTTCTTGGCTGGGCGGGTGGCCTGATCCGTTGGTGGTGGTGCTCCCGCCGCTGGGTTGCCGACCCCTGCTGCCCCCACCTGGTCGGCTGCCCCCCCCCTTCCCACCACGTCAGCTGCCTCACATCCGGCCTTGTCCCAGGTTGCCTTCACTGCTCCAGCCTTCTTGCATCATGAGCAATATCTTTCAAATAAAGGGGGGGCAGCTGGGATATATCGCCAAGAAATGAGCAAGACTGCTAGTTTCCAACCCTTACATAATTCATGATCACCCGTTGCTGGGTGGTTACGCTGCATCATTTGGCTGCATGCAACGAAGAAGACCATTACATACTTTCGGCTCGAGCTCTTCCACGTCAAATTCTCACGGGGCCGGGCTGCATGCATACTCATGAAACAATCGAAACTCAGCAAACTAGTGCGACATGTACAAAATGCAGCAGGAAAAATACCGACAATTATGATGGAAATAAACTTACGCGCACAAGCGCGCGGTTGACCATGTACCCCTTGCTCCGATACTCGCGAATCTCAGTGGCCACCTCTTTCTCCACCAAGGGAAACTTGGCCGTAGTCGGGTTTCTGACACGACTTGGGCACTTCTTCCCCGCTAGCTTGGGGTTGTCTGCTGCAGCCTTGATGGCCGCCTCCTCTGTGAGCATGCGGTTGAAGGTTGAAATCGGGATGGGGGGTCGCTAGTTTTGCAGAATTGGCGCTGCGACAATCCGCTCTCGTGAAAGGCGTCCAGAATCTTCCGCTTGGTGCGCATATCCCTGAACGTAATTTCATCTCGCGGCGCACGGCTTACTTTTTCGCCCTTGTCAGCTGGTTTGTCGGAGTTTACCAGCCCCGCTTCTGATGCCGTGGTTAGCCCTGCCTGTCGTAGTTGCTTTTCCCTCGTCCTCGGTGACATGCGGCACAAGAAAGCTTGCAGGTCCAGACCTGCGGGGGCATCACCGAGCCGCCGACAGCTGGCCCTGCGGATGATATGGACTGCACTCCGGCTCGCCTGAGCCGCTCGCCATAGCGGCTCACCGTATATAGTTAGAGACCTCAGACCACGGATGCAGTCACGTGTTCAATAATTAGTTAATTGATCATTAACTGATGCAGCTGACTAGCACTCTCTAACAAAAGTCACGTGCCAACGTACTGTACGTAGCCAGCGTGTGCCTCTCTCACCTCCTTACAGTATATACCATGTTAATTACGCCGGCAGAAGGGGAATTCATAAGGTGGGGCGCCTACAGTGCCACGTGTACTGATGTACGTTTTGTGGATGCGACAGCCCACCGACCAACGCAGCAAGGTGGGCCACCTGTTCCACGTACTCAGATTTTGGAAGAGCCAGTCCCACCAACGCAGCAACTCAACGCAGCAAGGTGGGGCACCTGTTCCACGTACTCAGATTTTGGATGGGACTGTTCCACCTACGCAGCAAGGTGGGGCACCTGTTCCTCGTACTCAGATTTTGGATGGGACTGTTCCACATACGCAGCAAGGTGGGCCACATGTTCCACGTACTCGGATTTTGGATGGGACTGTCCCACCTACGCGGCAAGGTGGGGCACCTGTTCCACGTACTCAGATTGTGGTTGAGACCGTCCCACAGGCGCATACAGCCCACTTCCACGGCTACGTGGTACGCGAACCGTCCCACTTTCACGGCTAAGTGGTACGCGAACCGTCCCACTTTCACGGCTACGTAGTACGCAAACGTCCCACTTCCACGTGGTGTGGGAACAGCCCACGTACCCGTGAGGCGGTGTACTGTGGTCACACAAGTGGTCACATATCACTACCAAGACCAATATTTCACTACACCGCACATACGTATTGTATATAATTCGACGTGGCTTTATTATCAAGTATCGTTAACTGCATAAATACTTACACTACGTGAGCAGCGGTACATATAGCTTGTTTTTCTTCTTGAAACGATGGATAAAGCGCTTCATCATGGTTCAGAGGCAGATTCGGAGGCTGCTTATGAGGCAGCTTCCGGGGCCTCTACACCGGTGAAGGTCCAGCCCAGCGTTGATGTTGATGATGAGTTGAACTCCACCCCAGACCTAGCGTCCTCTACAAATGATGAGGACATGAGTACCAAGGCATCGCCTTCAGGTCTTACAGTGATCCAGGAAGAACAACCAGCTTCTGCATCCTTGGCTTCTGAGACTCACAACCGGCAAGGGAATGAAGCGGAGGCCGTTTTGGCAAGAACAGATTCCGGGGGGTCTTCAGATTCCGGGGATTCGGAGAAGTTTTGGAAGCTGGTGCGCACCCAGAAATGCATTTCTTACCGACCAAGCAGCCGGGGCAGTTTCTACACGTCGCAGCTGGTTCAAGCTCTGAGCCCAATTCAAGTTCTGAGGATAATGAAGGGAATTCCAGTGACGAAGAGTGGTCCGTGGACGTCAGCTCTGGTCAACCCGATGTCGGTTCTTTGCAAATATGACTGAACACAGGTGCGTGATTCAGAATCCTTCCAATCACGAATCCCGTTGCTGGGTTCCCATGATGGCCATTGTGCTGATGCTTAAAGGGTTTTCGCATGAGTAAATGTGAGGCCATGTGCATTATAACCGCGTTGTTCAGTTTGGGGTAATTCCAAGTGTGGGCACAAAGTTTGCGCATTCATTCATTGTGTTCATGTAGTTCTGTTTTGTGCAACCATGCACTACATGCAGGCTGCAGGCTAGGCGTATTGTGTTGATGGACAGTTTTTTGCAAGCACGATCGAATGCGAGGCCTTGTGAATTTTAATGCCTGCGTGGACGTCATAGGCAATCATGCATACATGGGCGTGTGCATAATAAAAATGCTGTCAATTTTCACAACCATACACGTGCAGGCACACACATGGCCGTGTGGATGATGTGAAATTTTTTGCCACCATGTATATGCATGGCCATGAGGTGCGGCATGGTTATTCATGATTCCTTACTTGAAAATCTGGCACCCTTTTTACACCATTACAACAACCATGGATGCATTCTCTTGCCCACATCTTGCTAGCACGGTAATTGTTTGAGTCAATCTTTTATGATCCTAATCCAAAGCTTCCGAGTTATGACGTGGTTGTACATGTGCATCACTTGGATTATGGCGATTGCAGACCCAGTCATCAAGTTTCGCACGTACGAGCGCTTGGCTGACCTGGAGCCTGTTGTCTTGTACATGATTGCCCGAATTCTCCCGATTTCTGGCCTGCGCAGGTTGTCTCCTTGATGATGGCGGTGGCGACTGCACCACGATGTCATTTCTTATCGTGGTGTTGTTATGTTGTTGTTATATGGTGGGGGTGGGGGTGGGGTGGGGGTGGGGTGGGGGTGGGGTGGGGTGGGGGTGGGGGTGGGTGGGGTGGGGTGGGGGTGGGGGTGGGGGTGGGGGTGGGGGTGGGGGTGGGGTGGGGGTGGGGTGGGGTGGGGTGGGGGTGGGGGTGGGGGTGGGGGTGGGGTGGGGGGGGGGGGGTGGGGGTGGGGTGGGGGTGGGGTGTGAAGTGGGGTGAAGTGGGGTGAAGTGGGGTGAAGTGGGGTGAAGTGGGGTGAAGTGGGGTGAAGTGCGGTGAAGTGGGGTGGGGGTGGGGGTTCTAACCCCACCCCCATGCACCATATAACAATAACAATGTTGTCATACAAATCTGCAAGAACTACCATATTTGCACTTGATTGATTTAATTTCCAGCGTATTATCGGTTGCACACAGATCAAGTGTCCCTACGCCATGAGCAAACGTGCAGAATAGGTAGCATGCCCCATAGGAGTAATAGGGACATGTATGTATAACATATGTAGGAGTATGACACATAGAGCCCATATGTGCGTAGCCACTACATTCAGGAAGGTGGGACACATAGAAACATACAGTTAGGTGGGACACAGCTTCAAGTTCGGGTAGGTGAGACAGACCTGTATCACAAATGCCGGTAGGTGGGACACCATGTTTTTCCAAATTCAACAAGGTGGGACATAATTTCAGTTAGGTGGGACACCTGAACATGTCCCGCTTTGCTGAATTTGTCCCACCTACCGGAGTTGGAACACTGTCCCACCTACGTGAGCTGCCCCTGTAAGGTGCGGACATAGGGTGCATGGAAGATGATATGTCCAAACATTGGTTAGTAGGGCATGGCGTCTCAAAGCTGGGTTAAATATATATTAAAGCTTAATGCATCATCCGTGGGGAGTCCCATCATAGGCAGGCATGTAAATGGCTAAATACTGCTAATGCGTCATCTGACCAGTGTGGGGCCCATCATAGGCGTACGTGTACATGGCCACGTTTGCTAAGCCTTACTATTCTACACTACTATAGCAGTATACTGCTATAGTTCCCTATAGGCTGGGGTTGCTGAGGATGCTGGGGCAGCGGGGGTCGCTTGCCAGGCCGGCTTGTGGCCGACGTAGATGACCGCCCCTTCCATGCAGTATACCGGCTTCCCTGCCTCTGTCTGCCGGAGCTGGAGGTAGATCAGCCATAGCTCCCGTCGCTGTTGTTGCTGCGCCAGGGCCCAAGTCGTCGTCCAGAGTGTAGTGAGTCCTCTTAAGCCGCTTGCCGGCGTCTGAGGAACGTAATCTTGTCCACTATGTTCTCAAAGATGAGCAGCAGCGGAGGCGGTCTCGCCTTACCCCGCTAGCGGGGAAGGCGGAGGGCCTCCAGCTTGAGCTCACCAATGAGGCCCATATTGCGGCCAAGGATTTCGTTCTCAAGCGCCTGTGCAAGCAGTTCTCGGCCGAGTTCTCACCTTCCACCAGGTCGAAGTTCTTGACAATGACGTTAAGGCTGCGCTTGTCGAGCTCGGCCTCCTCACGGAGGTCGAGCGTCGGCTGCTTGAGTTGTGCTGCGATGGCGGAGGTGGTGGTGGCCCACCATCTCCGGTGTGGTTCAGCAGCATGGCTGCCCAGGTCTGGGGGGGAGGAGCATCGCCTGCCGGGCCAGCGGGGGCTGGCTTGGCGCCAATGTCCTTCACCGCCTGGGCGGTGAGGCCTGCGGTGTTTTGCAGGCACTCGATGGCAATGGCGTTGTCCTGGAGGCGCTTGTCGATGTCACGGAGCTGGGCGGTGATGGGGTCGGTGGAGGCGGTCCGGTGGCGGGGGGTGGAGGTGGAGGCGAGGAGGGTGGAGGTGGCGGTGGAGATGGCGGGGAGCTGGGCAGCCAGCAACGGTGCTGCCCACGGCTCTGACAGTGCCACATCTGCAGCAAGGGGGGTCACGTGCTGCGCGATGGCTTCCTGAAGGTGGAGGAGGAAGGAGGATTCGGTCAAGGGGGAGGGGACCAAGAGGTTGTCGGCAGAGCGCTGAAGCTAGGATGGTAAAGAGGGCGGCGAGCTGAAGGCAAGGACGGGACCAGCTGGGCAGGTGGTCAGGTCCGCGGTGGGAAAACCGTCCGGACGTCAACTCCGTTGCCGGCGGAGGCGCATTTGGCTGCCAGCCGTGCTGGCACAGGGCAAGGAGCGAGGCGTGCAACCCATAAAACACGAGCTCCAGTATCTTGATTGGGGCCGGATGGTGAAAATAGCCGGGCCTGTTAACGTCCAAGGTGGAAAATAGCCTGTTGACGTCAAAGTCGCGCTCGGACCACTGAGCTAGGTTCGCCAGGGCGACTGCGCTTGGGTCAGGCGATGCCGAGGGCGAGGCTAGCCTGGGAGGGACCTGGGCGACCACCATGCAGTGCGCGTCTAGTGTCACCGCTGCCTTCCGGGCCTGAGGGCGAAGCTGCAGACGTTCAGGGCTCAGCGCAGCCGCCAGGCTGTGTTGCCGGTATAGAGGAGCGTTTGCTCGTCATGATATTGCGTAATAGCTTTGGGAAAATATATCAGTGTGTGCGTCTTAGAAAGACGAAGCGATTGTGATTAAATAATAATTTGAATGCATGGATGATGTAAGCTATCTAGGTCCTAGGGTTTGTGATATTCACGGCCTTATTCGGTGCCCAAACGTGAAATTTATGAGCTCCGCCGTCAGCCATGGCTACCTCGTGGCTCATGACTCGTCTGCGAGGCATACCCTTATATTAAGCTACTACTAAATTACCCTATGCTGGGGTTGCTGGAGTGGCGGAGGTCGCCTGCCACCATGGCTTGTGGTCGACGTAGATGGCCGCCCCCCTCCGGGGGTAAACCGGCTTCTTCCCTGCTGCCTGTGGTGCGCACACACTACCCCGTAACTACTGTAGGTCTTAGATAGCTAGCTCCATCCATCACATCCCATCCCACTAGACTATACTGAGGACTTATGCTCATGTAACGCTGTTACATGTTAATTAATCCCTGCTGCCTGCAGGAGCTGGAGGTACTAAGGTCGCCCAGAGCTCATAATAATTGCCGTTGTTGCTGCGCTAGGCTCCTCGCATGCATGTCTCGCTTCAATCCTACTTGCATGCTCGGATCGATCCTAATTAGATTGCAAACAGCTGCTCGCGTCACTTGTTGGTAGCCGTTGCATGCGGCATATGAGAACATCGAAGCAATCATTTGCGCTCAGATATAATTTTATTGGCAATAGCTGACTGGCCACCACAAGAAGGACATGATCCCAGTGAGTCACCGGTCATCGCGCGTTGACCACATGCAAGACTTCCATTGCATTCTATCAAAAAATCCTGAAGTGGCCTATCGGCCTTCCAAACCAGTTCCATAGAGCAATATGCCCAGACGCATCACCACAGATGCGAGGTGTGTGCATGCCACACGAAAAGTTAGGCAAGCCCAGCACTCCGAAGGGTGCATGATTACCCATGCAAATCAGCATATGTTATCTCTACCAGTTACCAATCAAACAACGCAAGCATTGTTCGCTTGCGCGTGGTATTTGAAACACACTAGCCCTTTATTCCCGGTGACGTCCACCAGCCATGGACTGGCCTAGCAACGCGACCCGTACGCCCTGTGCTCCTCTTGTCTGGGCCAGGGTGGTCATGGAGCCATACAGAAGCTCTCAAGTGCACAACTCAGTGCCAATGAGCAAAACCACATTCTATACGTCATACGAATGCGCTGGTAGTTGGATCGTCTTAGACTCAGCCCAAGTATACGCCTACGCCTTGACGCCCTTAGCCGTTCTAAGACAGCAGCAGAGAAGCATATACCTATGCCCATAGCCACCTATGATTTCACCACTCTATATACCACCCTAGATTTGCACGATTTGAAAGCTCGTTTAGATAGCCTCCTTACTCGTCCGTGTATGCGCATAGGCCTCACGGGCACAACCATGCACCTGCACGTGTGTGTTTCTCAGACCAAGCCCACGGCAACGTGGCTCTCAGGCATTGCGGCATGCAGGTGGTATCGTGCGGGATGCTTATAATGATATCATCACGAAGGCTGACCTTGTTCATTGGATCTCTTATCTTGTTGATAACACCTTAATTTGTTTTGCGGGCGATGTATAGCAACAAGCTATTGGCATCCCTATATGGGCACTAACGGTGCCGGGCTCCTTGCAAACCTCTATCTATACACTTATGAGCTTGCATTCATGGAGAATCTCATTGCCTCAAATGATGATGTTCTCATCAGGCGTGTTCACAGCTGGTCTGCCTGGCATCTACCCGCAAGCGTCCCTCACATTAAAGCTCACGTCGGAGGATACTCAGTTGCAATTATATATACCTCGATCTTAACATTACCCATATAAACAAGAAGGGCTGGCATACGGCTGTCTATGATAAGCGCAAGGATCCTAAATACCAGCAGATTCCCATGGCGCTACCCCGATATTAACAGTCTCCTTTTCCACACAGCAAAATATGGTCTTGTTCTTAGTCAGTTGCATCGTTTTTCCCGTCTTTGTTCTTATCGTTTTCGTTTTCATCACGACTGTTGTTGAACTCTTTGCATGGTTTGTTGGTCAAAGACTAGGACCGAGACATTATGCTCCGTCAAGTCCGGTGTTTTTTTCAACGTCACCCACGTCTGTTCGGTGTTAACCCTTGGCACAAGCTCTACAAACAGGTCGTGGACCGGCTGGATCACGTAGTATCTCCGTACATCGATGAACCCTGTGGTGCCAGATCTCCTTTGCGGCCGTTCCGAGCTTGGCAGTGGATTCGTTGTCCACACCGTCGCATCGTTGCAGCAAGTCAGCAACATGATGTTTTCTGGCATACGCGGGCTTTTGGTTCCCGCCGCACATTTGAACGTGCTGTCCTCCGGATTTTTTCCTTTGCACCGTGTGCAGTTCTTGGACGTTTGGAAACATGGCAGGCCTGGCTAACGTATACTGACTGACTAGCTAGACCTTTTCAGTGGCTTCCATTTGTGGGTATTTCCTCATAAATGGCGGGAAAGCGATCGCAGCAATGGTGCTCACCACCGACAAGACACTCCCGGCCAGTGAGGCTCGAAACACACGCCCTGATCAAGCAAGCTGTTTCCGGCCCCACCCGGTCTAGGTCATCTAGTCGCTCTACACGTAATTGACTAATTAATTAGGAACATAACTCCGTTGGGAGTATATATAGCACATATCCCAGAGAAGGGGCATACGGCTTTTAATACATTCTAAGCTACATCCTGCAAGGGTGGGAATGTAAGCGACACTTGCTCTAGGTGCACCAAGGGCACCTGCACCACCTGATGATGTCTCAGAGCTTAACCCAACTGATCGAGGGGGGCCTGGCACTGATGGGGGGGATGATCACCATGGCTATACAAGAGCTCGGGCATGGCTTCTCATCAGAGAGTGACTCTCTGTATAGGCAGGGTTGAGCTAATTCTTAATGCATCATCCATGGGGGTCCCATGTCATAGGCAGGGCTGTCACGGACGCGAGCTACTGTACAGTATGTCATCCGGGCGCCCACTATGCACAAGACTGGTGACGTGCGCAAGGAATTTGTTTTCTGCGCATTTTCGACAAAGGCTAGTGACCGGGGGGGGGACACTAGTGTTAAGCCTCCCACGGTCCTTAATTTAGGACAAAGTCCTAAATTAAGGACCAATTTACTATAACCGAGGTACCGGGGGGGGGGGTCACTATATGGACCGTACCCCATGTGGACCGTACCCGGCATGATGTACCCGACCCGTGGTACCGGCACATGGTACCCGGATTCCGTACCCGGGTACCGGGTATAATGGCGGGAAAGTAGGTACCTCGACCAAAAATATAACCGATTTTGGAGCGAAAAAGTGGGTGCGGGAATGATCTGAGGTGGATATGGCGACCTGACAATCGTGGCCGGCGTTTTCACGTGCGTTTATCATTTCGGGCGCCCAGTAGCAAAAACGAAAGGTCGTTAGTTATGCTTAAAGGCTGTGAAATTTTCTGCGCAAGTTTTTATGTGTAGCGCTGTAGCACAGCGGCACAACACAAATGGGTCGCAGATCGCCTGCTCGCGGAGGGTCGATTTTGGCACAAACATGTTAGTGTATTAGCAATGGTGGTGCGAATCAAGCCAGGAAATTTTTGTGGACGATTTTGATTATAGTCTGGAGTTTATAAACGGAGTATTTGACATGGAAGCGCCTGGGCCGTGATATTCTTGCCCGATTTCCATTGTTGACCATGTTTTAGGGACGTTCAGGCTGGGCAGCGAGCGCACCTTATAGGTCTTCACTTTCGGTATTTCTTGGACCTAGAACGCAGCACAAGCGTGGTTTATATCATTTTCGAACCGGTTGGCCAGCTTTGGTGCGCTCAGCTCTCGGAAAGCTGACCTCGCTGCGGATTTCAGCGACTTTTTTGCAACCATCTGGAATGAGGCGACGTAAGTAGCAGGTACGTGCCGGGGTGCCCTAGATCATGAGTGTAACTGGCAACGCTGTCGTGGTGTTTTGAGTCAGTAAGCTATGCCTAAAAAGAGGGGACGCTCTCTGTGCACATAACTGTCACACATAGTTGGTTTACGTCATACAATTTTTTACGTCTCTATCTTCGTCGTCCGCTGCAGCTAAAACACACATGCGTAAGAGCAGTTTTACTCATGTGTTAGTTATAAACCATGGTCCTATGGCCTGCAGTCGTTCAGGGTGCTCTCAGACAGTATATACAATATGGTTTACGTGTTACATGCACCCTGAATTCGCTCACAAAGCGTTGCATGTTAGCACAACGTTGTTCTGTAACTTGATTTGGCTGCATTCATGTGTTAGTTGCAATGCAAATGCAATGTTTTTTCATCGCTGGGTGGTGGCCAGCATGTCCGTGATGTCAAAGAAGGTTTGGCATATGCTTAGAGAAAGTTTACCGCAAGGGGTGGGCCATGTTCAAGCCGGGCAACCTCAGCAACCATGCAACCGTATATTGCATTACCTGCACCATCTGTGACACCGTTAAGCACGCGTATATATAGAGGCAGCCACAGCAGGGTATGGCCTTGTTATACGCTGCCCCGCCATCCCAAGGCCTCGTAGGGTCCCCTAGCGCTTGTAAGATGCTCAAGGGACCGTGTGGATAGCATGGTCATGCGTTGACACTAATTGGTCCTATTGGTCCTAAATTCTCATTTTGACCAAATTCGCGGTTTGAGGCCTGCCATGGGCCAGGGTCCATTCAGGCACTAAATGTAATTATTTGAACCCAGGTTTTTGTCCAAAATTCAAAAAGTGTGTTATCTGTCAGTGGTAAAAATGCCAGGGTCAAAATTTGATGTTTGCACATATATTTTTTAATTCAAACTGGTCCTAAAATAAGGACTTTTCTTGGGAACATGGACACTAGCACTTGCAGCATAGGGTCAGGGGCAGGCGCGCCGGGCCAGGCACCGAGTCAGGCGCGCAGCACAAGAGCGGACGAAAGTGTACGTGCTCTCGCGCTGGGCCAGGCACAGCTGGGCGCGCAGCACTGAATTGAGCGGACGGCAGCACAAGTGCGCAGCGTCGAGAGGATCATGCGCGAGTTAGTGGACAGCTGGAGCTGGAGCTGGAGCTGGAGCTGGAGCTGGATCGAGCTGGAGCTGGAGCTGGAGCTGGAGCTGGAGCTGGAGCTGGAGCTGGAGCTGGAGCTGGAGCTGGAGCTGGAGCTGGAGCTGGAGCTGGAGCTGGAGCTGGAGCTGGAGCTGGAGCTGGAGCTGGAGCTGGAGCTGGAGCTGGAGCTGGAGCTGGAGCTGGAGCTGGAGCTGGAGCTGGAGCTGGAGCTGGAGCTGGAGCTGGAGCTGGAGCTGGAGCTGGAGCTGGAGCTGGAGCTGGAGCTGGAGCTGAACAGTCTGCTGGACTTCAACAGCGCCGAGGCTATTGACAGGCCAGGTGTCTTTGTGGTGTAGAATAGCGGATCAACGTTATGAGGGCTGGACAGAAAATGGAAAAGGGCAATTTGCGGTGCGGAGCCAGATCGCTGGAATGAATGCGGAATCGCTGGCAGCCCTACAAAGGGATTGCTTCTAGAAAGGAAAGATTAGAAGCAATGTTTGCTGGGCCACTCACACGCGAGGTGTGAGCTTGCAGATTGTTTGAAGGATACTATGCTTCTACCTTGGTGGTCGTGGCTCAATGCCGGACATTCCCAGGGACAGAAAATGCCGGAGCGTCTAGGAGATGAGATCGGCAACAGGGTAGCCATTTAGATTTGTCGGGATGCCTTCCTGCTTTTGTTGGCATGTGTGGTAGAAAGCCAGGACGGCAACTGGAATGCGGTTTCTGTTTGCATGGTTCAGGCAGCAAGATAGTTTTGGCATTCCTGGCTGGACTGACAAGTGTGGCGTGTGTCATGCGTGTGGCATGACGAATGGTTTGGTTGATAGTCGAAGAGGACTCTCACGTAGCGTGTAGTCTTTTCGAGTTTCTCGTTAGTGGCCTTCGTGTTTCCTCTCACATATGGCCATAGGTGAGCACCTCACCGCCGCGCAACGCAAGGCTATGGAGCACTGGTTGCATTCTGCACGCTCAGTTTTCGCTTTCAGCAGTGAAGAACTAGGGTGCTACAACGGGGGCTGCATGGGGGTCCCACTAGATCCGGATCAGCCCTTATTCAGGCGGCAGCATAGGCTGAGCTTGGCTGAGCTGGAATTCGTAGATGCTAACTGTCGAGAGCTAGAGGCAGCTGCATGGCCGGATCATCCGCGCTTCATCCTCCAGTTATGCAGCTGCCACGGTGGTTGCACCCAAGAAGGATACCATCACAGGCGAGTGGACAGGTAAGCGCATGGCCACTGACCTGCGTCAGCTGAACGCGCACACTCCTGTTGATAGGTACCCCATGCCTCGGGTCGATGATGTTTTGGATAAAATATCTCCCCAGGTCAAGTATGTGTCGTCGCTAGATTTGCGTAGCGGCTTCCATCAGATCAAGGTCGTAGAGGCAGACTGGCGCGCAGTCGAGTATACAGTCGCAGACTTTGCGGCAAGCGGCAATGCAGTTCACCCTTCTCCATTCACCCCTGCCGCTGGCCTCCTCGCGTTGGAGGAAGGTAATTCTCCGTCCTTTGACATTGACAATACCTTGGCACGATACCTAGCACTCCAGGTGGTGCTGGTTGGCCATCTCACAGTGGAATGCAACATGGGTGATGTGTGCATGGCTCGACAGGCGTGTGTTGTAGCAGGTCCAAGGGATAGCTCTCACCCCAACCCCTGTTGATTGGTCCTCAGCCCAGCGTGACGCTGAGTTGAATAGGGTGCAACATAGGGCGGTCACCTACTCGTGGGATGCCGGGGTCCTCCACAAAATGCTCGGCAAGCGCAAAGTGGTGGTGCCGCCGCCTCACAAGCAGGTCGCCATTGTCCAGCAAGTCCATGAGCGGTAATAATGGCCACCTGGATGGTAACCGCACTTTGGCGCTAGTGCGTGCCTCTTATTGGTGGAACGGCATGCGTGCCACAGTCGCGCAGGTCGTCGCTAGCTGCGCGCAGTGTGCCCGGGGCAAGGCCAGGTTCAATGTGGACCACGATGCGAAAGAATTGATGAGCCTACCCATCAGAGGGCTCTTCTACCGCTGGCACGTAGACCTGTGTGGGCCCTTAATTGATGAAAGTGCAGATGGCCACAAGTATGTCATGGTGTGTGTCAAAAGTTTTAGCAAGTGGGTCGATCTCATCCCCATTGCTGACAAGCAGGCCGCCACAACCGCTAAGCACTTTGCCGACATCATCGCCAGGTTTGGCGCCCCGCGGAGGTGGTCACCGACCAGGGCGGGGAGTTTCGGGGGGAATTTCAGGAATTGTTGGATGCATGTCTCATTGATCACCGTCGCACTTCTCGGGAGCATCCTCAGGCCAATGGTTTGGCTGAGAGATTGGTGGAGACTGTCAAGCAGGCTTTGCGCAAGTGGAGCCTGCAGTCAGCATCATTCAATATGTGGGATCGTGAACTGGCGCGTGTCAAGGAAAACATGGACTCTCACTCAAATGGTTCGGAGGAGAGTTCCGGTCTTTCGTAATTTGGGAAAGATGAGAAATGATTCTTTGATTATAAAATAGCTAATATGAAAGGAGCTGTGCCACGACTTAAGGTGCCATAGCTACGCCCAGGCTATGCCACGAACTGGGTGCTCATGACTGTGCCGCCATCAGGCCTAACCAATACAAGATTGCGGAGTCTTCTTATCATGAAGGTAAAAACTGCGTTCATCAATGAAAACATTTCTAGGGCGTCGCTGTTGTTGCCTTACGTTATCCATGGGGATAAGATTCCTTGTCCATCTATGAAGGTACTCTAGAGTATAACTCCTTCTTTCCACTTCGACAGGGACTGCAATATATCAGTTACGGAGCCAAGCTCAACGTAATGATGTCAGTTAGGCTTGGCAACACATATATATTAAAAATATAATTACTTACAGCAGAGTGAAATCACTCAAACCAAAGCAAACGCCCAGCTATAAACCTATATACAGAGCCATGTCAAAGCTCTATACTACGATAAGACCAATGGAAACGCCTAACGGGAGGAACCTAATAGCCCTGCTGCACCGCAAAATCAGCCCGCGTACGGCGGAGCATGATGTCAGCCATGGCCCGAGTCAGCGCCACCGACAAGCGCTGACGCCAATATGACGTCCAGGTCCGCGCCGACCATGGGGCCCGCTGGCCCTCTAGGTCCAGCCGGTCCTCCCGGAGCCGGCAACACTCCTTGAAGAAGGCGGAGGTCAGGGGCCCCATGGCCCCAAACTCCTCCAGGACAAAGGGCACCACACGATGGTGCCCGACGTCGCCGTAGGCCAGGAGCTTGGCCCGCTCCGCCCGGTCCGCCGTGTAACCTGCCGTGAGGGAGGCCCCAGCCACGTGGCTAAGAGCCAAGGGCCGCGCCACCGAAACGTCAATAAGCAGATGCCGGCCACCCCCCTCAAAGTCCAGCACCACGATGTCAGGCCGGTGGTTGGGGGAATAGAAGGCAGCGCCATCCGCATCCTCGGACCGGATGTTCGCGTGGGGGAAAACCGACCGAATCATGGCGAGCACCACCGTCAGGAGGACAGTGTGCAAATACAAATACCAATTCTGATTCTGTTGGCCCCCCATGCAGGCAAGGTAGTGAGTCCCCGTGGGATCCAGCGGCTGCCCACAGCTACCACAAGGCCGCCCGGCCGGAACAAGAGGCTGCGGGGCAAATAGCTGGTGCCGGAGCGCCACCGAGTAGTGGCTGGGAGCCAAGGCGAATGGGGGGGCCATGGGAAGAGCACGAAGGTACGCCGAGCCCACACTCCGCAAGGAAAGCGAGAACAGCCACGCACGTCCCTGGGCGTTGAGGTCCGCGAAAAGAGCAATCCAATCAGCCGTGTGCAGAATACCCGCGTAGGTTTTCTGGTGTTTATCGATGACGCGAGCAGGGAATGCGGCGGGAGATTGAACGGAGGCGACCGAGGGAGTGCCGCGAGGGAGGTGGCGCTGTACCGCCTGAGCGGCACGGACGGGAGAACAGGCCTGCTGGATCTCAGCATAGGCCTCCTGGATGGCGGTGACGAAGGGCAAAGGGCTGCTGGGGTCCAGGAGGTCAGGCGCTGCCGTTGCCAAAAGGGGCAGGAGCCGGCAGCTTTCCGCCCACGACTGAGCGACGGAGCCCAAAAATGCTGCTGGGGCCAGCCGGGCGGCACGAGTCAGACCGCAGCCACCCATCCGTGCAGGCAGGGAGGCAATGCGAATAGCATGTGGCGGGAGGTCGGGGCCCGGGACCAGCTGCGCCAAGGCCGACTGGATGCGTTCGTCGTGGCCCTCGGCGGCCAGCCGGACCTGAGCCGGAAGAGCGCCCCGGAGCCAGTGAACGACGCGAGGGTGAGCGCAAAACCACAGAAGCAGACCCTTGGTCTGCGAATCATGAAGGCGCGCAATCAAGGGCAGTACCTCAGTGCGTGCCTCGAGGGCGGCCCGCAGAGCATCGATGACAAACGCGGGGTCGCCAACCGGAACGCCGAGGACATCCAACCCATGGAGGCGCTCGTCCCGGCCCAAGAGCTGGGGCGGAAAGCCGGAGCAATCACCTTGGGGCGAGTACACCGCGCACTTGGCCAGGGTCAACTGGAGGTTGATGTCGGCCACCGCGGTCTGCAGTGCCAGCAGAGCCGCGGTGGTGTCCGGCACAGGGCCCAGAAGGTAGATATCATCCAAGTAGGCCTGAATAGCGACCGCCGGGTGGGCAGCATGGACCGCTTGGAGGCAACCCTGGAGGGGGGCGGCAAAGTACAGGGGTCCCAGGGGGTCCCCTTGCTGGGTGCCCGACCGCGACAGCAGGCCGCCGCGAGTGCCGTCCTCCATGATGTGAACCAGTTGGCCGGGCTGGCCGTAGCACACGGCTGTCCAAGCGTACAAGTCCTCGAAGGACTCCATGACGGCCGCAAACATGCTGGCGCGGGACAGACTGTTGAACGCGTTGTGGCAGTCGACCTTGACGACAGCGTGGGTGGGGTGGGCCTCGAGGTAGGCCTGCACCGAATGGATGAGGATATCCGCCCCGCCTGGAGTCGTCACCCCCAGCTGGGCCGCCACCGAGGTCTCACCCGCTGCGAGGGGCGGGCAGAAAAAGGCACGGAGCTCGGGCGCCTTTTGGCGGCAGATCACTTTGCCCACGAGCTTGCGGAGCACCTCACCGCAGGCGATCGGGCGCACCTTGCCCTCGGGGGGGGCAAGACACCCTTGAGCAGAGCGAGGAGGCGAGCGCCCGCTAACCACTCGCGCGCAGCGGGAGGAACGCGACCAGCCGCCAGGTCAATGAGGGTGTCAAAGAGAATGTCCTCGCCCCCATGCCCCACCAGGACCTCCAAGTGCTCGTAGCGCCAGCCCGACGGCCCGGTAGAGGAAGCCCGCGGGACCGCACGCATCACCTCCAGGAAGCAGTCGCGGTCCAGCCGGAGGGGGGCCGGCAGGGGGTCCGGCACGGGCAGCTGGAATCCGGGCTCCGCAGGGTGAAGAGCCTCCAAGGCCGCCAGGGTAGCCGCATTGGCGGGGGCCAGCTTGGCCATTTCCAAGCGGGTCATGGCCCGGCTGAGCTGCCCCTCGCGGACGAGGCGGATGACGTCGGCGGCCACCCGCTCGAAGTTGACCTCCCCCGACAGCCGGGCCGTGCGCGGGGGCGGCACGCCAAACAGCCCCTCCCAGTCCCCCTGCAGAAAGCGTCGGCAACGGGCAATAACCGCACCCTGGAGGCCGCGCACACCACGCCCGAGAGGGGTGAGGAGCAGGCGGGGGGTCACCATGTGCAGTTTAAAGCCCAGCGGGTCGTCCGGAGCGGCGTGCATGCGCCGGAGAGAAACGATTGCACATTGCGCGAAAAGGCTACGCGCGCGGTGGGGGAGGTCGGTCAGGGTAGACGTCGGGTTGATGGCGCATGCATCCCAGGGAACCGTGTCAAGCCAACGCCAACTGGCCGAGTAGTCGGGCGGCGGGGGCTGGGAGCCGGTGGGAGCCGAGGCGGGAGGGGGGAGGGGGCCGGGACTGCTGGCCGGTTGAGGGGCCGTTGAGCAACACAGGCGCGCGCGTGCTGAGCGCGCCCGTGAATGGAGTACACCCGCTGGCAGTGAGCTTCCGGGCACCGGTAACAGCTCATGGCCTGCAGATCCGCCGCGCCGAGATCGGGGTGCACAGCGCGAAGGTGCTGGCAGAGGAGGTTACGGTTGTGGAACACACCAGCACACGGGGACCCCGTGGGAAGCAGCACGGCACACCGGTGAAGGCCGTCGGCGGGCGCTGAGTGGCGGGGAGCGGCGCCAGCAAAGGCAGGACGTGGGGCCTGCGGCGTCTCCCCAGCCGGGCCGGCAGGCGCGCGCACCACGACCCGACCAGCGCCCGGCAGCCCGCCGGGGCCACGGAGGAGGCAGTGCCCACCGGGGAGACCCCCAGCGGAGGGGGATCGAGAACGCCGGCGCCCCTCCCAGGGGGACTCGCCAGCGCGCCCGCGACCACCCCAGGCCCCGGCAACGAGGCCGGGGGCGGCGGCCGAGGGGTCGGGGAGGCAGCTGGCCCCGGGGCCCGGTGGGGACCCGGCAGGGGACCCAGCGAGACCGGGGGCGGGCCGAGAGGAAGCGCAGTCCCAGGGGGCGGCACAACAGCCCGGCACAACGGGCAGCGCGGCACGGAGTGGAGCAAGCTGCGCGCGATGCACGCTTGATGGAATGTGTGGCCGCACGCGGGCAGGCGACACAAGCCATCCCCCGGCCGGAAGGGCTCAAGGCAGATGGCACAGGAGCCCGACTCGGGGTCGTCCCCCTCCAGAAGGGACCGGACATGAGGGGGGGGCGGGTCCCAGCCGGCCTCCCAGCAACCCGGGAGAGCAGCAATCTGGGCGCGCGAGAGGATGCCGACCGGTTGGTCAGCCGCGGGGTGCCATTCGTGCGGGATGCCTGCCAACTCCAGGATGTCGTGGAGGAAGGCAGAAACAGGCGTCCCCGCGGTTAGGGGCTGGGCGCGCCCGGCCGAGTCCACCAAGATGGCCTGGCCGCCCTGAACCGCGATGGGGGCCCCGAACTCCACACGCAGCATGGCGGCCTGCGCCAGGCTGAGGGAGGTGATGAGAAAGCCCCCACTGGCAACCGGGCCGGGAGGCGGGGCCTGGGCGTCCAAGAAGAGGCGAAGCTGCCGCGGGGACATGAGGCCCAGGTCGGCGCCGCCCGCGAGGTAGGCCGCCCGCACCGAGACCTGTGCGTCTCGAGCCACCGCCGTGACGAACTCGACCACCTCCTGACCCACCCGCTCGTCCAGGGAAAGCAGCTCTTCCTGCCGGGCGGCCGGGAGATGCCACGGCAGCCGGCAGCCGGCGTGATATCCTTCCAAGACATACCCCCAAAGAGTCGAGGCCGTCACCGGGGGGCGGCGGAAAGAAATGTCGCCCGCACCTGCGCAACTAGGGCCAGGAAGGCCGGGGGCCTAGGGAGCGAGGGGAAGGCGGCCTGGACCCGACCGCGTCCAGCAACAAAGGGCAGTACGCCCAAGAAAAGGTGGCGCGGCCCACCACGCCGACAATGTGCGAGGGCGGCCACGAGGTGAACGCGTGGGCCCGGGGGCCGCCGTCCCACGCGGCAAGGACGGGGGTGGCGGCTGGGTGGCCAACCGCGGCCGGGGGAAGGGAGGCCAGAGCGTCGGGGAGCGAGGGGCCGGGGGCGGGCGCCGGGGTCGCCAGGCCCGCCGGGGGTCGGCCGGGCCCAGCCCAGGCGACAGCGCCGCGCCCCCGTCGGCGGGGCCAGGCGACGGGTGGGGCCCCGGGGCCGAGGGCGCCAGGGCCCGAGCAACGGCGGCCCCATCGGGCAGGCCACGGCCCGCCCCGAGGGCCTCGGCAGGGGGGCACACGGGGCAGGGGGCCGGAGCACCCAGCGGGGAGGGCAGCCCGGGGGCCCGCCGGGGGGGACAGCGCGGGCACGTCCAGGAGCCCGGCGGGACCCGGTAGAGCCGGGGAGTAAGACACTGCAAGTGCCACCCGGAATTGCAAGCATCACAAACTAACATGTGGTGCCCGCGGTGCCCGCTCCGGCAGACCTCGCAGACCAAGGAGGGGGAGACCGGGGCGCCCGAGCCCCCCGCAGCCGGGTCGCCCACCTCCGCAAGAAGGGCCGCAAGCCGAGAGGACCGCCGAGGCGCCAACCGGGGAGCGGGGGAGCCGTTGGGTGAAGGGGGTCGTGGGTCGCCGCGGTATATATATAGAGTTGAACGAAAATGGCTGACGGCGGTATGGCTGACGGCGGAGTTCAGATCTTTTGCGTCTGAGCCCCAAATTCGGTCAGACCACTTGCATTCGATGCGCCTTTCTAAGACGCACTTGCCAGTATAAACGGTTACGGCTGCCACGCAGTATAGACAAAGTTACGCACGTGACCAGCTATGACGACTCCCAAAGCAAAACGAGGGCTGGAAAAGGAGCTGGCACAGCTTCCCAGCGCCCAGCCCAACCCTCTCGCCCTCGCCATTGTTCAGCCGACAGGCTTACCCGCCAAACCCTCGCCAAGCGCCTCGCCTGAGCCCAAGAAACCCTGCCACGATCGAAAATGGAGCGAGTTCCTCCCCGGCGACCGACGATTCTCCCTCACCGAGTGGCAAGAGTTGTCGCCGCAGGAATGCATTGAGGTTCTCCAGTTCCTCGAACAGGAGCGGAAGCTCTTCGTGCCCAGGAAGGGGGCGGCTATCGACTACAATGGAGACATGTCCTGGCTCTATGCTTTGAACGAAGTACAACAACGCCTGATTATCCTGACCAGCCAATTCCAGATCCGCCTCGGCGACATCACCAGAACGCTCCGCACCCCAGCCCCCGCACAGCCGGCAGCGCCATCGGCTTCCTCCCTCGGCAAGGATGACATCCGCGCAGTGCTGGAGGAGCACGTGACCTGGCCGCTGGCCGAGCAGCTGACATCGCTGAACACCACGCTCAACACGGTCGAGGCCCGGGTCTCCAACGTGGAAACCAAGGTCGTCCACAAGCTACAACCCCAGTTCACGGCGCTACACACCACGGCGCAGGCTTCGGAAACGCATGCTGCACTTGTCTCTCGCCTTAACCAGGTGGAGGGCAAGTGTGGCGTGCTCCTGAAGAAGCTTGAGGCCATCACCGCCCACACCGAGGCCCTGGCCACACAGGTCCCCAAGATAGCGGAGCAGACGGCCACCATTGCATCCCAGCCACCCCGGCAGGATGCTGGCGACCTCCCGCCGCTCTCCTACGCGGACCTGCTGCGGTCAGCGACCGCCTCCACCACCGACGCCATCGCCACAAAGCTCCAGGAGCTGGAGGACCACCGCCAGGCCCAGCAACGGGAGGTCACCGATCGCGCTCGCCGCGAGTGCCGAGTGGTGCTACGTCGCTTCCCCCAGAAGCCAGGTGAGACGTCAACCTCTCTTGCTGACGAGCTCAAGAACCAGCTTCTTACCCTCATGGGCCTGGTAGGTGAGGTAGAACTGCGTGGGTGCCACCGCCTTCCCCACTCACGGGACAAGGCGGCCCCCCCACCAGTCCTACTCACCTTCCCCTCCCCTGAGGATAAGCAGCGGTTCCTCTCTCGTCGCAAGCGGTTGCACGACCTCACCTGGACGCTGGATGACGACCTCACCCCCGCTCAGCAACAGCAGCGACGCGACCTGTGGCCGGAATACCTCCGCCATAAGCAGGACCCCCAGAAGCCCAAGGTGTACTGGAGGGGCGGGGACCTGATGATCAACCACAAGATGTGGACGCCCCCAGCGGGCTAGAATAGCAATAGCCCTAGCTTGTAACCATTGGCGTCACTGCCGCTAAGGCAGCCATGCCTAGCTGTGCCAACACACCTAGTCACGTGCCGCCAACGCACGGTACACAACCAGCCATAGCCTTAGCCTAGTCCTAGTACAGCCATGCTACGCCCTGGCTATGTTCAGATTACTTGCCCACGCTCCTTGCTATGATATGCTCACATGGGTCTTATTGCACCCACAGTTTGCCGGATCGTTAGCCTGTCCTTTTCGCTAGCCGCGCCCGATTGCAGCTGTGGCATGCCTTTGGCATGAAGGAGACTGGGGGTCTCTGCCCTTTCTCCTGTAGTGCACACACAGGGATTAAAAGCACTTCGGTGCTCCGTGACTCCCCAACGGGAGCACGAGTTTAATTAATTAATTAATGATGTCAGTGCTACTACATACGGAGCCGAGCTCAACATACAGGGTGCACAGTGGCATAGCTCACATAGGTCAGGCACAAGTGACTCTGGCCAGGACAATAACTATATAAGGTCCAAGGTACTAGGATATAATACTGCATGATACGACTGCATTATATTGCATGATACGACTGCATTATATTGCATGATACGACTGCAATAACGGAACGGATAGAGCGTATTCCTGACAGCGTGGATAGCCATGGGTTACCGGATGTCACCCCAGGAGTCGCTCGCCTGTTTCTCCCCGTATTTCCTGTTGTTTGGGCGCGCACCCTTGCTCCCCACGGAGGCGCAGAGTGCACACCCCACCCCTACGGCGTTTGACAACGCCAATCAGTTTCTGGCTGAGGTGACCGCACGGGCGGCTACCTTTCGCAAGGTTATGCCCATCGCCATGAACATGTTCATCGCCCAGCACCGAGATACCCTGCGCTACGCTCAGCGCCGAGGACTCAGGCGCTTATATGGCCCGTCAGCTGCATTTTCGTCCGGGGCAGTTCGTATTTCTCCGCACGCAGCTGACCGACACTCTTGACGTGCCTGCGGGGCCGGCCATCTTGCGGATCGTCGCCATCAAGCCATCTGGGGTCGCCATTTTTGGAGGGCGTCGACGGCAGTCGCACCACGGATACATAACGTAAGCAACCTCAGTCCGTTTTCGTTGCCCAACTTATTATTGCCTGACCTCGCCCCGCACACGGCCAGGCGGGTCAAGGATGCACAGTGCATGTCAGGTTTGCCATCGCGTAGACCAGGGGGATACCATGTTGCCGTGCGATCACTGTAATTGTGGGTGGCACATGCACTGCTTGCAGCCAGCGCTCACCACCGTGCCAGCGGGCCAGTGGTTTTGCCCGGTTTGTGTCGCTGCCCGTTTCGCAACCAGTAGCGTCACCATTTCCTTAGCCGCTGTGGTGTTGGCACGGTTGCTGGCCATGTGAGGAACCATAAGAGCCAGCGAGGGGGGGAATCATGGGACAGGTCCTCACCCACCCCACAGGGCATGCAGTTAAGGCAAGCACGTCAGCTCAGCTCCGATTTGGGTTTTACCAAAGCTGAGTGGCCAGCCGCCATGGTGGCGCCGGAGATTGTGGCACGCAGACGCGACAGCTGTCACGGATGCGAGCTATGTCATCCGGGCGCCCACTATGCACAAGACTGGTGACGTGCGCAAGCAACTTGTTTTCTGCGCATTTTCGACAAAGGCTAGTGACCGGGGGGGGGACACTAGCACTTGCAGCATAGGGTCAGGGGCAGGCGCGCCGGGCCAGGCACCGAGTCAGGCGCGCAGCACAAGAGCGGACGAAAGTGTACGTGCTCTCGCGCTGGGCCAGGCACAGCTGGGCGCGCAGCACTGAATTGAGCGGACGGCAGCACAAGTGCGCAGCGTCGAGAGGATCATGCGCGAGTTAGTGGACAGCTGGAGCTGGAGCTGGAGCTGGAGCTGGAGCTGGAGCTGGAGCTGGAGCTGGAGCTGGAGCTGAAGCTGAACAGTCTGCTGGACTTCAACAGCGCCGAGGCTATTGACAGGCCAGGTGTCTTTGTGGTGTAGAATAGCGGATCAACGTTATGAGGGCTGGACAGAAAATGGAAAAGGGCAATTTGCGGTGCGGAGCCAGATCGCTGGAATGAATGCGGAATCGCTGGCAGCCCTACAAAGGGATTGCTTCTAGAAAGGAAAGATTAGAAGCAATGTTTGCTGGGCCACTCACACGCGAGGTGTGAGCTTGCAGATTGTTTGAAGGATACTATGCTTCTACCTTGGTGGTCGTGACTCAATGCCGGACATTCCCAGGGACAGAAAATGCCGGAGCGTCTAGGAGATGAGATCGGCAACAGGGTAGCCATTTAGATTTGTCGGGATGCCTTCCTGCTTTTGTTGGCATGTGTGGTAGAAAGCCAGGACGGCAACTGGAATGCGGTTTCTGTTTGCATGGTTCAGGCAGCAAGATAGTTTTGGCATTCCTGGCTGGACTGACAAGTGTGGCGTGTGTCATGCGTGTGGCATGACGAATGGTTTGGTTGATTAAGTCGAAGAGGACTCTCATGTAGCGTGTAGTCTCTTCGAGTTTCTCGTTAGTGGCCTTCGTGTTTCTTCCTTTCCTTGGGAGCAAGGCGGGTAGCATGTCATGGAGCGCTGCCTAACTGCGGGCTCGTGAGCATGGAGTGCATCGATATTGAGACTATCAACGTGTTGTAATTGTAGTAACTTTCTCAATAAATTCCGCATTTGCGGCTTCATCATCATACTGTGCAAAGTGTGTGTTGTGAAAGCATTGTTCTATAGCAGGGGAGGCAAAAGCATCATCTTGCACCATCATCATTGTCGCAATTAGATTAGTTTGAGCGTCTAGCTAACGCCCCAGCAAGGATAGTCAAACACGGCACGCGACGGTACACAAGGGGATCAATAAGGTGGTCATCAGGTACGAGGGACAGTTCCTTGTCCTCGGCTGAGAGCCCTCCTTTCGTTAAATCATGGGACAGGTCCTCACCCACCCCACAGGGCATGCAGTTAAGGCAGGCACGTCAGCTCAGCTCATTTGGGTTGCACCAAAGCTGAGTGGCCAGCCGCCATGGTGGCGCCGGAGATTGTGGCACGCAGACGCGACAGGGCGTGGCTAAAGTCAAAATTCTTAAATGCATCATCCATGGCCATTATGGGCGCACATGCGCTGGGGCCGCGTGGTAGGCTAAGCCTTACGAATCTACACTACTGCTATATTCCCTAGACTGGGGGTGCCTGCCAGGGCTTGTGGTCGACGTGGATGACGTCCCCCCGGTAGTATGCCGGTTTCCCCCCTGCGCTTTGCCGGAACTGGAGGTAGGTCGGCCATACTGTAGCTCGCGTCGCCGTTGTTGCTGGGCCACGGTCAGGTCGTCGTCCAGCGTGAAGTGAGTCCTCGAGAGCTTCTTGCGGTTTATAAGAAACAACAGCTTGTCCGCCATGTACTTAAAGGTGAGGAGCAGGGGAGCCGGGCCAGCCTTACCCCGCCCGCGGGGAAGGCGTGCAGCCGACATTCGCAGCTCACCAGTGATGTGCATGGGGGCAAAAATGGCGCGCTTAAATGCCGTGAGAAGAGTCGTCGAGGTCTCATCTGCAGGCTGGTCAAAGTGCTTGACGATGACATTGTGGCTGCGCTGGGTGATGTTGGCCTCTTCGCGTAGGTCGAGGGCTTGTTGCTTAAGCTGTGCCGCGATGGTGGAGGTGGTAGAGGTGGCGTGGTGCTTGAGCAGGTCCGCCCAGGTCTGGGTGGGAGGGGCATCGCCGGTTGGGCCATCGGGGGCTGGCTTGGCGGCAATGTCCTTCACCGCCTGGGCGGTGATGCCTGCGGTGTACTGCATGCACTCGATGGCGATGGCGGTGTCCTTGAGGCGCTGGTCGATGTCGAGGAGCTGGGCCTTGGGGGCGGCGGTGGAGGAGGAGGTGGCAGTGGAGGTGGAGGCGAGGAGGGTGGAGGTGGACGTGACGGTGGTGGAAATGTGAGGGAGCTCAGAAGCCAGCGTGCCTCCCATTGCCACCACATCTGCGGCAAGGGGGGTCACGTGCTGCTCGAAACTTAAGGAGGGATGGAGGATTCGGTCAAGGTGGTGGTGGTGGGCTTGGGGGGCCAGAGCTCCTCGATGGAGCGTCCAAGGAGGGAGAAAAGGGCGCGTTGCTGAAGGTGGGGGCGGCGGAGGGTGAGGATGGGGTCGAAGTTGGAGGTGCGCCTCTGGAAAGCATCCATGAGGCGACCCTGATGGAAGAGTTGCTTGCACAATTCAAGAAGCGACGGGCGTGCGATCCCCAGAACGCGTAGCTAAGGATCTTGTCGTGCGTGAGCTTGTCAAAAAAGCCGGGCTGGCTGGCGTCAAAGTCCAACTCTTCCCAGGTCGGCTCGGCATGGCGACTGCGCTTGGGTTCAGGCGACGCTGCGGGCGAGGTGAGCCCGGGGGGCTGGGCGACCACTAGAGCTTGGCTAGTGGCGCCGCTGCCTTCTGGGCCGGAGGGCTAAGCTGCAGACGTATTCAGTCAGGGCCGAGCGCAGCTGCCAGGCTGCGTTGCGCGGAGGAGCGTTTGCTCGCCATATATTCTGATTTGGCACGCCGCAAAGGTGAAAACCATTTGCGTTCAGTGCCGGTCCGCGGAAAACGCGATCTGCAAATGAATCCAGGCCGGAATCGAACTGGGGACCTCTCGCACCAATTTTTGCTGACTATAGGACGGACGTCTCCAGATCCTAAGGCATCGCCAACTGACACCTACAGTCATTCGCAAAAGTTCTCCATATATTGCGTAATAGCTTCGGAAAATTATATCAGCGTGTGCGTCTTAGAAAGACGAAGCGATTGTGATATTCACAGCCGAATTTGGTGCCCAAACGTGAAAGTTATGAGCTCCGCCGTCAGCCATGGCTACCTCGTGGCTCGTGCTGGGTAAGCCTGCCACGAAAGCCAATCTACATGTAAGCCAGCCATAATGTCAATGCACAAGGCTACACATTTCCATCTCCATTCATATTCATCATCCTGAACGACTCGAAAACACGGACAAGATAACGGCAGGCTCGAGCTACCATGGTCCGGATTCTCCAGATTTCTGGCCTGCGCTGGTTGTCTCCTTGACATTCTTTACTGCAAGATCTACTGACTGGCCAGGTCCATGACTCGTGCCTAGGGCATCGTCTGGCGATTATTCTGAAAAAGCATGATACCCTCAGCTTGCCTGCCTATAACCATGTCAACAGCTAGAAAGCTACTGACTATTGTTCAAGGGCACCCATTGTAATTCTGAAACTAGCAGTTCCACCTGCTAGCCAGTCTCGTTCCTTGGAGGATCCCCCCCTCCCCTTCTCAAGGAATCTGCCCAACAAATTCCATCGATGATCATTGCTAGATAGATCAACTAATGTTATCTCATAGCATCGATAAGCATCTTACCGATGGTTAGAGCACCACCCAATCCGTCGATGCATCTCTCATAACCCCATATCATCAATATCACGCACGCATCCCTCCAGTGACTATGACGCCGAGCAGGCTTTCCTCATCCATCAGGTTGATGCCTAACAGGTTTACTCGTCCGGTGACTATGACGCCGAACAGGTTTTACTCGTCCATCAGGTTCTTCTTCTTGCCGCCTCTCCGCGGGCGCACGATCAGGTCCAGCACGCCGTACTCGATGGCCTGCTCCGCACTCATGTACACGTTGCCCTTCTCCGTCAGGTCCTCCTTGAGCTGCGACCAGCACCATAGCGGAGGACCGTAGCGCATGAGCATTGCACAGCACCCGAGCAGAGCACCAGAGCAGAGCGCCAGCACGCATGAGCAGAGCACACGAGAGCACCCGAGCAGAGCACCAGCACATGCACTAGCACGTGACGGCCAGCACACGCAATAGCACGTGAGACGATTATATATTGAGGTAATTTGTTGTTCCTCACATCCAACGCACACAAGGGCACGTGACAGCCAGCGCACGCATGAGCATGTGACAGCCAGCGCATGCAGGAGCACGTGACAGCCAGCGCACACTCATATCGATCCAACCACCAGCACAGGCACGCATTTACAACAGGAAACCAGACCATACGGCGCTCAAGCTGCCACTATCTGTACCATTTAAAGCATCTGGAAAAAATACATGTATGTTCTCTATGATAAACATAGCATGAGCAATTAAACGGGCTACACAATGTGCCACGAGCATCATCACAGCACCACCCCATCGCACAGCCGCCCCACCATGTCACGCTATATGTAACATGCATGCATGCTGCTGCCCCCCACCATGTCACGCTATGTATAACATGCATGCATGCTGCTGCCCCCCACCATGTCACGCTATGTATAACATGCATGCATGCTGATCCACCCACCTTGTCCATGGGCTGCCCCGTGTTCTTGGAGAATTCGGACAGCAGGTACTCCTGCAGCCGCAACAGCTCGCGCGTCTCGTTCACCATGTCCGACGCCTGGGGTGGTGACGGGTGGCAGGATGAGGGCAGGCGACGGGTGGCAGGATGAGGGCAGGCAATGGGTGGCAGGATGAAGGCAGGCAATGGGTGGCAGGATGAAGGCAGGCAACGGGTGGCAGGACGAGGGCACGCAACAGAATGGCAGGTTATCGATGCATTTTGCAATGAGACAGATTGAATGCTTCAATTTGAGGCACTGTCTACCATGAACAGGTCTTCTGGAGACCAAGTAATTAGTTAAGATTGTGGCGCCATCAAACGTAGCCTTCCGTGCAGGCATGCCTGTAAGCAGCGGAGCAGCTACGTGGCTGCGTGTCCCTGCAATCGCAGGCACCGCTGATGGCTGAATCAGTTACAAGCGTCGCGAGTAGCAAAACCATGCTCATTCAGGACTCCGAGACTCTGCAAGCTCCTGAGGCTTGGTCCAGCAGGCGGGCTGCCATCGTACTCAATCTGCTCAATCTGCTCGATCGGCTCGATCTGCTCAATCTGCTCGATCTGCTCGATCTGCTCCATCTGCTCCATCTGCTCCATCTGCTCCAGCTGCAAAGCACAGGCAGCCTCAGGCGAGAGTCTCACCTGCCCCCTGGCGACACCCTCGGGCGCGTGGATCATGAAGTTGGTGTGCGGGAGCGCGCCGCGCTTGCCCTGCGCGCGGGTGGGGTCAAGCAAGCAAAGGAGGCCGCAGGAGAGGAGGATATCGATGCAGGAGGGACAGGCAGGGGCAGACAGAAGGTGGCACAGGGCAAATAAGGACAGAAAACAGGGTCACACGGCGGCGCAATGACGCCAGAAGACGCGGGTTCATGAGAAAACAAGGAGGGGGGTGCGGAATAAGAGATGGCACGGACAACTATGGGTTCCATGGGGTGGCTGATGAAAACATACCAGCGGGGACGCATGGTCGCGACCGCAGGCATGGTCAGGGCACAGACATGCACAGCTCTAGGACGTATCCCTATCTCCAAGGAGGTATCCCTATCTCTAAGGATGTGTCGCAATCTCTAAGGATGTGCCCCCAGCTCAAATGCTCGATAGTGGTTGAGAGAGCTTACTCTAACTGGCTTGCAACCGCTCAATGCATGGCATGTGGCCCGACTTTTTGGTCCACAATTTCATTCTTTAGCTTGCTCTAAGCGCACACGCTTAGCCCGCCGCTCTACACATTCATGCCTTTGCAATATAAAAAATTGATCACTTCAAAGCTCCGTAGCTTCACAACCGTACACGGCTTCATAACATAATGGTCTGATCTAATGGCCTTAACCCTAGACAGCATGAGGTCTAACCAAAGGGCGCAACCTGACTACTACACTATTAGTACTCTTACGTTGATGATTTAATGGTCTTGTACCTTGTGAGGTCTACCTTATGGGCGCAACCCTGATAGAAGTGCGACGACATTACCACTGATACAGTTGTCCATTGCAAACATTGTGCCCCGCCACCATGAGGAACCTCATTTTAACAATGATAGTTAAACCTTGTTAAAATGGTCTCTGTGCCCCACGGCCAACAGGAGCAGTAGTGTTATACTAGTTTATTAATTAAGTATGGCTACAGTAGTCCATTGCCCACCTTTTGCCCCGCTGCCACTAGGAACGCCCCCATCGAGTAGGCGTGCCCAAAGGCCATCGTGTTCACGGGGCTGCGAATGTGCCGGATGGTGTCGTAGATGGCCAGCGTGGACAGGACCTGGGTAGGTGGGGGGATGGGGGTGGGGAAGAGGGGGGGGAGAGGGGGGAAAGGGGCGGGGGGGGGGGGGGGGGGGGGGGGGAAGTTTAAGGGGTTAATGAGGCCTGGGGGCGCATGGGTTGGTTACTAGCGTTGGGTGGGTGGGCAACGTAGAAAAAAAAAGGAAGGGGGCGTATCAGGTATTTAACCTGTGATCAAGGGTCCATGGTTTAACAAATATTCCAGAGCCAAAGTGGCAATTTAACAAATCATCCATAGTTACAGTAGCCATTGCACAAACAATCCATAGTTGAAGTAGCAAAGGGGAAGGAAGCGGCGGGAGGTCCCCAGAGGCCACGCGTTATACTCAGCATGTTGCCAGATGCCACCTTGGTCCGTATAGATGCGTCAAGAAACGAGCACCTACAAGAGACAGACGGTAACACAAAGCGTTGCATCGACAGAGAGCCGGCTCAGCACGGGGGCAGCGCGTGGGGGGGGGGGGAGGTATCCGATAGACAACGCAGGTAAGTGTTGCTGTCACATACACACACACAGGCCCCCAAACCCCCGCCCCCCCCCCCCCGCCCCCCCGCCCCCCCCCCCCCCGCCCCCCCGCCCCCCCCCCCCCCCGCCCCCCGCCCCCGCCCCCCCCCCCCCTGCCCCCCGCCCCCCCCCCCCCGCCCCTTCACCCCACCTGTCCACGCCCCCACCCCCACCCCCATCTGCCACCCGCCCCCGCACGTCCACCACCCTGCAAACCCCACCCACACAGACACATGCAGTCCCGCTCACCTCCCCTCCTGGGCAGTTGATGTAGAAGGTGAGCGGCTTGTTGTTGACCGAGTCCAGGTACAGCAGCGTGGCCACGATGTTGTTGGAGAACTCCTCGTTGATGGTCTGCCCGATGAAGATCACGCGCTCGCGGTACTGAGGAGGGATGGAGGGTGGACAGATCGGAAGGGCCGGGGATCAGTGCGTACACGATGTAAACACCAAACTGTTCATGACCGCCCCGATGAAGATCACGCGCTCGCGGTACTGCGTGGTGTGGACAGGAGACAGATAGGGTGGATAGGAGACAGATAGGGTGGATAGGAGACAGATAGGGTGGATAGGAGACAGACAGGGTGGATAGGAGACAGATAACTAGCTAGACCGTTAACCCTAAACCGCTGACGTCTGGCCCATACATATGTTGGCGGTACAAGGGTGGGGGGGCAGGAGGAGAATCGTTGGATAAGAAGAAAGGAGGTAGAAGCAGGCAACCCTGATTGCCCAACACAGGGCCGGCCAAGACCCTATCTGACCGGTGAACATTGGCCCATGTGTAGCACCAGTGTAGGGGCTTGATTGCAGGCGTTCAAAAGGGCATGATTGCAGGCGTTCAAAAGGGCATGATTGCAGGCGTTCAAAAGGGCATGATTGCAGGCGTTCAAAAGGGCTTGATTGCAGGCGTTCAAAAGGGCATGATTGCAGGCGTTCAAAAGGGCATGATTGCAGGCGTTCAAAAGGGCATGATTGCAGGCGTTCAAAAGGGCATGACACATCCCCTGACATGCTACATGCTAGGTAGGGGTGGGCATGCGTCTGGGGTCTGGGGTCTGGGGTCTGGGGTCTGGGGTCTGGGTACGGGTATGGGTCTGGGGGTGCAGGTAGGGGTGGGGTGGGAATACGGGTAGGGCCAGGCAGGGCTTCCTAGCCTACCAATCATCATAGCTGCACGTTGCCAGGTGCATGCACAACACAACCACTTATATCCTAGCAGACAGCTTTGGCACTGTTAGTGGGCAAGGGGGAATTGCTAGGCCGTGAGCTATGATGTAAACTAGATAGTCGTGTTCTAAAGCCTGTGGCTGTTCTATTCATGGCTACACTACAAATGTCTCCTACTCTCATGCAGGGGAAAAAAAAATTATGTTTGCCAGCCGGCTGCCATGTCCGGGCAATGAGCTAAATGCGCAATGAGCTAAGTGCCGGTAGATAAACCCAAAAAACGCGTCCGGATATTGTCCCAGGGTCCCAGCCGCGACTCACGAAGATGTTCCATAGGTCGACCCACTGCATGCCCGTCTCGCCAGGTGTCTTGTAGGGCATGCGCGGCACGCCGATGGGCATCATCTTGGTGACCTGGCGAGAGCCACCCTCCCTGGACACACACAGTACAGCACAGGGCACACCCTGGTGCCGACCTGGTCAGCAAGATAGGCAGCGGTGAAAGGCTACCGCTGGGATTGCAGTGTTTGTTTACGTCACTCTGCTGCAAACACTGTTTGAATCATTCTGCGTTATACTGCATTGCCTGCTCGTAGCTGTATGCACGTACGAAATATATGAGGGGATCGACGCGCCTGTTACCTGCACGCATGCCTCGCATTTGCCTGTGTACGATACTCCATACTAGTTAGGACAAAAGGCATCTATTTGCCAGCATGCCTCAGGGCAAGACACACACGGCCTCCCAAGCGAGCATGTCCTGGGACTTGCTGCAATTTCGTTTCTTTCAGGGAACAGCAACATTTAAACAGACATTTTTAAACCATTATGGCTGGCACGCCGGAGTCATTACGTGCACGCAGGCTATGGAACAAGGGTAAACGTACGCTTTCAATGGCCATTCAGCGTACGGTTGGTTACGGAGAAAGGGAGGAAATTACCTTGAACGTGCAGCATGTCGAGCGACTGCCCAGAAGTTGGCGCTGACGCTAGGTTTACAAGCCAGAGCGCCGCCTGGCAGCACAATCGAAAGAAGGCACGAATGCGTTGCCAGTCAGCTGACGAGACTTGTGAAGGCAGAGGAGCCGGGGACGAAGCTCACCTAACGCGGCAACAGGGGCCTGATTGCGGAAACAAGGCACTTCCAAACAAATTCGTGGCTGGTTACCAAACTACATACCTTTGGAAGCTTGGAGACCATTGGATTGAGGAATGTAACCTACAGTGGTAGCATTGCAACTAGCATGAACTAAAGGGACAGCCGCGCACCTAATCGGGATAGCCGTTATGTAAGACATTATGACGTCTTTACACACAAGACTACTGCTACGAGGGCAGGCAGGACCCGGCAGCTCCACCTAAAGGAGCTATGGAGGCACGTCACCCTGGTGGATCAGGAGCTGCGTTTGTAAGAAAATTGACGCCTTGGCCAGCACCATGGCGACAGGTCGGAACGCAACGCACGGGAAAAGGCCACCGCCCTGCAGCTGCGACGGTCCCGCAGACCTGCCGGCAGCCGGTCACGGAAGTTCCGGGACCGGGAGTCAGCCGAGTACTGTCAGACCCGATAGTACCACCGATACTAAATAGGGCTTTTGACAGATCTGTAAAGTTAGGGCCCGAAAAATACAGATGGCTAGGCGTATATGCAGATCTGTTTTTTAATGACAGATCTGTACGTAAACTCCGACGTAATGCCTTTACGTCTTCGGGGGTCGAGGTGCAGGCCGTGTTCACTTGTTCAGTACCTGGAAGCAAAATTCAGCCATGGCTACTGTACGAAAGCTAGAGGAATGTCAGCCGTATGACCTGCACACGAGGGTAATTAAGAAATCAAGCCGAAGTTAATCCTGCATCTGAGCGAGCAGAATAATTGCAAACACAACAGCAATTGTGCGACAGACCAAACAATATTGCCGCGTGCACTAGGCTCTGTATTCTGGTCACACCCATGTGCATTTGCTGCATTGGATTAGGCGCCATTACGAACTGAGTCGAGGGAAAACGCGAGGAGCGCCATCTAAGCAGTTGCTTGTCATGTCTATACGCCCGGGCATCTTATTATCTGTCTACCATGCACGCATTTTCCTTGGACGAATCAAACAGCTTTTGACATTTTAATGGCGACATTGAAGTCCGGCCACGACAATATAGCGCTGCTCAGAGCTTCGTTGCCGAGAAAGGTTTAAGATGTGCTTTGTCCGGGCCGATAATGTAACTCTGCATAGACCCCGGTAGCTTTCAGCATGCGCATATTGCTTGAGGTAAGCGAGCCACGACGCCTGCAGGTGCTCCTGCCGAGGTGGAGACCTCCGAGAGCACGTGGATTAGGCTCATGCGTCAAAGCAGCATCGACCTTCATTCTCCTGGTGTGGAAGGTCACTTTTCAGGATTAACATATCTGAATGTTGATGGCCTGTGCATTTTCTGTCAATTGAGCAGCGATTGAAACCATGAGCCATGCAAGTGTAAGGTGCAGAATTCAGTTGATGAACCCAAGCCGGTAATGTGCAGAATTGATGAACCCAAGTTATATGTGCAGATGTTTCGTCCCACTGGCTGTGTGCTAGTGCATGAACCGTCTAGGCCCTTGGCGTGTACTCACTTGCTGCAACCGTGCCCACAGCTGCTTGTCAATACACGCGGCAGGCACAATGACTTTTGCCGCGAGGTGAAACATTGAACTCCCCCACACCTTGCATTTTTCACTCTTTGTTTTCCCTATCCATCCTACCCCCCAGCACACACACATGCACACACACACACACGCCCACATACTGCACATGCACACAAATGTTCACACACACACGCCCACACGCCCACGTACTACACATGCACACAAATGTTCACACACACATGCACACACGCACACACATACACACATGCACACATGCACACATGCACACATGCACACATGCACACATGCACACATGCACACATGCACACATGCACGCATGCACACACGCACACACGCACACACGCACACACGCCCACGTACTACACATGCACACAAATGCACACACACATGCACACACGCACACACATGCACACATGCACACACGCACACACGCACACACGCACACATGCACACACGCACACACGCACACACGCACACATGCACACACACACGCACACACGCACACACGCACACACGCACACACGCACACACGCACACACGCACACACGCACACACGCACACATGCACACATGCACACATGCACACACGCACACACGCACACATGCACACACGCACACACGCACACACGCACACATGCACACATGCACACACGCACACACGCACACACGCACACACGCACACATGCACACATGCACACATGCACACACCCACGTGCGCACATGCACGCTAACACATGCGCACACACTAACACACACATCGTCGTCAGAACACACATGCACACAAATGTGCACACACCCACGAGCACACGTGCACATGCATACAATCCCACACAAACACAGGCAGACTTGCACACATGCGCCACATACATTAATCCATCACCAATAAACTGGTTGCTTGGACCCAACGACCTTCTTACTCGCCTGTCCACCCAACGTTCTGCCCATCCTCCCGCCTGCCCGCCTGCAAGTCTGCCACCCGCCTACTGCCCACCCATCTGTCAGCCTGCCTGCCTGCTTGTGTGCATGCCTGCGGGCCTGCATGTGCACCTGCGCCCATGCACCTGTTATGCCCCCATGGCACGTATATGCAGCCTAGCTAGTTGAGTGTCTCTTCGCACGCGCACATGGGTGGCTACATGGGCATTTGCCTGTGTCTTGGGCTGGGGGGTTGGGCTGATTAGTTCAAGAGTGGGCGGGAAGACGGTGGTATAATTGGGTGGGTAGGGACGGAGTGGATGGATGATTGGGGGGGCTGGATGCGGGTGGGACTCAAGTTCGTGTAAAGTCCAAAGTTGCCTGTAGCATCAGCAAAAATAAGCGAGAAAGCAGCCTTAATTCAAGGAGCCTTCTTGTTGTAACATGTGCCAAACTGCAATTAATGGTTGCAGGCTCACAAGCTGCCAGCTTCATAACGCAAATGGAATGAATTGCATGGTTACAGGACAAGCGTGTGGTTGGAAATCTTACAATGCCTGGCAACGTCTCTGTCATGTGCCCACTGAGAACCGCTCTTCAACACAGGAAGGCTTTGGCAAGCAACGAGCTTCGGCCAGGGCCTTCATTGCAAGGAAGCGTGTGTGAAGCAATAACGTCAGGATTTACAAGCAGAAACTAAACCTAACTTTGCGACCTTCATGCAGTATGTCATGTGCATGGCTGTGTAGTATGTGCCAACAATCACAACGAAAAAGTGCGAAATTGCAAACATTGCCATGGAAGGGCAGGAGCCACGCACGCAGAAAATTAAAACGGTTCGTGAACCAATCTGTCGGGCATAAAGGCAGCAAAGTCTGGCCAGCAATAATGCAGTGCGATGCGAGAAAAACTCGGTAACTATGAGCAGGCAGGCGCAGCTCGTCCTCAGCAGTGCTATCTAACGTGACGGCGCCTTATTTCCGCGTGCACGGTGCCGAACATGGCACTGGCCTGATTCCAGTTGCAGCAACGCCAGATGCCTTCCCGTCATAGAGCAGAGGCTTCACGTACCAATCGTAATGCTTCCCGTGATAATGCACTCGCGTCCGAACAAAATGTCGAGAAAGCAAACAGTCTACACGCGATAAAACTGGGCTGCTAGCTTTTCAGGACTGGTTTTACCATGCCTTAAAATTCCATTAGCTTACTTTTAAAACCATGGCTGACTAATTTTGGCTAATTTGCAGGTATTTGTGCCGCACCGCCCGCATGCATGGCCCGGGACGAGTCTCGAAGACGTAAGGGCATTACGTCGGAGTTTACGTACAGATCTGGAATAAAAAAACAGATCTGCATATACGCCTAGCCATCTGTATTTTTCGGGCCCTAACTTTTCAGATCTGTCAAAAGCCCTACTAAATATATCCGGCCCTCGGCCACTACAGTCATTCCCGCGTTAAGTTGCGTTTCTTAAGGTTGCGTTCCCGCGTTAAGTTGCGGCGCCGAAGTTTGGGGGGCGACCGCAACTTAAGCATGGAGGCCATCGCAACTTAACGCGGTAATGACTCGATTTGTAGGTGTCAGGCCATTTTTGGCCGCACAAGAGGCCATTTTTTGCCAAGTCCGGACCCGCTACGTGATTTTAGGCGGCAAAATACGCAAGCCCCTCTGGCGCGCAAATTTCCCCGCCTGCTGGCTTAGGTGAAAAGCGCGAATGCAACCTTACAAACTCAGTTTTGCAGCCTGCGGGCTGCGGTACATAAGAATCCACGACCATGCAGGGTCTGTAATTGAGACATCTTGCCGGAAATTACCACCATCATGCCGAATTCACGGCACCACAGAAGGGCAAAGACAAGGTCGTCATTGAGGCCACAGGCAGTCTCGCTCCATAATAACCTCCATAATAACAGCAGTGCTGTCATTATGATTCTTTACATGCAGGCCATTGACAGTAAATGAAGCTTCCCTCACGACTGTTCCCATGTTTTGCCGGTCACAGTCAAACGTGAAGCCGGCTCGGCAACTAAGTAACCCACCAAAAAGAGAGCCGAAGTCCGATCAGAGGGTTAAAACACACCGATTTGTGGTATAAAATGCAGGCACTGCGTGGCTGCCCACGGCGTGTTTTGCAGCCCGCCTTTGTCCAAAATACCATCTGGCCTGGAAAATGGACTTTGGCCGGCTTTGAAGCTGCAGATGGATCGGGCTTGACGAGAGGTGTCGAATGCCGCATAGAAGTCCGTCAGAGGAGGAGGTGGTGGGCTGCTAGCCTAATTCTACCGTTAACCCCTCATTGGTCCCATTTAAAGCCGAAAAATCGGCTGCAAAATGCTAAATTTGCAAACCACCCCACAGCCAACCTACCAACATCCAAGGGCTGTCCTTGGGGGTCAAGCATGTCCATGAGTTGCCCTTCAGGGTGAGCTATCACAACCTAACATATCTGCAGGGTAGGCCATAGAAAACTACCGCCAAAGTTAGGGGGGTCGAGACGCGCGTTTTCATTTTTGGTAGAATGTGCATTATGAATTATGTTATAAGACCTAGGCACCTACCACTTCAGGGATGATAAACAATTAGTTGCTGAACAGTTTGAGCCATTGGGGTCATCATTTGGGTGGGTATACCAGCAGTTACACCCAGTACAGCCCATAGGGATACCGTTGGTAAAAAGCAACCAAGGGGGTAGGGGTGGGCATACTACCTACTAATACCTACTAATATGGCCCCCAACCATGCCATACAATACATTTCCCTTCCACAATGATGGGGAAACATAACTGCATCATCACACTGCCCTTACATGGCACCTATGTGCAGGTGCCACCTTGTCCATGCACGTAGGTAACGTGGTACGGATACCCTACGCAAGGCATACATTATAGGAGGCAGCCACCAACAAACTAGTGACGTTGAGCCTATTTCAGCCTGCCCTAGCAAGGATAAACTAGGCCTAAGCTGCTATAGCTTGCCAGGTGATGGCCAGCACACCTGGTGGCACATGCTGTCAATGGGAAGCTTTTACTCACCAGTTACGTGCTTGATGATGCCACAGAGACCAGCCAACTGCCTCACACTCATGCAATATGTGTATGGGAAATGTATAACAAACATATATGGAGGTATTGAAACCCATGCAGCATCTAAAACTTATCACCATCACACTGTGGCAGGTCAACTGACTGAGGGAAGCATCTAAGAAGGGTGTTTTAGAAAGGGGCCAGGCCAGGGTCAAGAAAGAGCATGAATAATGCAAAAAGAATGTGCTACACAAGCTAGAACGTATATATAAACGTCAAACATCGATAGGAAAACGATGCTGAAGCCTTACCTGGCATGGATGGCGTTACCTTGGCCCAGGCGGTGGCCGCAAAATGGCGCATTTCGGCACACCAAAATTGTGCAGCATGGTCGCTAGATTCGGCGATTTCTTGCCACCCTTGCACGTTTACGACTACTATGTATCATAAAAAGTACAAAGAAACCAATATATCCTTTAAAATACGCCGGAAAGGTATTGCTGTCAACGTTTCTATCGTCCGGCCTGATCGCAGTTTTTTCCAGCAAGAACGCTGCCGACACCTATCAAATGGCATTCCCGCGAACCAAAAATTGGCCTGTGTGATCTTTAGGACGAATAAAATCAATTTCCTAAGTTTTGCCAGAAAATTCGAACGCAAACGTAAATTCCATGCGTGGGCGCAAGCCGCCATGGCCAGGTCGTCGTTTTCCGGAATGCACGTTGTACGTGAAAAAGTACCCTGACCCCTTGTACTTTGACCGGCCAGAACACCTCTATAACTTTGTCAGAAGTATGCGAACCCTAGTACCATGCTGTGAGGAAAATTATAAACTTTCGATCTTCTCAGCTAAACGTTTCCTAATTCTCAATAGTTTTCGCGCAATTTGGTCCCCCGCGGAGCAGCCGATGCATCGGCTGCAAGTCGATTTTTGGCGGAAAGTCGATTTTCGGCTGCAAGACCAATGAGGGGTTAAGTTGCGTTCCCGCGTTAAGTTGCGGCGCCAAATTTTAGCGGGCGATCGCAACTTAACGCGGGAATGACTGTATAGATTCTCTGCTGCCCATGTGCGGCGTGGGACAAAACAACAACAACAACAACTGTCAGACTTGGTAGTACTTTACCTAGAGCTCTCCCTTGCCTCGGCCCTTGCCTCGGCCGGCCATGACCGTGTCTCAGCGAGCGCGTAGTGCGGCGTGGTCAACAACAACAAC